>CM023095.1:49098662-49607374 GCA_013103745.1 Gardenia jasminoides | reverse complement strand
TTTATACTTCGTTCAGTTACATGTTACTATTTAAAATCCAACACGGTATGACAACCTTAGATTTCATTGATAAACTTAATCCCTTAGATACGACAACCTTGGGCTTTCATTGATAAGCACAAAATCCCCTTAGTACGACAACCTTGGGACTACGTGATGAATTTAATCCCTTGGTATGACAACCTTGGGCTCTGTGGTTAATCCTACTCTTTGTGATTACACGGCTTTCCTTCTTTGTTTATATTTGAGTATGAATTTTGGAGTGAAAAATCATATGTGATATGTGCTTTGCATGTTTTGGGAACTCAGCGAGACTTTTAGCTCACCCTTTTAAATTTGTTTCCTTAGCAAATGTAAATACTGAGTGGAGAAGCCGACCCTTAGAGTAGGGTTTATTATGTTGAAAGGGTTGAGAACTTTGAGGTGTGATTGTTTAAGTTTTGTAATTCAATTTTGAATGTAAGGTTGGAAGACTTATGGATCCAAAGTTGTAATTTGATGTTGTGGATTGTAAACTCTCATTCCATTTGTATTGTACCCAGAATTTTAGTTTTGGTAAGTTGTTTGATAGTTGAGGTATGGAGTCTGGCTGGCGAGAGTTGTGATCCGGCTGATACCCTAGGATGCAGCCACTAGGGAGGTGGGTGGATACACAAAAATGCTTAGTTCTATTGACAATACTTAAATTTGTACCAAATATAAGCATGTCATCCACATACAAACTAATTATCACATATTCATTGTTTACAACTTTAACATATACACATTTATCCACTTCTACAGATAAAAATCCATCATTTATCAATAGTTGATCAAATTTCTCATGCCACTGTTTAGGAGCTTGTTTTAGGTCATAAAGTGATTTAATTAATTTACAAACCTTATTTCCTTGTCCAGATATAATACATTCCTCAGGTTGAAACATATAAATTTCTTCTTCTAAATCACCATTTAAAAAAACTATTTTGACATTCATTTAATGTACAAAAAGTTTATGAATAGAAGTTAAAGCAAATAAAATATGAATAGAAGAAATTCTTGTTACTAGGTAAATGTGTCAAAATAGTCAATATTTTATTTTTAAGAAAATTTTTGGCTACTAATGGGTTTTGTATTTATTTATAGAGCCATCAGGATTATATTTCCTTTTACCAATCCATTTGCAACCAATAGGTTTCGCACCAGGAGGTAAATCTACTAAAATCCAAGTTTTATTTTTCATAATAGAATCAATTTCAACTTTAATTGCTTCTTTCCAAAATTTAGAATTAGAAGAAGAAATAGCATCAGAATATGTTAAATGGTCATTGTCAACAAGAAAAGTTTGAAAATCATTTTCAAATGAAAATTCTTTTCTTGGCCTTTTACTCCTTCTTAATTCCTCATTAGAGATTATCTCTTTATTTTTTCTGAGTACATGAGAAATTTTACTAGATAGTAGAGAAATGTGTTCAAAGAATTCAGTATTTTTTGTCTTAATAATTGTATTACGATCAAACATATCACTTCTTAAAACAAGAAATCTATATGCAGCACTATGTTCAGCATATCCAATAAACATATAATCAGAAGTTTTAGAACATATTTTTCTTTTCTTAGGTTCAGGCAATAAAATTTTAGCAAGACATCCACACACTTTTAAATATTTCAGATTTGGTTTATAATTTTTTCATAATTCATAAGGTGTTTTGCCAATCCTTTTATGAGGAATTCTATTTTGTAAGTGACATGCAGATAATATACTTTCTCCCCATAAATTATCAGGAGCATGTGAACTAACTAATATGGAATTCATCATTTCTTTTAGTGTTCTATTTTTTCGTTCAGCTACCCCATTAGATTCTGATGAATAAGGTGGTGTTATTTCATGTATTATGCCTTCTTGTTCACAAAAATTATCTAAAGATAAATATTCACCTCCTCTATCAGATCTAATTCTTTTTATCTTCTTATTAAATTGGTTTTCTACTTCAGACTTATAAGATAAAATGCATTATAAGTATCATCTTTATTTCTAAATAAATAAGTTTAGTATATCTAGAATAATCATCTATAAAAGTAACATAATATCTTTTACCACCTCTAGTCATAGTTTGTTTTAAATCACCTAAATCTGTGTGAATTAAACTTAATAATTCAGTTTCTCTCTAAACAGTTACACAACTTTTCTTTGTTATTTTACTTTCTGCACATATTTCACATTTGTCCATGTTGTCATTATTAACGAAGTAAAACAAGTGATTGCATTTTCTTTATAGAACTTACATTCTGTCTTAATCTTGCATGCCATAAAGAAATTGAATCAACAATATAAGCAGAAGAAGAAGCATTTTCATTTATCACATTGGAAACGTTAAGTACAAAGAGTCCCTGGTTACAATAGCCATTCCCTACAAATACATTATTTCTGGTCATTAGAATCTTATCAGATTCGAATGACACTCTCACCCCAACTTTTCCTAACAAAGCTACAGAAACCAGATTTGCCCAAATATTGGGCACATGTAGCACATCATTAAGGGCCAAAGTTTTTCCTGAAGTGAGTTTCAAGAACATTTTGCCCTTTCTAAGGACTTTAGGAGTCCGTGAATCTCCAAGGTAGATCACCTCTTCATCATCCCTATTGGGTATAGGAGGAAAGCGCTTCTCGATTTGCACATATGTGCAGGTAGCTCTAGAGTCTACCACCCACTCTTTGATTGGTTATAATGTTTGCTTGTGAGATGACTGCAACAATTATTTCTCCTTCGACTAAATTAGCCTTAGGAGGATTACCAGTTGTTTTGTCACCTTTATTATATCTGCACTGAGTAGCATGGTGTCCTGATTTTCCGCAACTGTAACAATTGCCTTTCCTTTTAAAATTGGGAATCTTTGGTCTGTAGTTAGGATTCCTAGACTTGTTACTTTGGGACTTATTACCGTACTTTTTATTGTTACTTTGTACCAGATTTGCTTTGAAGGCCATCTCCCTTGCTTTGGCAACTCTTAACTCCTTTCTGTTTGAATCCTCAATGAGGATGTGCTTCACAAGTTTGTCCATGGTGTATCTATTCTCCTTGTGCTTCAGGTTGTTTTTATAATCGGCCCATGACTCGGGTAGCTTTTCAATCAGCATACCTGCAGCAAACTTCTCAGGTAGTTTGATGTCTTCATTTTTCAAATCTTCTATCAGTATTTGATACTCCGTGATTTGATTTTTCATCTTCTTGTCGTCAGTCATTTGCCATTGGTTGTATTTTCCAACAATGAATTTTTGCTTGGTTGCGTCTTTGGCAGTGAACTTTGTTACCAAGACTTCCCAAATTGTCTTGGCTTCTTTGCAGCTACAGTAGACATCGAGGGTTTGCAGAATAGTGTGTCGACATACCTTATTGGCATATTGCCATACTTCTTGGGTCTTGGCATCCATAGTTGCAGAAGATTGGAATTCAGTAAGTGCGTAGGCTACTCCATGGATGTCGAGAAGAGAGTGCACACGTTCTTGCCATCTTTTGAGATTTTCATTGGTGAAAATTCCAATTTTTTCCTGGCAAAAACAAAACCAAACTGGGCAGTGTTTAACCCACGTGCAGGGAGGGGCAAATTTGACCGTTTGAACTGGATCAACCCAATTCAATTTCCTCTTATGAGCGTGAACCCATGCTAACTCTCAACTCATCACAGGCCTAATGAAGAGTTAGACAATATAAAGTGCTTAAAGATCTCATTGGTTTTCTAATGTGGGACAAAATCTTTTGAAATACATATATCTACAATAGTTTTCACCCCGGATGATGGAACAATGAAGTAAAGAAGCAAGAATGGCACATAGATTAACCTTCTATCAGCCATGCCAAATTGTGCGGTCATAAATTTATTTGTTAATCGATGAATAGCTAGAATCTGAACAAAGTTTGAAATGATACAGAGGGTTGTACGAGTATTACAGATTTTGTGCATTATATTGGCGCATTGAGATTTAAAATTCAGTAAGACAAATTGACTTCTAACCTTCACGCGACAAATTTTATGAATCAGTCATACCAGCTTAGAGAAGTAGTACAAGAATCAGTTTAAGTCCAACAGTACAAAGCGGAAGAATTGAACTTAATTGGTTTAAGATAACAATGTATTTATTCACTGGGGATGAGTTGAAAGTGTCAAGGTAAGATATTACTAAATGGAAAGGTAAACTACAAGAACCTCATACGCTGTTTACTTGTCTAAGCTCGCTCCTCATTAGGAAACTAGCCATCATTTTCATTAGGATCCAGTCTAAACTCCAAGTTCGTTTGGATGAGATGGGATGATTCATCTTGGATAATTAATCATGGGATTAATCATCATGGGATTACTCATCCTTGTTATCCAGTGTTTGGTTTATTAATATAGTTGTAGGTTGTCTTTTTTGATAAGGGTAAAAGAATCTTATGAAACATTATCCCCTCTCACAATTATCCCTAAATAAATAATACCAAAACCTCCCCACGGAATGCCTTTATCCCTTCTAGAGAGGATTAATTTAGTTAAGATATATATATCTAATCCAATTATAAAAATGCAACCAAATATTGGATGACACAGAATAAGTTATCCAATCGTGTCTCATCCTATAAACCAAATCAACCTTAAAGTACATATGAACTGGGATTTATTCATGAACAACAATCTAGAAATTTTATCATAGTGGTTGACCTAGGAAAGATTGACGATCTCACAGGCGTTGATGAATTGCCCCCAAGCGGCTTTCATCAACCTTCATTGACCTTTCGGCTGCTATGATTCTTCAACATCAGGCAGCATCCCTTTAGAAAACTAGTAATGGAGTACGGGTTTTTGCAGTGAACATGACGCATTTGAAATTTCTTCCTTTTTATTTTTCTCAAAATTTTGAAAAAATTCAGTATTTTAAAATAATAAATGTAATTGAGACAAAAAAATTGAAAATTTAATATTTAGGAACAGAATTTTCTAACCCACACAAATGCACAAAAAGCAAAGTATCCCATTTTCAGCCGAATTTGAGTGACACATGAATGTTCCTTTTTATTTGATTTGAGTTTATATTTTCAACTTTTTGAATAATTTAATGTTCTTCTTTTCATCATCCTATACATCTTTTATTCATTTTAGCGATTTTTCTCTATTTTTTTCTGTTAGTTTGGATTGCAAAATGATTTATAGTGCTATTGCAATTATAACACTATGTAAATTATAGTGAAATTCCATTCCTCAAATTTGAATAACTCAACCTTAAAGAGAAATGTTTTCATTTGGTGAAACTCCTTTGTATTACCAGTTGATGACCCACTTTATGATTATAGAGCTTATATGATTGATAGTTGTAAACCGTTAGGATTATTTATTATATAATAGCCAAACTAATGAGGAACTTAGTTATACTTTTTATTCACCTTTGAAGTACTACTTGAAATTAGATATTGTACAAAAAATTGTTCTTTTTGGGCTTAATTCATCGTAACTCAAAGGATGCTTCACCTTTGTAGCTGTTATTATGATTAATATTGATGTATATTATATTTGTTGATTGTAATTTAATACTGTCAGTTGTTATAGGAATACTCTTAGTAAATTCACTAAATTTAATTCTTATGGCAAGTAAAATAAAAGGTTCTCAATATAAAACTTTTTGCCTATTTTTGTATTATTTCCCTATTTATATCTTGTGTTAAAGTTTCTCACTCAATATTAATATACGTGTAATAAAAAAGTCCTCTTATTACTTATTGTACTTGTATCTAGAAAACAAAAAGGCTTGTGGTACTTTTTAGAAGACTCATTGTATTAATTTATTATGTGTTGTTTTATATTTGAAGTACTCTTTAAAGTCAAATATTTTATAAATAAAATTTATTCTTCCCTTTTTTGGGTTTATTTCACCATAACTCAAGTCAATGTCTCATTTTGTAACTGGTAGCATAATTGATATTAATTTTTAATAAAATGCAATGCAATTTATTCGTTTATTGGAGAGGAGTGTAATTTTGGTGTCGCAAAAACTAATATTAAATTTTTGCTTACACTTTTAACCACCAAACACTAAGCAAAACTTTAATAGTTTGTAACTAAAGTGTGTTCTCCTTGTTTCATTTTAGTTTACCATAGCTCAAGGGAAACTTTTCATTTTGTAATTGTCAACATAATTAATATTAATTATTGATGAAATGTAATGAATTTATGTTTCTTTTTTTTTGGTCTAATTCACCAGAATTCAAGAAAAAGTTTTATTATTATAACTGTTATATAAATAATAGTAATTATTTAGGAAATTTAGTGTAAATTAAAAAAATTCAATGTAAATTTTTCCATTTATTCATGAGGAGGGTAATATTGGTGAAATGCAATGAATTTATTTCCTTTTTCAATTTAATTCACCACAATTCAAGGAGATGTATCATTTGTGTAACTATTAGTATAATTCATATTAATTATTAAGGAAATTCAATGCAATTTGTCCATTTATTGGTAAGGAGGGAATTTTTAGTATCACCAAATAAAAAAAAAAATTAACCATCTTTTGGTTACACTCTTACTCACCAAACTTACCATATATGTTATAGATTAACAGATAGATAGATACATACAAACATAGATGTACCCTGACCACCGTCACCAAGTATTACATTTTCATTGAATTCCTTAGCACATATAACCTTCATGGGCATTCTTGTTGTAGCCTAAGACCTACATCTCTTTTGAAAAACTTCTTTTGTCGATTTTTGGCGCTCCTCTTTCTCACTACTACTATGTACAAATATTAAGTTTTTGATTATTAGGTGGTCAGTGGATACTCATTAATTATGAATATGTATATTTATATAACGAATTAAATATAATCTAGGTACATTAGTGATCAGTGAGTAAAAATAAAAATAAAAATAAAAAACAGTGATAGTCAACAAACGCAATTGGGCCAATACATATATAATTAGGTATAATTTTTAGTAAGTTTATTTTTTTTATCATCATTTTTTCCATTTTTGATAAGAAAAAGGATCCAATCCACTATCTAAGAATTTAAGACACCTACATGGAAATTAGTTTTATTTAATTTTCCTGAAAGAAACTGTTACAGCATAAGTAATACCATTTTTTTAAACATGCAAAACCAAGCAAGATTTTTTTTTTTTTTGGGGGAACTTTTCACTATTCTGATATGAAAGTGTAGGGTTTATGAAGAAATCTTATGGTAGTCGATGTGAATTTCTTACCCATATTTATGATGCAATTCTAATTGAGAATGGGTTCAAACTTTGTGCAAATATTGATGTTTAATGTTCTTTCTAGGCCTTTCAACTATTGTAAACATGGATAGTGTAGCCATCCACTTTTCATGCTGAATTTTGAAATTGTTAATGTGATCGTTAAGTGACAATAGCAATCCTGAAGTAAATGAAGTTTAAAGGAATATAGCTAAACTTAAAAACTGAAGTAAGCAAAAAGTTCCAGAGGTGATCTTCCCATTGATGGGCATGATGGCCAGTTAGAAATTCACAAGGCACGAAAACAAGAATTGAAGATTACAATTTGGAATTAGGTTAGTATGAAATTTTTTTTAATAATTGAAGTTATTTGGGAAAAATAAACTCCTTATTTGTTACCATAACAAGTTTCAGGATGTCTAGAACATAATATGACCAGTATGAGGATATCTGGGATCTAAATACACAACTCTAACCACTAAACAGAATAATGAATTAGTGCTTATTCAAAATCTGAAGCTGATCTAGAGCTATCACCTTCAGTTGTCTATGTACAATTGTTATCAGAATACACGATAGATTCTCCCTCAATGCAACTGGGACTTTGAAAATTTTCTGGACTAGTTGACTGCACTGATGATAGTTTAATGCTTTCCAATCCAATGGCGACTTCCTTCATAGTTGGCCTTTTCTTCCCATTTAAGTTTAAGCATCGATGTGCAAGTTTAGCAACTGCTGTGATCTCCTGTTCATTCTCTTGATTTACCAGTTGAGGATCAAGGATATTTTTGAGAGAACCTTGATCCGTGGATATCAGGAACCCTGTTGCCAAACTCAAGCTATCGTCTTCACCTGCTGCTCCTGAGGATATTGGCTTTTGGCCTATCAAAAGCTCAGCAAGGACCACCCCAAAGCTGTAAACATCACTTTTCTCTGTAAACTGGCTTGACTGGAAGTATTCTGGATCCCAGTAGCCAAAAGTCCCTTTAACTATAGTAGTTAAGTGAGTTTTGTCAATTGCCACAGACCTCGAAGTTCCAAAGTCAGATACTTTTGCTATGTATTTTTCATCAAAAAGTATATTGCTGGATTTGATATCTCTGTGGAAGATTGGAATTGAAACTGCTGAGTGCAGATATGCCAGTGCTCCTGCTACCCCTGTGGCTATTCTTAATCTCAAATTCCAAGTGAAGGGAAGCTCCTCATCATTCTTGTTATGTATGAGGGTGGAGAGGGTTCCATTAGGGATAAATTCATAAACTAGTAGGGGGACTTCTGTCTCCAGACAACAACCTAGCAGCTTTACAACATTCCTATGATTGACTTGTGAAAGAATGACAACCTCGTTAATCAATTGTTCCAGTTGGTTTTCATCAACCTTCTTTGACTTCTTGATTGCTACAATTCTGCCATCTGTTAGAATCCCTTTGTAAACTGCACTTTGACCTCCTTGACCTAGTATGCGATTTTTGTTGAATCCATCACTGGCCTTGTCCAATGCTTTAGCAAAGAATAGCATTGTTTTTTCAACCGCACCTTCATCAGCAGATAACTGTTGTTGCAACAAAAGGCCTCCATTTCGTTTAAAAAATTTCTCTTGGCGCTTTCTGTTGTGCCTCTTTTTTACTGCTTTGTACAAGGCATATGTAGCTACCATGAGAAATAGTACACCCAACCCCTACAGAAGCACCTGTACAAAACCATTTTTCAGTGACTGCAAACTTTTAGATTCACAACAGTTGCTGTACAAGCATGCTGCATATTGCAATTAACACTTACAATACACTCAAAGATTCATTTTCAAAATGAGTTGCTAGTTGAAGTTCTTGTGGTTGACGGTTTTGGCCAGGAAATAAAGTAAATAATTTATGGTTCATTTTTGGGCTGAGGAAAAGGAAAAATTTTTACACCTAATGTTTCTAGGCATTAACGTGCCTTTGCTGTGTAATGTGTATCTGTAGTTCTTTATGTTCTTGATAAAATTCTTTGCCAGTGGCTGGTTGGAAGCTTTTGGTGTTAGAAGGCTGTTTTGAGACTGGTTGGCATCACAAGTGGAAGTTATTTGGATATTGGTATTACTTGAGGCGAAGTTCGTGATTTTTTAGCCTGATTTGTGGAAAGCAAAAGGAAGCAATATGAACTATATGAATGGATGAATGTGGAGAACAGTGAGGGAGAATCCAAGACTGTTGCTGTACAAGCATAGTGCATATTACAGTTAAAACTTACAATACACTCAAAGATTGATTTTCAAAATGAGCTGCTAGTTGAAATTTTTGTGGTTGATTGTTTTGGCCAGGAGATAAAGTAAACAATTCATGGTTCATTTTTGGGCTGAGGATGAGGAAAAAGCTTTACATGTTTAACTTTTCTAGGCATTAATATCCATTTCCCGTAATGTGTATTTGTGGTTCTTTATGCTCTTGGTAAAATTCTTTGCCAGTGGCCGGTTGGAAGCTTTTGGTTTTAGAAGGCTGTTTGGAGACTAGTTGGCATCACAAGTGGCAGTTATTAATTTGGAGAATAGTATTACATGAAGGGAAGTTTATGATTATTTAGCCTGATTCATGGAATGTGAAAGGAAGCTGTAAAAACCATGGATGAATGTGGAGAATGGTGAGGAAGAATTCAATCTTAAACTTATCATATTTACTTTGACTGATATTTGCAAGATTTGACTTTATCAGTAAGGTAATGGCATGAAAAGGAGGTTCCTACAAAGGGTTTACAGATAGCAAGGGAAGTGAATGACACTTTGCGAAATATATAAGTACCTGGAAGCAAATTCTAGAGTGGTAATTTTTAGGTAACATTTTAAACAAGTTTCAATCTAATGCATTTGACAGTAGAGGAAAGGCAACTTGAACAGAATGTATAGACAGAATGGTTAGAGCTCAAAGAACCTGAATCTGATTCGCAGGATCAGAGCTTTGGTGAAACAATTCAGGCTCAGAACAAGAATCAATGGGAACCTCCAACTGCAGGTATTATTAAATTTAAATCAGAACTGGTCACCTATTTCGTAGAACAGGGAGTGGAATAATGGCCAGGAACTGGACAGGAAGAATCATCAAAGCTTAGGCATGACAGGAACACAGAAAGGACGATGCCCAGATGGAGTAAGCAGAGGCTATATGCCAAGCCTCATTGATGGCTAAGGAAACAGATTGTAAGGCGATTGTGGTGTATTCTGACTGTAAAATTGTCATACACAAGGTTCAGTTTTGGCATTTCACTTTCTGATTTTGCATAAAGGAACTATAACTTAGCCCAGGGTCACTTGTACAGCAGATATATAGTATTATGCTACTTAATCAGAGATATATTTGCCTGAAGCAAAAGTGAAATTTTCACTACCAAACATCGATAACCTCATGTTATTTTTACGTCGCAATCAAGACAAAAACTTATTATATTGGCATATGTGTATGTGTGTTTATATACTGTATCAGGGTCAAGTATTTAGTAATTTACTGGTGGAACTGCACGTATGTGCTTGAATATTTTTTGTTAAGATTGCACTTGATCGCTGGAGTCTAAAGGAAAAAAGGTATGGAAGAGTGGCTTACCAACAATAGCAGCTGTCCTGTTCTTCTTTGGTTCCACTAACCGGGGAAGGCCTTCAAGAAGAAACAGTTGTAATCACAAAAAGAAAGTCAGATGAAGAACCTAAAGAATACATGTTGGATTCGAGTGAATCCAATTGCTAGTCAAAAATTATTTTGTCTAACTCACCATAATAACATCCATCATCTAAATATGGTATGTATCCATAGAGAAAAGTATCTTGTCCGGATGTACCACACACACACTGCTGACTGTAAATCTTGCCAAATTCTAGTTCGAGTGAGCGATTTGATGGAACGCAATCTGGGATAGTGCGGATATCACTACGTTGGAGGGTCCCGGACAGCACACCAGGAACAGATTCCAAGGATCTATGGATGAAAGGGTCTGAAAATCTCTTTGGCGTCCACCTTTGGTCTGCCGAGAAGGCAGAAGCACATGAATTGTTAAACTCTGAGATTGTGTAGTTCAATACGTATTTAATAAGATAGAACGGAATGCTGCTTGTACAACAATCGATGCCATAGCAACCATGGTTCGCCGTCGTGGGTCGCGGTCTCGTCGCCGTCTCCGTTGTTCCACATCCGTCGCGGCATATCGGTCAAATATCGGACGATACGCACATTATAGCATATAAAAGTTTCTAAAAAATCTGAAAAAATTACTAAAAATAGAAAATACTACAATAAGCACATTTATGAAATTAAATTTTCTAAATACCTACATTATCATATATACTTAATAATTATTTAAATAAAGTAATCTGCCATAACCATAGAATATAGCATTAGCAGCAAATGATTTTAGCATCAAGTATGCCTTCTAGTCCTATTTTATATGATATAAAAAATTAAATATAAGAGTAAAACCATTATATCTTATACAATACAATAAGAATAAGAGGAAGCAGTAGTGCTTAGTTCAAACAACAGAAGAAATAAATACCTATCAAATAATATTACAAAATACAAAGACATAAAGAAGCAAACATTTTCACCATATTCTCAATAAGCATTTTCACCCTATATTGATCAACTGCACTGCGCAAGTGATTGAACTCAATTTCCTAAAATAAGAAAAACAGTAATAAATATCAATGAAATGTTGAAATTCATGAAACATGTATAATTCTTAAATTCTATCAAATATAGTAAGAACATATATTTACTTTCTTTACATACCTATTAATACCACGTAGAATGACGAGCGGGTTCAAAATCATGCTCATTTTCCGGCCTATGATAGTACGAATAAGGCACTTGGGTTTGATTTCTTTCATGTGAGTAGGGAGAAATGTATGAATCATGTTGCTCATCTCTTAAATTTGATGACGCACTAGATGTCCCATGATCAAAATGTGGTGGATTTGATCTACAATCCTCACCTCTATGGTAGTAACTGAACCCTCGATAATGTAAACTATCAGTGGTGCTATTCGATGAGCCATAATTGTGTCCAGGATAGCCAATGCTACTTGAATCAGATGTAGATCCCTCATGATATGTTCCAATTGGCCGATTATAGTATCCACTAGTAGAAACACTACTAGATCTCTGAAGATGGCCAGGTCCACCATATGATCCATATTCAGAATAATAACCAGTGGAAGGTGCATATGATCGCTCAAACTCATGTCCTAGCCATCTACTACCCAAACTATTATTAGAACCATAGGCTCTATATGAATGACCTATATTCAAATCTTGCATGTGCTCATGGACTCCAGAATATCTCTTGGAATTTGAGTAGTAAGAAGAGTCATCTTCACTCGGAAATTCAGTTATTCTATTCAAATGTTGTCGTTGTGCTTCTATACCAGGACGATAACCATGATCAGTGTCTTGAGTAGCATAATAGTTCTCATCTCCTTGAGCCCATGACATACCAGTAGTATATTGGCTATCTTGATAGTTGCCACCACCAGCACTAAAATTTTTTCGTTGAGAATATCTAGTGTTTGCCCCTTCATCATCATCACCACCAGCACCACCACTGCTGTCATCTTCTCCACTGCTAGAATTGTTGGTAGAGGAAGATGAAATGGGTTTGGATATAACCTTTTTCTTCCCAATGCTCTTGTCTTTACTCATAGATACTTGTTCCTTATGTTTCTTTTTCTTAGCAGTTATGAATTTAGACAAAGGCATGTCACTGTCATGATCAATATGATGACCTTGTTCTCTCCCTTCATCATCACTGATGGCTTTATCCAACCAATTTAAATCATCTTCATGAATCACAGACGGCTCATTTTCTCGAACCCATTCATCTAATATATCATTTTCATAAAAAATGTGATTCAAATCAATTGGATCATAAAAATCATCGGTGTCATTTTTGTACATCAAATTTTTCACTCTGAGCCGCATGTTGTAATGCACATACACCAATTTATGCAACTTTTCGATTGCCAATCGGTTTCGAAGTTTTGTATGTATCAAAGACCACGTGCTCCAATTCCTTTCACAGCCAGATGATGTACAAGTTTGACTCAGAACTTTAATTGCAATTTTTCTTAAATTAGGAGCTTCTTCACCATACATGTTCCACCATTCAGCTATTAAAAACATATAATTCAAAAAAAATAAATATGATGCATATATAATAAGTGTCTTTAAAATTATATAATGATGAATAATATAATGTAAAGGATAAAATTATAGTTATAAACTTGGTAAAGATCGGTCCTTTGCTTTAAGTGCAAGTGCACTTCCAAACTCCCCAATTTTATTCACAAATATGGTTATCTAAATATATCATAAAATTAAACTATAATTAATCTAAAAAAAATATAAAGTTATGCAAATTAATAAAGCAATATTATATTTTTCTTTACCTCATTCATTGCTTTTGCTTGCACTTCTAAATCTGGTTCAAGCCTTTTAATTACTTCTTTCAATCCTCTTCGAACTTCAGGCGTATTAAATTCACAAGTGCCGGAATATTGAAGAACTGGATTTAAGGAATAGGCTGAACCAATGACCAAAAAAATCAAGTGAGGAAATCTTTAATAAAGAATATTTCTTAAAAATATTGACTTATAATTGTAAACATACTTACCGCATGTAAGTCTCTGTAACCGCCTATACCATCTGTCATCAATGATATCCCAAGACTTTTGAAAGTCTTTCCGCACTTTGTATTGCCAATTTTGCCTATCCATTGCCTCATATATAATGGGTAGTGTGGGTTTTTTGTCCTGATCAATCACTTTTAAAACTTTCACTAGTGGTTTCATTGAAAACCATGGTACCTTTCTCCAAAATCTTTCGACAAAATCAAATCGGACACTTCAACTTCTTCCCTTCTTTTAGAGTATTATTGTACTCTTCCCATTTATCCAAGTGCACATTCTTTTCAATTCAAGCATGAAGAATACTTTCCATTGCAATGAACTCAGTGGCAAATCTTGTTATACCAGGTCGCAATAATTCTCTATTATTTGTATATGTCTTCATCAAATTTACCACTTTGTCGCTATTGTATATAAAACTGGTAATTCTCCTGCCATCTTTGATAGCATCCTTTATTGCCTTCATCTGACCAATGTTTTCGAGCATTAAATCAATACAATGTGCAGCACATGGAGACCAAAACAAATGTCTCCTTTTTTTTGATCAGTTGCTCCTCAACTGCCTTCATACTAGATTCACTATCAGTGACTATCTGTATGATATTTTCTTCTCCTATGGAATCCACAACCTTATCCATCAAGGAAAATACAAAACTTGCAGTCTTTGTCTTGTTTGTACAATCAACAGAACTGTGATATATCATATCTCTATCACAGTATACCATGAAATTAATGATTGGATGTTTTGTCCGAGTACTCCAACCATCACACATGATTGTGCACCCATATGTTTTCCATTTTTGTTTCAAGGAGCTGATGTATTGCTCAACCTCTACCATTTCCTCATTTAGATATTCACCTCCAATTTGTTTACCCGTTGGTCCTTTAATTCCAGTTCCAGCACTAGCAATCGTATCAATCATTGATTGATAATAAGGACCACTATCAGCCACATGAAACGGTATTGCATTAAAATGGAAGAATTTCGAAATTGCCTTACCAACTCTTTTGGCATTTTCTTTGGAGAACAAATTTTTTATTGACTTATTCTTAGAGGGAAACATGTATGCATCAACTCCTTTTGACCCCAAATCTCCTGCTTTAGCTTTAAAACTCTGTGAGAAAACTCTTTTACTTCCAGAGGATAATAGATTAGGTATGTTTGAACTGCTGCTACTCCCTACAATATAGCATATAAGTTTGTAATATTTTTTTATCAAATAAATCTTCTACTCTAAAAATAGTATATGAATTTTTAAATATTTCTATATACGTACCATGTATAAAATTTGTGGATGGCCGTTCTCCAGATACAGAATGCCTTCGTTGTTCTTCCATAAATGCCATGTATCTACTTTCTCTCATAGCTCGCTTGTAATCTCTTTTTTCCAAAATATCCATTTCTTGTTCATCAACTTCGAAGATATCATCATCGTCATTATCCTCATCTTCATCTAGGAGATTGATAGATCGACGCAATGCTTCCTTTTTCTTTTTAATTGCAACTCTTGCACTCTTACCTTGACTCAAGTGTTCTTTCAAAAGTTCTGTTATTTCTCTTGGAGCATTTGGACACGACTCTACTTGTCTTGCTACATGTCCAATGTGCTGTTTCATTCTTGTAATTCCTCCATGTACAATTTTACCACAATAATTGCACTTTGAAATCTTTCTACTATTGCCAACTGGAGTAGCATAATCCCAACCAATATCCTGATTCGAAGCCATTCTAAAATATCCCTACATTGTCAAAATTATAATTTTAGATGTGATATTAAACATATTAATTGTAATTATTGGGTGCTAATATAAATATTTTTCAATAACTATATATATTAATTTTTTAGTCATGTTTAATTACAAACATAATGTACTAATCTATAATCCAATCACTTACTTTTTTTTAAAATTAATTGGAACTTATAGTTAAACTGTTTATATAAAATTCAATAACTTAATTTTCTTTTTTGGTTTTTTGCTTAGTTTCAATTATTTTGCTTATAATTAAATTTAACACAAGAAATAGAAATGTTGACAAATTGAATGACAGTATGAAAATTACATAATTGTGGTCAAGAATATGAAGTGTAAATTTATTATTTTACATGATAAAACAAGTAAGGACATCCAGTTGTCAATTTAATCTAACTAATTATTTTATTAAGAATATGCAAAATAAATTTGCAAATCACATAAATAACATACTTTATTCTAAATCTAAAAAAAATAGTAAACTACAACTAATATCATTAACAATTACAAATAAATAAAGAAATTAATACAAATAAATTATCTAACCTGCTGAATTTGATGACTAATATCTGCTTCCCAATAAAAGGCCCAATAAAAGTGGTCTTCAAGAAAGAAATTACCCTTTAAAATTGAAATATCAAGTCCATGTTTTGAAGCCCATATTTCTAATTTCTATTAGAAGTGGAAAGCCCAAAATTTTGGCTTAAATGGGGCCAAAACCAACTCCAATTCTAATTAACCCTTCCCCTTACACATACTTCAGTCGTTCAACAGAAGCCTTCCCCTTACTTCTGTCATGCGGTGCATCACAGCCTTCGTTCAACAGAGGCGGCGAGACAGATGCGGAAGACGCAGTCACAGCCAAGAGACAGATGCGAAAGATGCACCTTTCTCTATATGAATGACCTAACAATCTGTCTTTCTCTGTGTTGAAGAAAGATAGGAAGCAGAGGCACCAATGATAGCATCAGTGGTTCAAGTGCAGTGGGTAGCAAGAATGAAAAATGAGGGATTGGAGACGTAACTTTCCCTTTCGCTTGGCCCCCTTATTCATACTCCGTACAAGCAGCAGATCTATGAACATAAAACACCAGAAAAACCAACGAGGGCAGGTGGGATTGAATTCAGATTTTGCCTCTGTTTTCCCAAGAACAGAGGCAAAGGAGGTTGGAGATGAGATTGAAGGCAGATTTTGTTGGCTATTGAAATCAAATTGTAAGTCAATGTTCTCTCAATTTGCTCATTTTGTTTCAAGGCAAGACTTCTCCTTTTTTTGTTTCAAGAAAACCAGAGGAGATGCAATCGAGTTAGTAGATGTGATAGAAAGGAAATGTTTGCTGTTGTGGGATATATTTTCAGAAATCACGTGAATTGGTGGGGTTTCTGAATTTAGTTTTTTACTTTTTTGGATTCCCTGAGTTGACTCGGATGTGAATCGGCGAGTTTGGCCGATTCATTGTATCAGTGAGTTATCTCGGTCAATCTCGGACGATATGTGGCGAGTCAACTCGGATAGGGGTAAAACTTTGATTCGGGTCTCGGTATCATACCGGAATGTACTGTTCCGGTTACGAATCGGACAAGTCGTAACCGACTCGGGCGATATGGCGAACCTTGATAGCAACCAGTTATACTGCTGCTTATATTGCACATGGACGTGCATCCTGACAACAGCTTAATCTCAAATTCCAAGTGAAGGGAATCTCCCCATCATTCTCATTATGTACGAGGGTGAAAAGGGTTCCATTAGGGATAAATTCATAAACTAGTAGCGGGACTTCTGTCTCCAGACAACAACCTAGAAGCTTTGCCACATTCCTACGGTTGATTTGTGAAAGAATGACAACCTCGGTAATGAATTGTTCTAGTTGGTTTTCATCAACCTTCTTGGACTTCTTGATTGCTAAAATTCTGCCATCTGTAAGCTGAAGTAGTGGTGACCATCTGGCAGCTATTCGTAGACGCCACTAATGAAAATGTATTCATCTATCCCTAAACGGTTCTTAGTGTTGAGAGGAGCACTGTAATACGGTCGTTTCATGCTATACATGACTTTGCCATTTGGGTCGCAATACCTCCTGATAATGGCTGGTGGGAACATGCAGTTGCATGGAAAAAAGAATAAAATAAAATAAAGTAAAAAAGGCAAATAAACAAACAGGCACGGTTAGAGTCATCTATCCTCAATGCTTACTAGTGAGTTTTGCTTGACGCTCTCTCTTCTTTGCTGTGGATCTGGCACGTATAGGTGGCTGCGCAATCATGCCGGGCGGATATATAATCTCAAGAGGGCAAGGGCAAAGTATAATTTGACCTCCATGAGGGTTGTCTCAATAGATACTGATTTTGAAAATGTCTTAGGTATTGGCTATGGTTCAAGTCCAATTTTTTCAAAATCGACCCGGACCATGACTGGTGCTTTTGGTGAAGGCTGTGGATACACAAGCATTACTGCACAAAGGGCTAGTTATTTTTTATTTATTTTATTTTTTGGTCTAACGTTAACAATCTACACCTATTCCTATACTAGGGCTCGTTGCATTAGAATCGTGCAAAGAGATATCTTTCCCACTGCCACCCGCTTCAGTTCCCTTTGCTTGTCTTTCCCTGTCCAGATCTTTGCTTCATTCCTCACTAGACTGCGTTCCTGTAATGGGGCAGTCTCCAATTTCAGTGGAATCAGCCTGGAGGGCTTTCGTGATCTTTGGTAAGTCCATTACGTTGCTTTTATCTCCAATCAATAAGTATAATTCCCATACTAAATACTAAATTTGATTAAATTTCCCAATTGAAAATCTCTGCTGCTTCAAACACGGCTTAATATGAACAAAACATGAAAATTATCCAGCCACAAAATTGTCTCTTATCGGATCATCCCTGTAATTCCTAATTTGAAGCATAAGTAGGCTAGCTAAGCCTAAAAGGAAAGCAATGAGAAAAAGAAATTCAGACTCGCACTGTATTTTACTCAAAGTTCCAAATCTTTTTAAAGGCAATTGAAAATATACTATGACAATAAAAGCAACCACCAGAGTAACTATTCAATTGCATCCAGTCTTTACTGATCCTGATGAAGTACATAGAAAGTTGAGAAAAACAAAATGGTACACATATCTTTGTACTGTGAACTTATTGTGAAATTAAACCTCGCATCAAGCTCCAATTCAACGTCTTCCCCTTCCTCGCCTTCCTCTCTTCTGTCGACGTCGCTCTTCAACCAGTACTGATGAACTACTTGTCTTTTCTGATTTGCGTGCTCTGATTAATTTGCATGATTTGCACTTGAAATGGTGAACTACAATAACCGAAAGACGCGTGTGAGGGATCTTGTTGCCTAAATGGGGACATCAATTATCCAAGAATTGGAAGAACACTCAAGAAAAGAAATGGCAAGTACATGTCATGATCTGAAACTGCAAAAAAACAGGGGAAGGAAGAAGAGGGAGATGGAAGGGAAAGATTTAATATACTAGAATTGAGCAGGAGATCAACTAAATAAGGTAGCGGACTTAGAAAAAAAAAAAAAGGCACTCGACTTACTGATGTGAAGTATAATCATCATGACAAAAAGCATCGAAGTGCATAAGCAAACCGGGTTGATAGGTGGCCCCAGAATCAACTCAACAAATGCTGGAGTCCAATTGGGTAACTGACAACCTGCATCCACATTATTCATCGCTGCACTTATTCACCTATGAAAAGAGTAAGGTTGTGGTGTAAGGTTCAGCTGTCACAAGTTACACAAAGCATCATAGATTGACAATACAACACGAATTGGTGAAAGAAATGTGGAAAAATGCAGGCTGCAATTCTCTGAGCTAATAAGCAAAGAAATGCAAGTTTGCAATAAAAGAAATTAAGAGTTCAAACAACCAATATGCAATTTGAGATTTGCAGAAACCACATGTATAGTATATTCGCAGTCAACTCGAATAAATGGTGGTTGACAAAGGGGAAATCAGTGTCACAAAACTGATAAATTTAAGCAACTGCTAGCAATTCTTGCAGGGGGAAAAAATTATTTGTAACAGATCTACAGAAAAAAATAGATCCATGCAACTTGCCATGAAAGATTCTGGGCTAAAGATAATATGAACCGTAAATGCTGCAAATAACTTGCACCAGTGAGGTTAACCTATCATGCTAACAAGCAAAGAAGAAGTGCAAATCACAAACGAGCTAATTCCAGGAAAGTTTGCTATAAAAGTAATTAGAGTTCCAGTCATCAAATGGGCAACTTGGGGAGAAACTGTAATGCGAGCAACAATGTCTACTACACATTAATGATCAATGCTCTAACTACATGCTAATGTCAGCAGTCAGTTAAGCTAATGAGTCTGAATAAATCAGTTAAACAACCTTAAGCAGAAGTATGCCATGGATATCCTCGTCCATCAGCAAAAGGAAAAGAAAGCATAGCTACACTAAACAATGTTGACTTACTGAACTCTCCAAAAGCAGCCTGAGACAACTCTGTTAAATCAACAAAATCCACTTTCCGCCTTCCCAATTAGCAGAATCACTATATAAAAAAAAAATACATTATTAAAATTCTGCCAACCAAACAAAGGCTAGAAAGTAACAAGGGCAAACAAAAGACAAAGTCCTATTGTTGAACATACATAAGGCCATACTGCAAGCAATCAGAAATACAAGGGATGGGCGATGATGCTACATACAGAAACTGTGCTTTCACCAGACAAACAAATGTGAGTGCATTGATTTATACACGTATAATGAAACTCACGAATTTATCCTAAATGGCATTACATACGCCAGCAAAGATCAGCTTTTAAAAAAATTCAGTAGCATGAGATAGTATCCATCCAAACTTGTACAAGATCAGGTACATTCTTTTTTAAAGTTTTAGTTTCCTTTCTCATTCCAATGGCAACTTGAATTCTAAAATTGACTTAAGATTTTAACATACCTACAAAAGTGCTATCATGTGAAAATCCATATTGCATCTTTTAGTTTCTGCAGAGAAATCTTTAGATGTCTTGGATGAAATCTTAACATTATAAACCAAATTTCCAGCCTGATTTTAGTTTTCCAATTATCTCAAGGATTATAACGTCATCTATCCAATAAAAATATGACTGTAGTACTTTCCTTTTTTTTTTTTTTAACACAGACTGGCAAATTTGGGTACCAGAACTAAACCCAGAAAATACCTGAACTACGAACTTCAAAAGAAAAAACAAGAAAATTAATCCTTATTCTGCATAGGGGCATAAATGGAAATGAGTAGTTGTATGTCATAAGGTAACAATTCTCAGAGACACCAAATAACTATAAGCGAAAGAAATCTAACTATGCCAGCAATACAATTCAACTTCCGGTAAATGCATAAATAAGCATAAAAAAGTAACCTTAATGTATAAAATAATTTGAACATAAGTCACCATCTTAGCTACAAAGACAGGACATACTGCCATCATCTCACTGTTACAGAAAGCAATATAACGCATCCATAAACTGGCTTTAATCCACTCTGGATATCAAAGCCACCATAAACTGGTCACCATTTTTCAAAAGATGAGAGTTAAAGTAAATCAGAAAGGAGAAAATCTTAATGGCTTAATTAAGATGCTTTCTTCATATTCCTATGTACAAATAATATTCCTTTTTCTTTTTCCCCCCTTTCTCCAGTACCTGGATCCCCAACCACACAAACTCCACTCTCTTTTTTGTTGTTAACAGACAGCAAAAGGAAAAGAGTTCATTTAGACACTAGATTGATGTAAAACATGATCACATCAAAAGATTCTTCCTTTATTTGAGATCTGTTAAATAATCTTCTTTAATAAGATTACAAGTATTACTGTCGAGTTATTTCTGTGATCTTAAATAACAAACCATCTCTTGTCAATTACACTTTCAATTGTCCTTTCGCATATCTTGTTTTGATTTTCATTCACTCACTGTTTCCATTACAAAATACTAATTGATTCCAATTTGGAAGTCCCCAAAAAGACACTTCAAAAATGATTTGGCCACTTCAATAACGAGGCTCAAAAAGAACATAGAAACAAGAAAATCCCAGGTAGGTTCACTACCAAGCAAACTCAGACAAAGTTAATGAAATGCAAGTCATGAAACTCTGCACTAAGGGAATTGTTTGCATAATTATAACTGCAATCCAAAGTGAACTAAGTGATGCCAGATGTATAAATCGTCATAAGAAAGGCAAGTAGGTAATCTCATATTGTCACCACCCAGCAAATAATAGTCGAAAAACTAAAATGGAACCTACAGAAACACACATGCAGAAGCTTTGCTGTATGCCGGAACAGATGATGGTGGATAGTGGGTGACTGGTGTTATAAAAGTGATGAATGTAAGAAATTGCTAGACTAGTGTTATAGAAGTGACGAATCTAAGTAATTGCTAGCATTTCAACATGAGTGCAAAGAAAAAATTTCTTCATATAATATTATAAATGATAAGAACCATGCAATTAACCACAAAAGACTCTGGGCACAAGACAAACTGAAATGTAAACACAACCCCAAGTTAACTTGTGCTATACGAGGCATTTATAACCATGCTAATAACCAGAGATGCGCAAATAGCAAACAGAAAATTACAAGAATGGTTACAAATGGTCCTGTAAAACAGGAAATTTGTGTTCATACAGAATATAAATTGAGATTGAAAGTGCACTAAAGTATGATCAACAAAGTCTATTAGTCAACAAGTCAATGTTTGAGTCGCAGGAAGTGTCAGGAATCATTTCAAAGAGCTAATGAGTCTGGATATATCATTCAAACATTCCAAAGCAAACATAAACTATGAATATCCAAATCCATCAACAAAAGGGAAATGAAATGACAGGAAAAGATACTGAAAGAAGATGGGAAACAGGGAAAGCATAGTTAAACAAGAAACTTTGGTGTACCAAATATTCTGAAAAGCAACCTAAGCCAAATCTCTTGAATCAAGCAAACCGCTTCCAGCGTTCTATTAGCACAATCCTATGGAAGATAAGATAAGAGTTTGCCATTTGGAAAAGAAAAGGAATAAAGCAACAGGAACATGAGAGTTGTTTATCATGGCAAGCACTACATTTTACTTTCCAACAATGTCAAAAAGCCTCCTTCAAAAGATCGCAAGGGAGTCACACTTGGTAAGGATGATAGACGAGTGTGATGATAGCTAACCCAGAAGCACACAACCTACGTGTAGTTGATCTTAAACAGAAGAAAAAAGACAAAGTTAAGCTACAGGTTGAAATGTAAGAAATGAACAGATTACCAAGGCAAGGCCATACAGCAAAACAGTGAGGAACAACAGCAACCAGAAACTGAGTTTCTGGTGATAGCCACAATAAAAGCAGGCAAAATGAGAATGACATATTTATTCTATAATGGAAAAAACTATGCCAGCATAGATGACCATTAAGAGACATTTTAGTTGTATGAGACAAGCTCCATCCAAACCTGCACCTAATCATTAAGCGAAGTTCATATAGGGCCAATGACATTGCAAGATGTCGTTAAAGCTAGCTAATGATCAAACAGACCATATTCCAGCAGGGTTTTTACATGGCCTCCCAATTGCTTAAGCTTCTAATGAGACATAGACCTTGCCAAATGAGTTGATGGAAATTCATAAAATGACAAAACAACCAAAGATAACTTTTGAGAGGGGAGCGTGAAAGAAGAGTGAATTAGCTGAATATTGAGAATAACTGTTAACTACATCCTTCCCTATCCTCAATGACATTAGAATCACCAGTTCATAACAATTCAACAGACTAAACAAATCAGGAATCCTACAACATGCCAAATATGTTTCCACTTGAAGCAACCACAAAAGTGCATCTAAAACGGTTTATACACACTAAAGGCCAGTAAAGTTATACACGGAAAGGCCCTCCCAAGTCATATTTTTCACGCAAGTGGAAGTTAATAAATTTTTGAGGTCCCTTCAGGAGGCAAGCTTCATGGAGAGTGGGCAGTAGGAATCCAATGTAGGAGGAGGAGGAGAACAGAATGCTTCCAAGAGAAGTTAGGAGAACTAAAGCATAGGAATTGTACCAACAACCAGTGAAGACCAGAAGTACAACATAGGAAACTAAAGAGCAAGAGGCAGAAGAAGCTTGACAAAGAGCAAACCAAATGTTCCAACTCAATCCTAGCTCATCAAATTCAACAGCGAGCATCACCTGTTCTATCAGTCTTTCCCTATTAGAAGCTCCTCCTTTCTACCAAAAATATGGTAATTACGAAACAGAGCAACAGATAAATCCCCACCATGTAGGGAAAAAAATGGAGTTGCAGCTTCAGGAGATTGTTGGTGAAGCACTTGTTGACGAAAGAAAGGAGTTTCATTTCAATTTTTTTTTTCTAAAAGCTTATTAACCTATATTTTTTTCTCTTCCCTTGCTTATTCAGAGAGTAAATTTATTATCCCTTGGATTAAACAGAATCTTCAGAATTCTAAAGGCGAAGGTGTACTATGTATCAAGCAGGCAAAAGCTTTTCATTCAGCCTTTTCATACAAAAAGGTCAAAATATCTTCCTGAACAAAACAAAGAAACATTGAAAGACTTTGTGTACATCCACGGCTGTTGTTTGTCTCTAGTCATCTTACCGTGAAAGGGAGATTTTCATTTACATTTTTTTCTTCTACTTCAGCATGAGTTGATGCTTCTTTTAAGGTCTGGATATAAGAGTGTATGATAATGTTGCCACCTAAATGCTTAAATGCAGGACGCAAATGAAACAGAAAACAAAAACAAAAACAGAGAGACAACCTGAGGTTTAAGATGACATATAGCAAGACTGCATTGAGGAGAGAGAAAATAGATGCAATGAAGAGAATCGTGGAGGATTTATTAAACTCTGCCAATGAAAGTGCCACATGAAGAATCCAAAGATAAATAACAAAATAAGGGGTAACTTCATGTGGAAATTGACATCACTAAGGACAAACAGGAGCAAGGCTATATGTCACTACAATTATTTCCATGCAGCCCAAAACAATCAGACAAAAAGGTTCTACCGCTAAGAACATGTATTGGCACCAAATCGGGACAGTGCTGTACTTTGAGAAAACCAGATTTCATTTTCCATCAATATCTCTTGACAAGAACACAAACAATAGAAATTATGTACCAACATTACAATTCTATACATGAGTAACGTGCAAACAAAGATAGCAAAGCTTGATTATCTACAGAACTAATCATGTTTCCCTAAATTCTCATTAGAAACTGCTCCCAAAGATCATTCGCCAAAATGATAGGACCTATGCATTTCTAGAACTTTTGAAGCTTTCAGCATTTCTTTCTCATTTCAATGGCACTAATTACAGTCCTTGAACTATAAAATTGATCACTTATAGGATTTTAACCTACCATGAAAAGCGCTATTATGTGAAAAGCATAACTTGTCTTTAGTATCTGCAACACATATTCTTCGGGTAACTTGGAAGAACACTTAACACCAGAAACCAGATTTCCTACCCGCTACTTTAGTCCCCAAATCAAGGCTTTTAGCATCAAGTGGAATTTACTTTCCAATTTTCTTTGACATAGACTGCCATATTTGGTTTCAGGCCAAATTCAAGAGCTACTTGATCTAAAAAATCCCACAGGAAAAAAAAAGCCATTGTCCCAAATCAATCCCTGCTACTAAACTGGGTTTTAGAAAACCTACTCCAGAAAAAAAATGTAGCCCACAGAGAGAGGGGGAGGAGGGAAGGGAGAGGGAGATTTACATGCGGTCCCATTGTAGGTAGAACCTCTACAAGATACCAATGCAATAACTCCAATCAGAAAACGAACATGTAAAAAATATCGAGAATTCGAAGCCAGAATACCTCCCGTATCCTCTTGCTCTTCTTTTTCTTTCTACCAAAACTTCGATCTGCAGCAGACTATCAAGAGAAGATTTGCGTTATTTGTTTACAATGAAAATTCGGCTGCAAAGAGTATTGCGTTATTTTATAGGTATTTAAACATATAAAATGTATTACCGATTTTGAAACGTGACTCTGCTTGTAGTGCAAGTTTCCCCGCGGTTAACTGAAAAAATGCTTCCTCCTTTTGGCCGTACTACTATTGGTGACGGCTCCATCTCAAGAAAGTGTTTTTTTTTTTTTTTACCGAAATTTCGTCAAATTGGTCATTGAACTTTTACACTAAAACCAATTTAGTCCTTGATGGTTTTTTTAACCAATTTAGTCCCTCAATCATTTTCCATATCCAATGTAGGGTCTTTGCAACGGCGACACCAAACATTACGGGTCTGTTTAGATTAGTTGTTTTTAAAACACAACACTGTAGCATTTGGGATGTGAAAAACTACTGTAACTGTCTTTCAAAAATTTTTGGAGGGTGTTTTTGGGATAATTTTTTGTGGTATTTTAAAAGTAAAAAATTATTTGGGTCAATTTTTGGGGCATTTTTAAAATTAAAAATTTATTTGAGATAATTTTTTGGGTCATTTTTAAAATTAAAAATTAATTTTAGATATTTCTGGGGGATTTTTAAAATTGAAAATTTATTTAGGGTAATTTTTTGGGATATTTTAAAAATAAAAAATTTATTTGAAGTAATTTTTTAGGGTATTTTTAAAATTAAAATTTATTTGATAGGTGGTGGTGTGGGTGGGTTAATTTAAAAAAACCCCAAACAAATTTTTAGTTTTAAAGATGCCCCAAAATTACCCCAAATAAATTTTTAATTTTAAAAATGCCCCAAAAAATACCTCAAATAAATTTTTAATTTTAAAAATGTCCCAAAAATTACCCTAAATAAATCTTTAATTTTAAAAATACCCAAAAATTATCCCAAATAAATTTTTTATTTTAAAATGCCCCAAAAAATTACCCCAAATAAATTTTTAATTTTGAAAATGCCCAATTACCAAATAAAATTTTATTTTAAAATGCCCAAAAAATACAGTAAATAAATTTTTCATTTTAAAATGAAATATCTAAATAAATTTTAATTTTGAAAATGCTCAAAAGTAAGCCAAATAAATTTTTAATTTTAAAATGTCAAAATACAAATAAATTTTAATTTTAAAATGCTACTAAAAAATACCAAATAAATTTTATTTTTAAAAATAAAATTATTCAAATAAATTTTTAATTTTACAAATGTAAAATACCTAAAAAAATTTTAAATTTAAAATGCTAAAATACCCAAATAAATTTTAATTTGGATGGGATGGGGAGAGGAGGAGGAGGGAGAGGAGGAGGAGGGATGGGAGAAAGAGAAAGGGGAGAGAGAGGGAGAGAGAGGAAGGTGGAAGGAGGGAGGAGAGGGAGAGATGGTGGTAGGGGTAGGTGGGTGAGTGGTCTGTTAGGGTGGAAGAAGGATAATTTTTTTATTTTTTTATGTATAAGTTGTTTTTGAAATATTTGTTTGGATTGGTGTTTTGGGATTGTTTTTTGTTGGTGTATTACTGTAGCATTTAGGATGTGAAAAATAATTTTTAAAAAATAGTTCAAAAAACAGAGATTCCAAACGGACCCCATCTCTTGCACAATCCGTCAGGAGCATTGTTAAGTCCTTAATTGTACACATTATTTGTGGATATTTCCCCTTAATTATGGCCTAAATATGGTATAAATTGATTGATTCTACTCATGTTTGGTTTTGGCATTGATTTTAAGTCATTGGAATTATTTGGAACTTAAAAGTGCAAATTTTGGTAAAATTTCCAGAAGACTTCCAAGGATAAGGCGTAGGCGTGCTGTACTTGGATGTGAAGAAAGATTTCGTGAAGAAAAATCCTACGCCTGATATTTACCATTCCTGTGATTGAAGATTTTATTTTTACTTTTAGGAATTGGTTAAAGACCCTTTTAGTTAGGAAAGTTTGTAATTGGTTTCCTTTTTACTTTATTATTGCTTTTTAGTAAGTTAGACTCCAATTAGGACTGAGATTCCTAGTTAAATAGGGAAGCTTGGGTTTTCTTTTCTTTTTTTTATGGAGCCAAAGCCGCTTGAGAAAAAAAAAGAACATATATTGAGTTGGGAGCATAACTCATTCGTGGGTTTTCTTTTGTTCAATGCCTTGTGATTAGTCACGAAACAATAAAACAAAAGAAAGAGCACTTGGCGGTACAGCTTGTTTTCTCATTGGTTTTGGAGAAGTTTTATTATTTTTTTTCATTTTTTTGCTTTGTCTCTTCTCGTGGTTTTTCTCATTGAAAACTTCCCAAACAATTCTTGGATGCGAATCTCCATGAGGAGCGGCTAAATTCCTCGTTTACTCAAAGGGCAACTTGAAGGCGCGGTCCATATCATTTGTGAGATCTAATCGAATCTTTATTATTTCTTTTAATTTTGTTATTATTCGTACGTTTGCTGGATTAATTGTTTATGGTTATTTTGTTAATTGAATGTCAACGGCCGGATATTTAATTTAACCTAATAGCCTACCATCAAATTAACTGAATTGAATCCGTAATTGTTCGTTTGGTTAATAACTAGTGGCAACCATCATAATTGGTTTTATGTTGGGGAAACGTAGGATCTAACTTAAATGAACCCTCTTAGCGTGTTCATTGGTTAAGGTTGGCTTTTTTTAGCTTTTAATGCAATTGGATAATTAAATTCCTATGGTCGTACCTAGGGTTGTTATCTAGTTAGAGAAACAGTTAACGGTCGTACCTTGGCTGTCGAAAAAGTAAGGAAAAGCTTGCTATCAGAGCTTGTTGGCAGCTATAACTAACCTAGTGACAAATGAATGAAATATCTTTGCATCAATGATCATTTGATTGGATTGTACCTGAGAAGTTGTTCCTTTGGGTAAAACTTTATTACTTGTTATTTCTGCTTAATTATTCTCTGTTTGTCTCTGGTGATTTGTTTAATTGGTAATTTTATTTTCTATTGTTATTTATTTTATTTCTAGTTCTACCCCATTCAAACCCCCCATTTTCTTGTAACCTCAAAAGAAATGTTTTTCCTACCCGTTCCCTGAGAAGATGACCCTACTTGCCACTACTGCAAATTAATATTTTTTTAGAGGTAATTCTGGTATATCGGATACAATATACTCCTTGGAATCAAGGTGAAACTAGTAACCCATTGCACATCCGGAGTCCCTACTCCAGTACTCAGAATTATTCTGTAATTAATTGTGGTGGTAATTGGGATTTTAATATTTATTATTGCACAGGTTCGGCACCTGTCAATTTTTGGCGCCATTGCTGGGACACGGTGTTTTGGTTAATTTGTTTCTTTTTAAGTTATTTTCTTTTGATACGTGGTACCTTTGCTAGTTTATGCCACGTTCCTCTCGTACAGGTGAATTAACTTTCGATCCTGAAATAGAGAAGACCGCACGTAGGCTAAAGGAAGGAGACCAAGGAGTACAGAGAAGAATTGTTGGTCACTACATCTTCGAGATCTCAACTGCCAGAATCTCCAACTGATCAATTGAGTGATTTAGAGGAAGAAGCTAATATGGCCAACATTAATAGAACACTAAAGGAGTTGGCTGCTCCAGATCTGACCCAGCAGTCTCTGTGCATTACATTCCCAACTTTGGCTGAGAATACGTCATTCGAGTTGAAATCTGGGCTAATTCACCTTTTGCCCGCATTCCATGGTTTGTCTAGTGAAGAACCCCACAAACACATCCAAGAATTTGATGTGGTATGTTCTAGCATGAAACCTCCCGGGGTTACTGAAGAGCAGATCAAACACAGAGCATTCCGTTTTTCCCTCAAGGATGTAGCGAAAGACTGGTTGTACTATCTACCTGCAGGTAGTATCACAACATGGGCACAACTGAAAAATAAATTTTTAGAGAAATTTTTTCCTGTATCCCGGGCTGCAAGTTTGAGAAAGGAGATATGCAGCATTAAGCAATATCCTAGGGAAATACTGTATGACTATTGGGAGAGGTTCAATAAGTTGTGCACTAGATGCCCACAGCATCAAATTAGTGAACAACTATTGATCCAATATTTTTACGAAGGACTTTCATCGGCGGGAGTATCATTGATGCGCAAAGTGGGGAGCAGCGGCAAAACAAAACACCAAGAGAAGCATGGGAGCTCATTGAGGCGATGGCAGAAAATTCTCAATAATTTGGCTTCCGTGAAAGTAACCCCACCTATAGGGTCAACGAGGTAGAGTTCTCGTCTATTCAGCAACAGTTATCAGAGTTAACATCATTTGTGCGGCAATTGGTTGTGGGGAATAGACAACAAGCAAAGATCTGTGGAATCTATACAAACGTGGGCCACTCCACAGATGCATGTACTGTTTTGCAAGAAGATGGAGTTGAGCAGGTACACATGGTTGGAGGTGTGCCCGTGCCCCATAGGCAGTACGACCCATACTCAAGCACATACAATCCGGGGTGGAGAGACCATCCTAACCTCGTGCGGGAGCAGGGCACAAATTCATTTTGAATCGATAAGGGATTTCAGCAACCTTATCAAGCAAAGCCTCAACTTTCATCTACAAGTTCTAGAAACTCTTTAGAAGATATTGTAAAGAATTTGGCCACGAGTACTGCCCAATTCCCGGGGAGACTAGGGGCGGTATGAAAACTTGGAAACTCAAGTGAGTCACTGGCCATGATCAACCATTGGAATCTCACGTTTTGGAAAATTGCCTTCTGACTGAGGCAAATCCCTGAATGTCGACATGACATTGAGAGTGGCAGAAGTGGAGGGCCAAGGTTAAAAGATCCAAGGTAAAAATGAAGACGAGATTGACAAGGAGATTGAAGAGGAGGCGCGATTCGTGAAGAGTCCAAGGTAACTCCTAGTCCTCTAATTCCTATTAAATCTAATTTACCTCCTTTTCCTGCCGGTTGGAGAAGCCAAAGAATCAAGAAAGGACAAAGAGATTCTAGAGGTGTTCCAAAGTGCAAATCAACATTCCTCTATTGGGCCTTGATCAGCGTGCCAGTATGCCAAGTTCTTGAAGGACTTGTGTGTTAATAAAACGAAACTGAGGGGAGATGAACGAGTTGTGATGGGAGAGAATGTATCATGCATAAAGGAAGTTACCAAATGTGGTGATCCGGTATGTTCATCATCCCAAGTAAAATGGAAGTGGAGCTAGAGGTGTCATGCTAGATTTAGGGACATCTGTTAATGTGATGTCTAAATCTATATTTGATTCTAAATCTAGGCCATTAAAGCAGGAGTGATAATTCAATTGGCTGATCATACTAATGTTTATCCTGAAGGGTTAATTGAGGATATTTTGGTTCAAGTTGAGGGATTAGTTTTTCCTGCTGATTTTTATGTGCTAGATATGGATGACAAGAATTCTCCAAATCCATCACCCTATTTTATTAGGCGACCATTTATGAACAAACTAAGATTGATGTTAATGGGATACACTCATGATGGAATTTGATGGAGAAATTGTTTATTTTAATATTTTTGATGCAAAGAAACATCCTACTGAATCTTATTCTATATTTGCTATCAATGTAATTAACCCTATTGTGCAAGAGGCATTTCAGTCAAATGATAGGGAAGATCTAGGAGTTGTGGTGGCAAAGCATCGTGAATAAATAAGTGCAGAATCCAAACCATTGTGCGCCCACTTGAGGTCATTTCCGAGTCAAAAGAGCACCACAGTTCATGGATTCAAAGACTACTCCATCTATGAAGGCTATCAGGAACATATGGAGCAAGCCATGAGAAGAATGGAAAAATTTCATCCCCCTTAAGCACATGACAATTTATATCTAGCCAAAGACGTTAAAAAAAGGCGCTACTTGGGAGGCAACCCAAGAATTTTAATTTTTTTTTTGTTATTTCTTGTTGTTTAATTTTGATTCCTTCATATTTCGAGTTTTTAATTCTTATGTTAAGTCATTTTCATGTTTTAACAGAAATTTTGTGTTTGTAGGCTTTGGGTGTGTGTGCCAAAACATTGCTCAAAGTGGAGTTTTTCATTTAGCTTGATCAGAAGACTTTCTACAATAAGGCGTGCCCACGCCTTAAGGAGGAAGGGCTTCTGATCCCATTCTCGTCTCCACAATTTTTTTGGACAGAAGACTTTCATAGTTAGAGCGTGCCTACGCCTTAAGGGCGAGAGTCTTCTACCCAAGATGTTTATAAAAAAAAAAAAAGAGAGAGAGAGAGAGAGAGAACGGGATGGCCAGAAGACTTTCCAGGTTAAGGCGTGCCTTGGCCTTACCAAGGAAAGGCTTCTGCCTGGGACCAAAAAAAAAAAAAAAAAATCTTGAGTCAAATAGGGTCAAAAGCCCTAAACCTTTTTCCTTTCCCTTTTTGGTTTTTCTTCTTTTTCTTTCTTTTCCCTTCTCTTTCCCTTTCCACCGCCTCTCCTGTTCTCCTTCCTTGTCTATTTTCTCTTTTCTCTATTTTCTTCTTGGCTTGCCGTCACTGCTATTGGAAGATTTCCATCCTTCTCGTTGCTGCCACAGGTAGTTTCACGCGCAGTCACTGTTCATCGGGTTCCTCCTGCTCGCGTCAAGCCATGGCCCGAGTCCCATCCACTGCTGCTGCTGCTGTGGTGCTCAAGCAACCCCCGCCTTCCAGCATCTCGTTCCCAGCCTTGATCCGCCTCTCCACATTTGGGGGTTAGCTCGATTGGTACACCTCAGGTTTAAGTTTCCATCTCCTCTAGTAGCTGAGGCCAGATTAGTGCTAGTTGCAGCTGACGCCAGATTTTCAATTCTTAGCTGAGGTCAGATTTAACTGAATGTTGTTGCTGAGTCCGACATTGTGTGTTTGGGTCCTTGCTTGAGTTGATTGCTATTTTCCTGAATTGAGTAGACTACCCGTAGCTATTCTTTGATGCATTTTGTTGGTTACTCTTGATTCTTGTGGGTATTTGCTCTTTGATTGATTTGGGAGGCTACCCGTTGCTTGCATTGGAGATTTGCTAGACTAGATAATGGCAAAGACTAAATTGAAATCTTTGAGAAAGGGCAAAGCCCCAGTCAAACCCACTCCTGTGGATGCACGTCTTCACCATCTTCTGTGGATGCGCGCCTTCAGCACTTGGAAGAGCAACTTCGGCATATTGATGATCTCTTGGCCGCTATTGAGCATCACAATTCTCACATGAGAGGAATCATGACTGCTTTTTTTGACTTTATGGGGTTCAAACCCCCTTTTCCTCTCCAGCCTTAGCTTTGCTCTTCAGGGAAGTCTTCCGTTATTCCTTTGGTTTTATTACATTGAGGACAATGTAGTGTTTAGGTGTGGGGGAGGAGTATTTTGGCTTTACTGGTTTGAGTTTTATTTTTTTTTCCTAGCTTTTCAAACCTTTAGTTTCAGTTTTTGTTTGTTTTCAATTCTAGTTGCTTGTTTGTGTTTTATTTTTCATATTTTTCGTGTTTTAGGAGTAGTGTAATGGCATTTGCATGGATATTCTATTTACTTGCAATTGATTTGAAAAAGGGATGTTCTTGACATGACATATAGCCATTTGTGAGTTTTTGAGTTTAAATATCTTATTATGCAAAATTTGTTCTTCATTGTTTGTGAGTGTAATTATCACACCTAGTTAAATTATTCTAGAACTTGCTATGATATACATGTCGAGACCACATTATTGAATTTGATGCATGAAAATGATAAGGGCAATTAGGTTTAACTCCTTTTGGCTTTCTAAAGACCTATCCTAAGTATCTTTTCTTTTCCCCGTAGTTGACCAAGTTTGGACCTTAGACCTTTTTCTTTGTTTAACAACACATTTTTATCACCCTTTAACCTACTTGTTCTAGACCTTTTTGTTTGAACCCTATGTCAAAGGAATAACTTAATGTTCTTTTGCATGATGATATTACAAGTGAAGGAAGCTGATTATATCTATAGCTAGCAAGTGCTTTTATGTTTGTATGTTATTAATGTCTTGTTACCAAAAAAAAAAGAGAAAAAAAAAAGAAGGAAAAAAATCACAAAAAAAAAAGAATGAAAAAGAAAAAAAAAATTTGTGAAGCACTCTTATAAATAGGAGCTGTGTTTTTATAGTGGGATCAATCTCTTTTTTTTGTATGCACTTGCTATGTTTGGGAGTTGTAGTTGTACTTAAAAGCTAACTATGTGAATGAAGATGATATTTCACTTCATGCAAAGGACGTTTAGGTATTCTCTTTGATGTATGCAATCTAAATTACTCTTTTTGTCCAACCTGCGCCCTAAGCCCAGTTACAACCCTTGTTAAAGATCCTTTGATTTTTGCATTTGAATTCATATTCAGTGGTGGAGATGTGATAGATTAGCAAGTCTATGGCAATGTCTTTCTATGATGTTGATTTGAGCGTAAATGTCCCTTTTTAAACATCTTGAGTGTTAAGTGTATACACTATTCTCCATGTAAGAATTGTCAAATCTTGAACATCCTGATTGTGATGAGATTGTTGAGAAAGGTGGAATGCTTGTGCTAATCTATTATGCTATTTTATGTTTGTCGTCTTGAGTTTGAGTTTTGGATTAGAGAATGCTTGAGGGCAAGCATTGTCTAGGTGTGGGGGAATTTGTTAAGTCCTTAATTGTACACATTATTTGTAGATATTTCCCCTTAATTATGGCCTAAATATGGTATAAATTGATTGATTCTACTCGTGTTTGGTTTTGGCATTGATTTTAGGTCATTGGAATTATTTGGAACTTAAAAGTGCAAATTTTGGTAAAAATTCCAGAAGACTTCCAAGGATAAGGCGTGGGCGCGCTGTACTTGGATGTGAAGAAAGACTTTGTGAAGAAAAATCCTACGCCTGATATTTGCCATTCCTATAATTGAAGATTTTAGTTTTACTTTTAGGAATTGGTTTAAGACCCTTTTAGTTCGGAAAGTTTGTAATTGGTTTCCTTTTTACTTTATTATTGCTTTTTAGTAAGTTAGACTCCAATTAGGACTGAGATTCCTAGTTAAATGGGGAAGCTTAGATTTTCTTTTTTCTTTTATGGAGCCAAGCCGCCACTTGGAGAAAAAAAAGGACGCCACGCAATTGAGTTGGGAACATAACTCATTCGTAGGTTTTCTTTTGTTCAAAGCCTTGTGATTAGTCACGAAACAATAAAACCAAAAGAAGAGCACTTGGCGGCTGGCTTGTTTTCTCATTGGTTTTGGAGAAGTTTTATTATTTTTTTCGTTCTTTTGCTTTGTCTCTTCTCGTGGTTTTTCTCATTGAAAACTTCTCAAACAATTCTTGGATGCGAATCTCCATGAGGAGCGGCTAAATTCCTCGTTTACTCAAAGGACAACTTGAAGGCGCGGTCCATATCATTTGTGAGATCTAATCGAATCTTTATTATTTCTTTTAATTTGGTTACTATTCGTATGTTTCCTGGATTAATTGTTTATGGTTATTTTGTTAATTGAATGTCAACGGCCGGATATTTAATTTAACCTAATAGCCTACCGTCAAATTAATTGAATTGAATCCGTAATTGTTCGTTTGGTTAATAACTAGTGGCAACCACCATAATTGGTTTTATGTTGGGGAAACGTAGGATCTAACTTAAATGAACCCTTTTAGCGTGTTCATTGGTTAGGGTTGGGTTTTTTTAGCTTTTAATGCAATTGGATAATTAAATTCCTATGGTCGTACCTAGGATTGTTATCTGGTTAGGGAAACAGTCAACGGTCGTACCTTGGTTGTCGAAAAAGTAAGGAAAAGCTGGCTGTCAGAGTTTGTTGGCAGCTATAACTAACCTAGTGACAAATGAATGAAATATCTTTGCATCAATGATCATTTGATTGGATTGTACCTGAAAAGTTGTTCCTTTGGGTAAAACTTTATTACTTGTTATTTCTGCTTAATTATTCTCTGTTTGTCTTTGGTGATTTGTTTATTTGGTATTTTCATTTTCTATTGTTATTTATTTTATTTCTAGATCTACCCCATCCAAACCCCCCATTTTCCTGTGACCTCGAAAGAAATGTTTTTCCTACCCGTTCCCTGAGGAGACAACCCTACTTGCCACTACTGCAAATTAATATTTTCTTAGAGGTAATTTTGGTATATCGGGTACAGTATACTCCTTGGAATCAGGGTGAAGTTAGTAACCCATTGCACATCCGGAGTCCCTGCTCCAGTACTCAGAATTATTCTATAATTAATTGTGGTGGTAATTGGGATTCTAATATTTATTATTGCACAGGTTCGGCACCTGTCAGAAATATTCGTCTCATCGCCTCAATTTTTCCAATTAAGAGATATCAGGAGCACTGAAACAACGATTAGGTTAGGAAAAACATTTGGGGAAAAATGTTTGTGATTCAACTCAGTCAAATTAGACAAGCATAACAAAACGGCTGCGAAAAACACTTGCAACCAATTTTGGGGTCCAACAAAACAATATGATGGCTAGCACAACATCACCGATAATGGAGGACGCCAACGATAACTAGGATAAAGGTTATCAGACGGACTCTTCACAGATGCCGAGTAAGCTTCAATGGTTCTTGTTTATGTTTTATTCTTGTTTATATTTTATGTGATTTGTTATGCAATCGATCAGTGTTAAATGTTTTGTTTGGTTAAATAAATGGACAAATCTGATGGTTTGCCTAATTCTGATGTTAATTATTCATTTGGTGGGGCATCCCGAAACCGGGGATGGTGAAATTATGGTTCTTTTGTTTTTGGTTTTTAAATTTAATGGTGTTTTGCCTGATTTGGATGTTAAATATTCATTTGATGGGGTATGAATAGAGCCGGGATACTGAAATTTTTGGTTTTTTTTATTTTGCCTTTTAATGTATTTAACTTGATCATGATGTTAAATATTCATCTAGTAGGATAGGGACAGAGCTAGTGGGGTAGGAACAAACCTAGGATACTAAAATTTTTTGTTGTTTAGTTTAATTTTTTTAATTCAATTTGTGTGTTGATGTTGTATAATGTAGTCCCTTTAACTATTAATTGTAATGTCTTGTTGCTTTCTTGTTGGTTAAAAGTAAGACATGATAGGCCTAATATGTCTTGAATATGAATCATGAAATGGTTTCAATGTAATTTTTAAAAAAAAAAAAAAACAGGAGAAGATGGGGTTTCGTTTAAGTTGATGGTATGCTGGTGCATACATCATTGAACCAGAAGAGAAGCACATGGGAGGTAGCATGGAGACCTTTGAAGGAGTAATTCCCATGAGAGTGACAAAATCAGTTCTTCAGAGTCACTGCAGCTTACTTGGTTGTTCTGATAATGCAAAGATGATGTATAGCCTTCCCACTAAAGAAGATAAGCTTAACCTTCGACAAATAGATTCAGAAGATGATGCTATTGAAATGGCTTTTGTTGGTAAGCAAAATGGAGAAGTTGTACTGTATGTGGTTGAAGGCTTCACATAAGAAATGTAGGTAATACATATGGGAGCTCAAGTGCATCAAATCTGGAACATGACATTGTTCCAGATATTCCCTCCAAAGAAGATGAATTGTTTGTGGACATAACATTTGAGGATATACTGTTGGTGACCCTAAAGAGAACCCCATGCATGTGGAGAATATCAGGGAGCATGTGGAGGTAAAAAAGGGGAAGAGAGGAAATGTTGTGCATGAAGACGCTGACCATGATGAAGCTGATGATGAGTGGTAGGTATGCTCCTTGTCGATCTCCTCAATCTCTTCAAGTCCTAGATCATTTACACTGCTCTGAATGACTGTATCCCTCACATTCTTTTCACCTTCAAAAGTTCTGAGAAGGTTCTCGTGTGCCTCAGCAAGAAAAGCCTCGACGACCCTCTTGGTTTTGGCCTCCACAGCCACAGGAGTCGGTGGGAACATGTCCAACGAATTCTCATATGCAGTGGTACAAAGCTTCTCCAATTTGAGTTGCTGAGGTGTCTTCCCCGAATAGATTCCAAGGAAACTCCTTCTTTGCTTGGATTCTGAATTCTGCTGATTCCAGTTGTTTTTCCTTTTGTTTTTCTTCGAGGAGGATGCTTCGGATGGGTTAATCCAGTCATGCAATACCATTCCATTAGTAGACTTTATGCTAAAATTAAACAACTATTGAGCTAGTCAAAAAGCACAAAGTTGATGTATCAGTACAACTGTATGTTAATAAAGGAAATTTTTGTACTTTAAGCTGCTTCGATATGCAAACCTCTTTTGCATCCTCCAAGTTATTCTTGCTCTTGATGTACCCTACGACTTCAGTCTCGGATCGAAACATTTTTGTAGACATTCCATGAAAATAGAACTACAGTATAAAAAAGTGCTCATTAGTTTCTAATCCAGCAAGACTTATTAATTGGACAACCAATTTTGTTTCTTTGCATGAAAATTTAGTTATAGAAGTTGTGCACATGAGTTGCACAAGTTCAAGAGTCAACTTTTGATGTGAGTTAAGTTGTTGCGTCTTTTTTCCTTTTTAAAGTCTGAAGTGAGATAGGTTTACACATTAAGGTTCATGTATACGATGTCATTTTATTGCATGTGTACGTTTACTAAATGATAACAAGTATAACATTTACGTGCATCTGCTGATGAAAATTTTGTCTTACTGAAATATAAATAATTCAAAGTTATACTGTTAAATGCAGAATGCAACTTTTGTTTATCCATCGACAACAGTAAAATTGCAAAATCAATTTTAAATCCATGAACTGAATTTTCTTACTTTATCTCTTGTGCCATGTGGACGTTCCCTTGTCTCCCTCATCCATCCCTTCAAGAGATGAGGAAACGGCAGGAGATGCTCCATGTCTATTGCCCCATCTTCCATCTGAGGAGAAGATTGCTCCTGTACCACAGACACAAATGTGTAAGAACTAGCAGGCATTTGGATTTAAATCTACCATATTTCTTTAACATCTCTTTGATGCTCAGGCTTTCACATGGAAAAAATAATAAAAATAATTAAAAATTTTTTGATGTTTAATTAGGAAAGGCCTAACACTGAACTTACATCAATTAATTCTAAAGCATGCTGTGTTGGATCTTCACCATGCTGCAAGAATTTGAAGTAGATGTATGATGTTCCTACAACCATTGCCAAGCACAAATGTTTTTCTTTCTAGTGTTCTTTCTTTCACCAACTGGCAGCTAACACAGGATCAGGTGTTTGAAAGTTTTACATCAAACCATCTTCATGCCCTACTGAATTCAAGGTAACGCTATGCAGAAATCCAACTATCCATTTGGAAAATATTGAGAAGAGAAGATTCAGACCTAAGCACCCTATTACTTGTAGGTTGATATATCTATTGATTAAAAGAATTTACCTCAGTAATAGAAAGCTCCCTGCTTTGATGAACAACATCCTCTGGTCCATTCAAGCCGGGAGGGGGAATATATGGTTTGATCTCCCAGCCGGTTACGCTGCTGGAGTTCTGATTGGACGTTGATGCGATTCCACAAAGTCACAGTGTCAGGTCTTAGAAAGTTTTACATGAAATTATCTTCATGCCTTACTGAATTCAAGTAATGCAATGCAGAAATCGTGCAATCCATGTGGAAAAGACCAAGAAGACAAGATTCAGACCTAAGCGCCCTATAACTTGTAGGTTGATATATCTATTGATTAAAAAGACTTACCTCAGTAACAGAAAGCTCCTTGCTTTGATTAACAATATCTTTTGGTCCATTCAAGACAGGATGGGGAACACATGGTGTGATGCGCCAGCCAGCTACACCGCTGGAGTTCAGATTGAAGGTTGATGCCAATTCACAAAGATAGACAAAGTGATCAAGAGTACAAATTATGAGCTAAAGGGATCTGCTATTTGCCCTTGAATGTGCAACTAAAGAGGAATATCTGTGATATGTGTCCTAATTACATTAGGGGGATATATATAGTGCTCATGAGTCTTGGCAAATAGGTAAAAACTTTGAAATTTGAGATGTGCATGAATATACCCCTCATTGCTCCAATGATTTTTGAGTAAGCAAACAGTACTTTTCAAATTTTTTTATAGATATCCCTATGTAAAAATGTTTGGATTTTGCTTTTGTTGCATGAGCTGATTAGTCAGGATTCTAATGATTACTACCCCCAAAGCTGATTTATAATGATTCTCACAATTACTACATAAGAGCTGATTAATAAAGATTCTCATAGCTACTACTCCCTCCCTTTTTTTTAACTGACGTTTAAGAAATCTGCTCTAATGTATTTTCATCTGTCGTTTTATAACCCCCATACAGTATTAATTATTTTTTTTCACAATTTTACTATTTTATCTTTCATTTCCAATACAGGGTCATTAATTTTACCTTGAATGCAGTTGTTGTTCCTAGTGGTCATTGATTGAAAGAAAACATATCGTCAGTATAACTGGATGAGTTAGTTTGCATTGCTTTTAACCTAATAAAATAGCACTATTTAGTACTCTATTGAGAGAAAACATGGGTGAGTTGGACAATTAATGAGGGTACAAAAAGAAAGTAGTGTATAGATTTAAGCAATGAAAAAATTTTCTTAATTAGTGTACAAAACCTTAAACATCAATTAAAAAAAAAGGGAGGAATTACGTTACTAATTTTATGTGGTAACTATATGTACTACAGGTCTCTCTTACCGTACTACAGCGGATAAGAATAAGCCCTTATTCATTGGCTCTATTAGCTTAGAGATGTTGATAAATAAGAAAGTAGTTAAAACCAATATTCTTTAACAAAATCGTAAAATGAGCATCTAAAGTGCACTAGAAAAAAATATACTACATTAATGCATAGTAATATGAGCTTTTCAGAAAACACACATGGTCTATGATAGGGTTAAGGTTGGTGATTTACCTTCCTTAATTAGGGTTAAGGCTTAATTTGATATTTTACCGAACTTAATAACAACCCTAGTCACCAAAAATGAAAAAGCCCTTACTCATGACATTGAGAGATTTCACAATTTATTCTACTGTTGGAAGTAATAATTAGCAGACATACACATTTGAAAACCCGGACCCATCTAAAGATACCCACATACACCAAAAAAAAAAAAAAAAAGAAAAAGAAAAGAAAAGAGAAGAAAACTCTTGCACATACATGTGTTGGAATGTAGGTACAAACCACGCAAAGAAGAAAAGACACTTGAATAAGCTTTACTCTTAACATATATAGATTTAATGCCATAATTGAGCTTGCATGCCTCCGGATGTCAACATGGGAATGACATTGGATTGCCGTAAATAAAACATTCATCGCATGAATATAACTGTGGTGTGTGTGTGTTTCTGTCAATTGAAAAAAAAGAATATACCATCTGCGTGGCGAGGGTGTGCTCGGGAGAGGGATGGACTCCATCCCACATCGAAAGATTGTGGGGTAGTTACTCTGGGTTTAAGGTCCTCAACTGCACCTCCAGTTACCAATTGGCTGGATGGTGTTAGTTTGTGGGTCCTACCTTAGATTGTGCTTTGCACCAATTTTCCGATTACTCTTTTGCGTTTCTAATCTAACTGTGGTGTGTGTGTGTTTCTGTCAATTGAAAAAAAAAAAAAGATGGGCAAGAATGCCTGGCAAGGTTAACTGAAACATATCTAGGAAACACAGAAACAGTTTGTCCAGCGGCCAGGTTTTCCCTTCAAGGAGATTATTAGGGGTATCTAAAAGGTAATTCAACCTTGACGTAAATTTCATGACCATTAGAGTTTAGACAAGGCCGAATTCTTGCACCCAAGGGTAAAACTAATTTTCATCAGTTAAATATCAGCATTTCAAAATTAAAAATATACCTAAGTTCAATTGTTCTCGTATCTTGAACAAAGCACTGCGTATGACTTCTAAAAGAAATACTTTGACCGCAAATAACAACCATATACATATTTTGTTTTTCATACAATTTGTTGACAGTTATTTCTTTTTTTGTTTCCTTTTTTGGGACTTTTTCTTTCTTTTTTTGGGAAAATTTGTACACAATTTGCTGACAAATACTTTTCTTTTTTTTTTCTTTTTAAAGTAAAGTTTTGTATTGAACTCCTTATAAGTATATCAATGCAATATACAGCACAGGATGAAAAGCATAATATATGGTAAAAAACGTATTACAACGCCTAACCTCTACTTATGAATGAAGCTTATTAACCAAAAAGAAAAAACGGACATCCTACTAATAGTTGCTTTTGCAAAAATGGTACTCACGTACTTCTCCTCGAAGAAAGATGTTCTAATCTACCATATCGCCAACACTAAATACATATTCAACATGCAAAGCCATTGTATTTCTTTTCTACACTCATTCTGAGTGATCGCGAACAATTTTTTCCAATCTAAATGTACAAAAACATAACCATTCACTAATGCAGCTAGAATTTTTGACCAACCCCAGCCATAGGCTTTTCCTGAAATTAGGAGTACATTTATAAACTTTTTCATTACTTGGCAAAAAAACTTATAATAGATTTGTGGGGAAAATTTTTTTTAACAAATACACAATAGTGAATTTTTTTTTTTTTTGGGTGGGAGGAGGGGTGAGCTTGACTGGTGACGAGGTTCTACCATACACCAAATTTTAATAATAAACCTAAACACCCCGTTTACTGCAAGTATACAGATCGTTTATCGAGTATAGGGTTGTATAGGTGTCAATCCCACAGGGAAGAGTGTCAAGTATCGGTGATTTTCGAACTCCTCTATTATTTAGACTGTCACGAGCATATAAATTAAATCTAAACTACAAACATGGAATGAAATAAGTAGAAAATAATAACTAAAAACTCCTCAAGTTATGGAATTCCTTATTACTCTTGCAAATGAAGCTACCGGTTGCATTAATGTTATTAATTTGGCTAAGCATGGCATAATTTCCTAATGCATGTGAAACATACTTTCGTAGTGAATCAACTATACTCATAGTTAAACCATACCTACTAGCGTGGTTATGGAATTAACTACAAGCTCATTTCCTCTATGAAATTACATGAAATGAATCACTAAAGCCACAAAGGCGCCACCCTACACTTGTTAGTGACTTCCTAGGTTTAGAACTTCATAAACTAGTGTCAAATTCTCATTTTCATTTAAACTTAACACCTTGAGATTATCACAATTAATGGCGGGTTAATTATGATTAGAAAAGCTAAAGGTACTAAATACTTGCTCAAAATAATAGTATCAAACAACCAGGTTAACTTCACAAACAAAATATAGAAAGTTCATCCATAACTCAAGACAATAACTTAGCTAAACATACTTGAATTACACTGTAACTACTCTACTAACTATACTAAACTAAGCAACTAGTGAAGACTACATTTTGTTAGAATTTCTAGCCCTCCTCTCTCTTCTTTTTTAATTCTTTCAAATGTCTACAAGAGCCCTATTTATAGAAGAATTCAACCATAAGCATCCAAAACTTTTTCATGTGAACACAAGAAAAATTTGGCCTTTAAAAGTCAAGGAAAATGGCTTTATGAATCTTCTTATCCTTGAATTATCTTCAAAGTGTCTTCATGCATTGAATCCATTGAATTTCACCCTCAAATGAGTTGTAAAGTTGTGTTTTTGGATTAGACATGAGTTGTTTCTTCAACTTTATAAGATTCTTCACGTAACTATCAGTTGAAATTCATCTGAAAATTGAGCTGGAAATGAGCTGGAAAAACTGGAATTCGGCTGCAACTTGCAGCAGATATTTTCTGATGATCCGCGAGGTGGATCCGTGAGGCAGAGGTTCGCGGATCGCATCGCGGATCTGCTCCTCTGTCTCCTGTGAGAGGGATTCGCGAGCTGATCATTTCCTCCAGTTGTTGCATCGCGTTTTCCCTCGCGAATCCTCTTCAAATTGGCAAAAATCTGAATTTTTGTCGTGAAATTGATGCGTTAATTGCTCCGACTTTTGATCCTTTGATTTCTCGATAGTTGAATTGCATTTTCCTCATTCCAATTTGGAATTTCATTTCATCCATTTCGGATTTTTTCAATTTCCAACTTTCTTCCAAGCTTCTTTGCAATTATCTTCTCATTTTCACCTCATTTGATAGTTAAACATTTAATCCTACAAAAACATGAAGTTTTCACCACATTAATCCATAGAAATGCATTTTTCTATTTTAAACCATAAAATGTAGAATTTCACTAGAAACCCTAGTCAATTAGCCATTTAAAATATCAAAAACACACAAAATCTACATAATTAAACCTATTAAAAACATGCAAAATATTGACTTATCAACTGGAACATTCAACTGTATTAACTAACAAAAACAACAATTCAACCCAAAAAAAAAAGAGAAAAAAGAAAAATGATGCTTATGATTTTTTTTTTGCTGTAAACAAAAAACAAAAGGCATCATACTGTAACACCTAAAGTTTAAACTAAGTGGAAAATCAGAAGAGCTACAGTTGAGTTCAGTATTATGATGCATGTATAGAGATATATAATATTTCACGGGGAAACAACTTGAGGTGTTAATTCTATTCTACTTTGACTAGTAGCATCAATATACGTCCATTTGCACCTAGGAATAAGCAGAACTACCACACAGTTATTGCAAAAATGTTTCCCAGTGAAACTTCCAGTCTTAGGCCTCAAAAATTGCTGAGTTTTAAGTCTCGAATGATCTAAAGTTTAACGTAGTAAGACATGATTGATGGAATTATTTGGGCTGCAAAGTTAATAAATGTTTTCTTAGTAGAAACACGTATTCAAAGTAGTCCGCTTGTTGTTCAATATTTTTCATTAAAACTTTGTTCTTGATGAGAAAACGAATTTAGCCAATGTTCCAAGCTACTACTAGTGTTTTTGTGCTTTCTCTAAGGAAGGCACTAAACAAAACATAGTCATAACTAGGCATTTGATCACTTTGTGTTCTAAGAATTGTTCATTATTGACCAAAGTCGAAGTTATGGGCACTCACTTGCAAAAGCTCGTTGCTGTCCAAAGTATAGAGCAAGGGGAAAGTAGAGCGCTCTCATCCAAATTGCTATCTGTATATTTCCCCCTCTGTTTTAGTTCAATTACTAGGATTAGAGAAAATCTTGTGTATGCATAAAGGGGTGCAACATGTTCATCCTCCTCCCCGTTTTATTAGCATGGATCTTCTCCATACGACTAAATTTCACTTTGAACTCTTAAACTATAAACATATTTTCACTTTAATTCTTAAACTTTATTTTTTAGCATTTTATCTTTCAAAGCATGAAATTTGTTCTATTTAATTAGTTCGTGTACTTCAGTTTGAGACACTTTAAACCCTAAAACATAAAATTGAACCCACTTTAGTTTTTAAACTTTGATCTTCACTTGGTTATTATTTCACTATTTTTGACAATTCTGTTAAATGAGTTTCACACTTTAAAGGATAAACTGTTCAGAAGGAGCTAAAGTCTAAAAGGTAAGCAGACGTCCTATAACAAATAAGTTCTTAATTTCATTATACTATTTATGAATAATATAAGTTAAGTTAGCAACTAATGAAGCACTACTACACAAAGAAAAAAAGAAGACACACACAAAAGGAAGTCGGTGCAATTCTATCTATATTAGATTGATTGAATTAAAAGGAAGGTCAACACCATTACCTTTGACTTTTGTCATTTTCCAGTTGATCAACGTCGATTTCCTAAACTCCATTTGAATCTGGCTATCTCACGTTGGTAGTAACTAGGCTTGTTCACCCCGCGGTTGACGCGGGGTGCCCCTATTAGATGGTGTGGTCAATAGATTTATTGATATGGGTGCATGTGTTTATATATGATTCGTGGAAAAGTGAATTTTTGGTGGGAAAAAATGTGTAATTTGAATAGTTTGGGTATAGTTGACAATAGGAATATAAGGCACGTTTAATTTTAATTCTCACAAATTAATTCAATTCTTCCTTTCATTTTCATATTTATGTATTCCAATCCAATTCAATATCCAATAATTTGTTTTATTGTAGCAGTATTTATTTAAGGGTGAAATGTTATTTTAATGTTGGTGAAATGATTTTTTTTATTGTAGTGGTACTATTTGGTCCATGAATGGCCATGTTTTTGTTAGTTCTTTTCATATGGGTGGACATGTTTTGTTTTTAGTTGTTAAAATCGTTGTTGTCAGAGTGTCATAGGGTCCATTTGGATTAGTTGTTTTTGGGGTTGTTTTTCAAAAATAGCACTGTAGCATTTGGAATGTGAAAAACTACTGTAACTGTATTTCAAAAACTACTGCAGCTGTCTTTCAAAAACTTTTTGAGAGTGTTTTTGGGATAATTTTTTATGGTATTTTTAAAATTAAAATTTATTTGGGTCAATTTTTGGAGGCATTTTTAAAATTAAAAACTAATTTGGGATAATTTTTTGGGACATTTTTAAAATTAAAATTAATTTTAGGTATTTTTGGAAAATTTTCAAAATTAAAAATTTATTTGGGGTAATTTTTTGGGGTATTTTTAAAATTAAAATTTATTTGATGGGTGGTGGTGCGGGTGGGTTAATTTAAAAAAAATACCCCAAATAAATTATTTTAAAAATATCCCAAATAAATTTTTAATTTTAAAAATGCCCCAAAAATACCTCAAATAAATTTTGAATTTTAAAAATGCCCAAAAAATACCGAAAATAAATTTTTAATTTTAAAACTACCCCAAATAAATTTAAAAATTTAAAAATGTCCCAAAAATACCCCAAATAAAATATTTGGAAATTGCCCCAAAAATACCCCAAATAAATTTTTAATTTTGAAAATGCCCCAAAAAATTACCTTAAATAAATTTTTAATTTTAAAAATTCCCTAAAAAAATACCTCAAATAAATTTTAAATTTTAAAAATGTCCAAAAAATTACCCAAAATAAATTTATAATTTTAAAAATGCCCCAAATACCTGAAATAAATTTTGAATTTTAAAAATGGCCCAATAAATTAGGGGTAATTTCAGAAACCTCCCTTGAGGTTTCTCATAATATCACTGAGCTCTCTTGAGGTTTTCGAAATCTCACTTACCTCCCTTGCATTGACATTTCTTGTAACTTTGTAATCCTTGTGAAAAAAATGCAATAAAGACAAAGTTTGTGTTCCAATATTACCCTTGCATTATCCTACTTTTGAAGTTTACAACAAAAATAAAAAAAAATAAATCGAGACTAAATTTTTGTAAGGCGTAAATTTCTTGACTTAAACTATTTATTTTAGTTGTATTGAAAAAAGTAAAATTTACACTTCGAAAAAATTATACCATGAAATATTTATACGTATAAAGAGATTATTTTAGGTATCAATACAACTTAAACTACCTCATGTATTAAAATATATTTTCCAAAAAAATTTGAATTTTTTAATTATAACAGTCCATGTAATTTTTTAAGATATTTGTTAGTTACTAAAATCCTCCTAAGTAGTTGATTTTGATTAGATTTAATTTATCCATTTCCTTTGTTATCTTAACATAACCTCGATATAAATAAATATAGACTATTATTAGATAACAATTTATTTTAATATACATTTTTTGCTTTGAAAATTTTATTTTTGGTTTGATTTTTTAGTTAAATAGTTATCAGGATCAAGGGTAATATTGTCAATTTGTGACTTTTGATATGAATATTTAATTTTGTCAAGTTGACAAGGGAGGTAAGTGAGATTTTGAAAATCTCAGGGGAGCTAAGTGATATTATGAGAAACCTCAAGGGAGGTTTCTAAAATTATCCCAATAAATTACCCCAAATAAATTTTGAATTTTAAAAATGCCCCAAAAAATTACCGTAAATAAATTTTTAATTTTAAAAATGCCCCAAAAATACCTCAAATAAATTTTGAATTTTAAAAATGTCTAAAAAAATTGCCACAAATAAATTTTAAATTTTAGAAGTGCCCCAAAAAATTACCCGAAATAAATTTTTAATTACAGTTCAAAAAATAGAGAATCCAAACGGACTAATAGGTATGGTAGATTGGTTTTTTAAATTTGTTTGTTAGTGGTTTCTTTGGGTTAGAATTTTTTTCTTTTGTGTATAATGATTTGTTTTATGGAAACAAATAAAAAAACCAATCTATTTTATGATTTGTTTTAGGTATGGTAGATTGGTTTTTTTATTTTGTTTGTTAGTGGTTTCTTTGGGTTAGAATTTTTTAGATAAGATAAGATGGAAGCTAAAGCTGGGGGAAATAGAAGGCAATGGCAGCGGACAAAACAATTGGAGTGATGGCCCACATGGCAATAAAAAAAAAGAGAGTAAAAAGACAAATAAGGACAAAATCAAGAAGCAAACTGCAGAATAACCAAGACAAAAGGGCAAAAGAGTCCAAAAGAGGCTGAACATAGAAGACAGCAAACAAACGACAAAGAGCAAAGCAGCTGGCCACTGATGAAAAGACGACTGAGCACACAAATGTCCATGGAATAACAAAATAACCGGGAGAATCAATTGGAAGTCACTATTCATCAGGCTTAGACGCTTTATGTAAAGTAAGACTAGAATCATAAAAGAAATTATTTTTTTAATTTTACGTTACACCTTGCCTCTACTATTAATACATCTTATAGCTGGATATTTTAGATTGAATTTTCATTTTAAACTTAGTACAATTTATTTGCTACAATATTTTTTGTTATTATACATTTGACTAGATTTTTGTCATTTATCATATTATCAATTTTAAATTTTTCTAAGAAGATGCCCAGTGTTCAACATCAGTATACCTAATTTACATCAAACTTGTCATACATTTGTACATATGTACGTACACACAAACACACACATATACATGAGTACTCTTCTATCCAAACGCTTTTTCAAATTAATAACACTCTTGTCAAAAAGTTAAAACCTGAATTCGCTCTTAAGGGGGAACAGGTGCTCATTGTGCACCTATTGGTAAAAAAAGAAAAAAAGAACAAAGAAAGAAATAATTCTGCTGTAGCTGGCTTAAATTATTGAGTGTGTTTGGATAGTAGATTATTTGAGATAATTTTTTGAAAAAAATACTATAGCACTTTTTTAATATGATGTATGTGAGATAAAAAGGTGGTTGGAAAATGTATTGATAATATAAGCAAGTAATTTTTTGCAAATAAAATCCAATCCAATATGGTATTCAAAAAATAACTACTACGTGAGTTTGACTAGTTCAATGACATCCATATGTACGTTAACATACAACCAAATATTGTCTTTCTTCCTTCTTTTTTTTTTTTTTTTGGTGTTTTCTATTTGATTCTTGGAATCGTCAGGGATAGTAGACTCACGAAAACTCATTCTTGACGCTTTGTTTAATATTTATTCGTACTGATGAGGTAATCAATTTTTGCTGAGAATTCTATCTTGAACAAACAGTTAGAGCATTCATTAACAAGAAGAAGTCCAGATGAAACAATAGCGGTTGTCACCTCAATTTACATCAGGTTATGGTTGCAAATAGTAAATCTTTTCACTTGATCAGAAAAGGATCTGCTCCTCGTACTTTCCTATCCATCTCACTTCCTTATCCCGTAGCTGCTAGAAATAGTTTGCAATGAATTAGTTGAAATTTCTTGTCCCACGTTGGAAAAGGATAGAGTGCATATTATATATATATATATATATATATATATATATATATATATGTTCTTATTTTCTTTTCTTAACAAATTTGATTCAAATGTTAGTTTGGAGGAAAAATTTAGTGGGAAAGTAATTTCGATTTAAGTCTAGTTCACTTGGAAATAAATTGAAAGGCATATAAAATATCTTGACAAGGGTACTTGCGGCATCTTGGGTTTTCTTATTAGAAGAGGTGCTAATTAATTATCCAAAATTTTTTATTTTCATAATTAATTAGGAATAGTTAAACTTAATAGACATATCTGTTAATTGGTTAACTACTTATATATCTCTTCAATTAGAGTTGCGTTCTGTTAGATAGTTCTTAGACTTTGTCGTATCCTAAAAGTAATCTGTCTATTGTAGAGATAAATAACAACTTAAGGAAAGCGTTTTTCATACCTCAAAGTCTATTTTGTTCCAGTTCCTTTCTGTATTTTCTAACAATCTTAAGGTGCTATTGCAACAATGGAGTCAAGTTCTCAATCCGCTTTCAAAGTGATGAATCAAGACTTCATCAAGTTGCACAAGTTTGATGGCATAAACAAATGCATAGATAAGCATAAAATAGTGATCTTGATGGATAACATAACTAGAACCTACGTGACCATCTTACTCACAAAAGTGGTCATACAATGTCATCATCTCACTGTCACAGAAACGAGCATAAAGCAATTGTTGTGATCCAGATTGGCTACTTGGAATATATTAGAAAAAAGAAAATCTAAATAGCTGAATGAAGATGCTTCTCCTCATTCCCCAGTACAAATTATATTCCTTTTTCTTGTTCGCTCTTTCTCCAATACGGAGAAACAAAAAAGTTTGAATTACCGAGAAACAAAAAAGTAGCCGCTTGTGTGCTCGTTGTAGTGCTAATATTTTCAGGAGGTTAATTGATAACAGTTGGTATTAGAGTAGGAGGACGAAATTAGATTCTCGAATTCTTCCTTTCCTCCTGACACCTCCATCTCAAAGTAAGGCAATCTTTTGTTTTTCCGTCTGCAAGGCTCTGTAGACTTTGTGTAAAAGGAACAGAAATTAAAAAAAAAATGAAGGGATAACATCACTTATCCACTTATCCGTCAGTGATTTGAAACCCATGGTCAAAATGATTTTATTACCATTACAACTTGGGAAATTTTACATAGAAACAATTGAACCACTTGTACTACAAAAATTTGTACTATATTGAAGCTATTATTGCTGTTGACATGTTGTGAAGAAGACTCTGAAAATTAACAGTAAAAAGTAAAAGGTAAATAAATCTGACAAGGGAGGGGAGGGGGTCTATGATGGGGGAGGAGGGGGTGATGGGGGAAAAGAGTGGAGGAGGAGGAGGAGGGAGAGGAGAGGAGGGAGAGGGAGGAGAAGGGAAAAGAGATAGGAGTAGAGGGAGGGGAAAAAAAAAAAAGAAAGAGGAAGGAGGGAAGGGTGAGCCAGAGCTAGAGCTAGAGCCAGAGCTAGCCAGCGGTGATGGAGATGGCGGCAGCACATTGAGACGGGAGGGTAGTGGTAGAAAAGAAAGATGGTGTGTGTTTCTGATGTTTTGAGATGTTTATTTTAAAAAATTTAAGGTATTTTTTGAGGTCATGACTATAGAGAAAATTGTTAAAAAAAACTTGTCCAATATAACTCCCTCCCCTCCCAAAAGAACACAATCCCAAATAGATCATAAATGAATTGAGTTGATTCAATTTGATTTGTCAAGCATTCAGAGTAGTGGTTAGAAATTTAGAGTTATCTAATAAAGAATATCAACATATTATACTTGTATTTAAATTTGAGTAATTTAGTGATTGTGTGATTGTTAAGAAAGTGTATTTCTACGTTTGATTCTAGAGAGAATGTGAGGGACTCAAAAATCTAAATTTTATTTTAAAATGCATAATAATATTTATATTATGATTATTCACTAAAATATTAGTGAATTTATATTTTGAGTGATTATTTTCTAATTTAGAGAATTTTTCAAGAATTATTTGCCGATGTGTGGTTTCGGCTAGTTTAAGCGTTAGTTATATTCCGAAGTGTGAATAGTGAATCTAAGATGAAACCAAATATATGTAGAGATATTACAGATATATATTTAAGGTTGGATAGTGTTGGAATGAATTAAAACAGTGTGAATTAAAGGGTCGCATATCGACGGATTATCATTATCCAAATTGAGAGGTCAAGGATATGATGGATCTTCAAATATGCGAGGTGAATTCAATGGTTTGAAAGCCCTTATATTACAAGAAAATCCCTATGCGATGTATATTCACTGTTTTTCTCACCAACTTCAGTTAGTTATTGTTGCTGTTGCTAAGGGAAATGTCATTGTTAGTGAATTCTTTGTCTATGTCTCTATGATTGTCAATTTAACTGAAGCATCATGTAAAAGGAGAGATCAATTAAGACAAATAGAACATGATAAGATTGTTGCACTTTTAGATAGTGGAGATATTACTCATGGAAAAGGCAAAAATCAAGAAACTAGTTTAGCAAGACCAGGAGATACTTGTTGGGGATCACACTATCTAACATTATTTCGTCTATCCTCTATGTGGCTTTCAGTGATTGAAATATTGGGAAATATACAAGATGATGCCACCACTCCTGACAATAGAGGTATTGCCAGAGGTTTGATTGATAGAATGAATGATTATGAGTTTGTTTTTGTGTTGCACCTGATGAAGTATTTATTGGGAATCACAAATGACTTGTCACTTGTTTTGCAACAAAGGGATCAAAATATTGTCCAAGCAATGAGTTTGATTGATACTGTGAAATCTCAATTGCAAGACTTTAGGGAAGAGGGATGGCAAATAATTTTAGATGAAATCAACAATTTTTGTGAGTTGAATATGATCCCCGTGCTTGATATGGAAGACAATATAGCAATCCGTGGCAGTGCCAGGCGCAGTCGTAGAGGTCAAACCATCACTAATTTTCATCATTATAGCGTAGAGATTTTTTGTGAGGTATTATTTTTAAAATTATTATTTCTTTACATTTGTTAGCAAATTTTCTTAGTTATTAATTTTATTATCGTTGTGATGTTAGGTTGTTGATTTAATTATACAAGAGATGAATAATCGTTTCTCGGAAGTTAGTACGGAATTGCTTAGCTGCATAGCATGTCTTGATCCAAAAAGTTCTTTCTCTCAATTCAATGTGCAGAAACTATTTCGTCTTGCTGATTTATATCTTGAAGACTTCTCAAGTAATGATTATTTATATCTTGAGTCTCAACTTCGAAATTATATTTATAATGTGCGACGCGATTCTCAATTTTTAGAAGTTGGAGATTTAGGAAGTCTTGCTCAACAAATGGTTAAAACTAGTAAAAGTACAGCTTTTCCATTGGTTTATCGTCTGATCCAGTTGGCATTAGTTTTACCAGTTGCGACTACTTCTGTTGGAAGAGTATTTTCTACAATGAATACTGTGAAAACTGATTTGCGTAACAAAATGGGAGACTAGTGAATGAATGACTGTCTGATTGTATACATCGAGAAGGATATTTTTGCAACAATTGAAAATGAGCAAATATTGCAGCGTTTTCAACGGATGAAGACTCGTAGAATGCAATTGCCTCCCCTTCGTCATTCAAGTGCAACAAATGCCACTACTTCAAGTGTTAATCAATAACAAATTTTTAGGTATGTATAATAATATGTTTTTATTGTTTTTATAATTATTGCTTCAAAATTTTACTTATTAAATATATTTATTTCGTCACAAAAAAAAATTAAATGTAGTTCAGCCCCCACCAAAATATATTTCTGGGTCCGTCCCTGGATATCACTTTTACAATGGCTAAAATGAGCATCTTTCAATAAATATTTTGTTTAGGTTTGATTGCATGCATGAGGTTGAAATATGATAGAATATTTCCTATTCTTGATGTTGTAATTACAATAAAATATACAATGACTTAATTTAGTTACGATAACATTTCGTTTTTAAAGTTTTTATAATGGTAGAATGCACAATAACCAGTTAGTTTTTTCTTTAATATAATAAAGATTGTATATGACTTGTAATCATTATATTTATTTGTCACAGATTTTTTTCGTCAATATTATGTTATCAATCAAAATTTTTGAAAAGAAAGTTAGTGTGTGTGTGTGTATTGTTTGAAAAGTTAGTATATATTAAAGATGTTATATTTTGAGAAAATATATTCACATGCAAAAGCACGTGAGATATTACTAGTAATTATATTTTTCTGGTTAAGAAGATATAATTACGTTTCATCAGGGGCCTTTAGATGTGATTGTGTATGAGTTAAATTTGGATTTGTCAAAGCTCAGCTAACAGTTCTAGATGTGATATCCATGAACGAAGATCTGAAAATTTCATGTAAAAGTTTTTCGAAAGTTTTAGACATTCTCATTAAATTACAGTTCTAGTGTCAAATTTATATGCCTAGATTTTGTGGTCCTATACAACTTTGGTGAATTCCTAATAGTATTTCTGGATTATCGTTGGAGTTCTAATTGATCTTACTCCGAAGTCCCCTCAACGTTAGTTTGAGTTACTGAGTAATCATCAGATGGAAACCTACAACGAAAGGTGGTTTTTTTTTGGCAAAACGCACAATTTTTGTTGGCAAAACGCACAACCTTTCTTATTCTGGATAGGTTGTAATATTTTGTTCTCGAGAAAATTTCACCAGCTGTAGAAATCTCCAGATGGTGTTTGTTTTTCGAAGCTATAAATCTCATTTGCTGAAACTTGCAATCAGTGTGTAATTCAACATTTCAACAATCAAATTCTTCATCACAATTTGTATTTGATAGAAATTCCCATTGTTACTAATGCAATATCTCTAAATTCTGTACACGAATTCACACAGAAATGCAGCTAATTTTGCTTATTGCTTTTTTCTTTTCCTTTTGTTATTCTTTTTGGCGCTTAATTATCATGTGAGTCATGAAGCATCAGCTGTCATTTGTGTATACGTGAAAAGAGAAAATGTAAGAGGGAAAGAAAATAAGAAAAGAAAAAAAATGGGAAAGAAAGTCAAAATCCCCCGGCGCCACCAATTATTACTTAATTTCCTATCTCATTTCTCTCTCTCCCTTTTCTTCAACTTTAATTTTTGGCCACGAATTGTCCATCATAATTGTCTCTCACCCCTCTATCAGTAAGTTGCTCCATCTCCATTATTCCATAAATTTAGTGGCTCTTCTCCACCAGCCACCACTAAAAGCTTAGACGTAAGAAACCAAACTGAGAATATGGACAACATCCCAACTGGTTGGTACTTAACCAAGTCAGCGCACAAGCTCAAACAAATTTCTTATAAGAGTTGATCATGGTTTTGGATGAATACAGTGGGTTAATATTTTGCTAAGTAAGTCAAAATAATGTCAATGGCTTTAGTGCAATCAGATCAGGACTCCATGATTGGAGAAGTTCCAACGCTAGATGGAGTTACGTGCATGGAATTAGTAACTTAGCCTCGTTTACATGGCTAATTATTCACCGGCAAGTTGACATCAGTATAATTGCTCTTAGCTGCTTATCGATCACCTGAACTAGACATCACGAAAACTAATATGCTTATACTTGTGACTTCCACTGGATGTAATCCACAGAGCATTATTTTAATGTTATTAATTTGTAATGTGACCTCAGCTAGCCCATCAAACCCCCACTTTAAAGACATGTTAAACTTAGTGCATTTACTTTTTTCCGCAGCACCATAGCACCCGCTGCTGAATCTTGTGTGTTGAAATTCAGCAGTATGTCTAAACCGGGAGAGAAAAGCTTGAATCGAAGCTACCCGAGGCCGTAACTGGAGTCATTTGCGTAGTCAACCATGTACGTATTTAAGGTTTTGACTTTAAATTATAGAAGGTTTCTGCTTTTTTGATTGTGGTGGAGACCATAGACTTGAAACAGAGACGTGTTGAGAGGATATTCTTCCATGAGAAGAAGCTATATAAACGAGCATGCTAAAACATGCAAATTACGCATTCCACCATATATCTCCGCATGCAATAGTAGTAGCCAGGAAACGAGTAACTACATAGCTAACATTACAGTTTCTTGAGTTCACCAAGGGATGGGGTTTTTAAAGGACGCAAAGCCATATTTAGCAGTGATATTTGTGCAGGTTGGCTTTGCAGGATCGGCTATAATTGCCAAGTCTGCTTTAAACGAAGGAATGAGCCATTACGCATTCGCCATTTATAGAAATCTCATTGCGGCAGTTGTATTTGCTCCTTTTGCCGTTGTGTTAGAGAGGTATTACCTATCTAGTTCATTCCATAATTTCTCCGTCTCTCTCTTCTGGTTAATCTTTTTTAACCTTTCCATGATATTATACCAATAATGGATGTCAAGAACTAATCAGCTCTATCATCTACTCGACAGGAAAGTCAGGCCAAGGATTACCTTTTCCGTTCTCTGGAAGATACTATTGCTGGGATTATTGGAGTAAGCAAGCATCTAGACGTCACTGTTACTAGTGAATCCGACTCATCATTGTTGATTACTATAAATGAGTTGTTTAATAATCAATTTTCGTCTCTCCACAGGCCGGTCATAGACCAAAACTTGTACTACGCAGCCATGAAATATACAACAGCAACATTTGCCACTGCTATGACCAACGTGGTTCCTGCCCTAACGTTTTTGTTGGCGTGGATTTTAAGGTATAATAATACTCCACCAATATTATTAATAATGCAATAGTAGATTTGAGTACTCTATAGTGCAAAAAATGAAAAGAATATCAACTAGCAATGCCCATATTTACTATTTCATGCTATTACACACAAGAGTCTAGTAAGTGCATCTAACACAGCATGAGATTGCATAGCTAGCTAGCCAAACTTAGATTTAATTGTTATTTCTTCTTGTCAACTAGGCTTGAACAGGTGAACCTTAGAAGAATACACAGCCTGGTAAAAATCGCAGGGACCGTTGTCACTGTTGGGGGCGCCATGATTATGACCCTAGTTAAAGGACCCACCATTGGTTTGCCCTGGACCAAAGCTGATACCGGTGTTCACTCTTCAACTGTAGCAAATCCACAGGATCCCATCAAAGGAGCTCTCATGATCGCTGCAGGTTGCTTCTGTTGGGCCAATTTTTACAACCTTCAGGTAAAAGTTGTTTAAGCAATAAATTATGGTCCAAAAGACAAGATCGAACTTGCCCCGTTACCACCAAAAACTTAATCCTATTTATTTAGGATTAAAACAGCCATTGAATATTGGAGGAAGATTAACCAATGATTTTCAATGTTATAATAAAAACTCTTAAACAATTTCCAAATTCTTGCTGGGGGTTTGCCTCCTACAAATCCTTATGTTTGATACGATATTTAAGCTGTTGGAAGGTTTGAATCAGCTAAACTTAACAGCTAGTTCTGACGGTTGCTTGGACAGGCCATCACATTGAAGTCATACCCAGCTGGGCTCTCCCTCACAAGTATGATATGCATGGCAGGAGCTCTTCAAGGCATTGTCGTAACCTTAGTAGCCGAAAGGGGCAATTCTAGTATCTGGTCGATACACTTTGACACCATCCTTTTTTGTTATGTTTACACCGTAAGATAATCACTTTAATTCAGATTAGCCCAATATATGCTAATTAACCAAAGTATGAAGCTAATTAAATTTAAAGCTACTGACAATTACATTCTTCTTCTTATTGCAGGGAATAATCACTTCGGGAGTTACTTATTATGTGACAGGATTAGTAATGCGGGCAAAAGGGCCTGTTTTTGTCACTGCCTTCAATCCTCTAAGCATGGTTATAGTGGCCATTATGAGTAGCTTTATTTTAGCTGAGCAGTTGAATTTTGGAAGGTACATAACCTCGCTCTCCCAAAGAAAAGCTTCATTTCTGTCAATATATTCGGAACTATATAACTATTTTTTCGTGATATTTTTTAAACAAAATTTAGTGAAAGAAGTCAAGAGTTTTGTGTGGACCGCTACCAATAAAATTTTGTATAATTTTTGATGGAGCTTAATACATATTTTTTATTCTTATAGGGTTTTCGGAGCCATCATCATCGTGCTTGGGCTGTACCTAGTGATATGGGGCAAGAGTAAGGACAAATGTCTATTAGCCAAATCCAACAATATTGATCAGATAGATCCAGTTGATCAACAATTACCTGACAAAAACCTGTCAACGAAGTCTTCAATTGATGAGAAAAGTGAGGCAACTGAAGCAAATGTTGCTGGAGACAATGCTGTCTAATTTGCAGAGCAATTTCAAGTTTGAGGGAAATATATAGATGTGTGTCCGGATGTCGGAATAATTGAGAGCAAAAAAAAACGCGGTCATTACATGTTTTTATTTGTTGAAGTTTTTTATCAAAGAAGTTTTGTGCTAGACTTTTTTCACTATTTAGATTACAATTAATGGTAATTAATTAAGAATGGAGTCAAATTACCCCAGGTAGTAATTTCGCAGCCAGAGCATAGAAATGAACTAGTACGTACATGACATTTATAAAACATAACAATGACCAACTGCACTTTTCTCCAGCTGTGAATTTCTTCACAAATAAAGCAACGTTCGAATGATGTACAAGCACAAGCATGAAAGGAATGGAAAACTGCCCTGAAGCAGCGGTGGAACATATCTTTTACAATTGTTAAAGTAGAAATATCTAAATTTAGAGATTATAGATTTAAATTCTCTTTTCCCTTTCCAACTTCTTAAATTCTATCACCTCCTATTAAAAAAAATTAAAAAGAAAATAGTGGGCGTGTCACGGCTCTACCTGTGAGTGAAACTAGGGGTATTTGCCACTTGCTTGTTGCTGCGTTGGTGGCAAACAGGGTCCATCCTCAGCAGTCAGCAAATGATTGAATTTTGATGATCAAAATCAGATTCGAGAAGAATTTCATTCATAAGCAAGTATTGATTGCAGAATATATAGGGTCTAAAAGTTTTGTTGTGTTTTTAATGAACCCTTATGATACTAGTTGAGACGCCTATCGACAAAAATAAACGAGAAAAGATGTGTTTTGCTTGCAAAAAGGCAACAATTAAAAGAAATAAAATCCAACGTAAATCTTATTCAAATATGTCATATTCTGATGAATCCACACATTGGTCCACTATCCGTTCCATAAAGTACAGAACAAACGTTAATTGGAATAAAAGACTGCAAAGTGTTTTGCTAGACGTATTTGATAATGATACATGGATCCGAGTTTTTCTTTTCTATTCTTTTCTTTTCTTTTCTTTTCTTTTTTTCCTTTTTTGGTCTTTTTCAAAAGGAATTACAAGTAACTAGAATAGTGAGATCACTACTACCAGTCGTAATTTAAGTACAAATAAGGGGGATAAACATAAGCATAAGTTAGGATTATAATGTGGGTTGTAGGAATGAAATCCTTGCTTAAGTGCAAGCACTTTGATTATCCTTTTTTTCTCCACCTTAGCCTTTTTTAATTGCGAGCACTGTAATCTAAATCTTACGTCCAATTAACATGTTCGTGATAAACATGTCCAGTTTGGGCTTTTTGGCTTATGTTTGTATGTTCTGTAACTCTTCAACTGGGCCGTTCGGTTCACGGAGGGGCAGAGAGAGCCCATGATGAGAAACATCTAGTCTTTGAGCCTGGACCTACATGTCCGAACATCATCCAGCCCAATTCACTTGCACATCGTGGGGTGTGGGATGGGCAAATTTAATTGTTCGCTCTTTAATTGTACAAATTATATTCCTTTTTCTTGTTCGCTCTTTCTCCAATACGGAGAAACAAAAAAGTTTGAATTACCGAGAAACAAAAAAGTAGCCGCTTGTGTGCTCGTTGTAGTGCTAATATTTTCAGGAGGTTAATTGATAACAGTTGGTATTAGAGTAGGAGGACGAAATTAGATTCTCGAATTCTTCCTTTCCTCCTGACACCTCCATCTCAAAGTAAGGCAATCTTTTGTTTTTCCGTCTGCAAGGCTCTGTAGACTTTGTGTAAAAGGAACAGAAATTAAAAAAAAAATGAAGGGATAACATCACTTATCCACTTATCCGTCAGTGATTTGAAACCCATGGTCAAAATGATTTTATTACCATTACAACTTGGGAAATTTTACATAGAAACAATTGAACCACTTGTACTACAAAAATTTGTACTATATTGAAGCTATTATTGCTGTTGACATGTTGTGAAGAAGACTCTGAAAATTAAAAGTAAAAGTAAATCAATCGACAAGGGAGGGAGGGTCTATGATGGGGAGGAGGGTGATGGGGAAGAGTGGAGGAGGAGGAGGAGGGAGAGGAGAGGAGGGAGAGGGAGGAGAAGGGAAAAGAGATAGGAGTAGAGGGAAAAAAAAAAAGAAAGAGGAAGGGTGAAGCTAGAGCTAGAGCCAGTGATGGAGATGACACATTGAGACTCGGGAGGTAGTGGTAGAAAAGAAAGATGGTGTGTGTTTCTGATGTTTTGAGATGTTTATTTTAAAAAATTTAAGGTATTTTTTGAGGTCATGACTATAGAGAAAATTGTTAAAAAAAACTTGTCCAATATAACTCCCTCCCCTCCCAAAAGAACACAATCCCAAATAGATCATAAGTGAATTGAGTTGATTCAATTTGATTTGTCAAGCATTCAGAGTAGTGGTTAGAAATTTAGAGTTATCTAATAAAGAATATCAACATATTATACTTGTATTTAAATTTGAGTAATTTAGTGATTGTGTGATTGTTAAGAAAGTGTATTTCTACGTTTGATTCTAGAGAGAATATGAGGGACTCAAAAATCTAAATTTTATTTTAAAATGCATAATAATATTTATATTATGATTATTCACTAAAATATTAGTGAATTTATATTTTGAGTGATTATTTTCTAATTTAGAGAATTTTTCAAGAATTATTTGCCGATGTGTGGTTTCGGCTAGTTTAAGCGTTAGTTCTATTCCGAAGTGTGAATAGTGAATCAAGATGAAACCAAATATATGTAGAGATATTACAGATATATATTTAAGGTTGGACAGTGTTGGAATGAATTAAAACAGTGTGAATTAGAGGGTCGCATATCGACGCGACAAAAAGTGGTCGTTTGACCACTTTTCCATAATTTAAGGGGGACCACACCTTTTGCCCCCTTAAAGTCTTGTTTCTTGCATCTTTTTGTTCCATTTTCAGCCACACTTGAAACCCAAAAAAGGGAGGAGCAGCCGAGAGCATTGAGAGAGAGAAAGAGAGGAAAAGTTTGAGATTTCTTCTTCATCTTCTTCATCCTCCATTTTCTAGAGCTTGAAGGCTCCAGTGAAGCCATTTCCTCTTGTGTCTTTGCCCACTTCTTGGCTGCCATGTGAGGGTGAGAGAGAGAGGGAGAGGACCGAAGTGAGAGAGAGAGAAGAAAGAGGAAGAAAGCTTTCCTTTGGTTGGTTGCTTCTTGATCTTGAACTTGAGGACGGAATCCATCGCCAAATCAAGCAAATCTTGGACTAAGGTTGGAACTTTGTGGAGTTGCTAAGCTTGGAGTGTCATCCTCGAAAAGAGCTCCCAAGATCTTGTTAGATCTTGTCAGATCTTGATAGATCTGAAGGTATAAGACTCAAATCTCCTAGATTTACTTTGATTAGTGTTAAATATTGTAGATCTACGGTTTATTTTGCTAGAAAAGTTAATATTTCGAATTTTGAGCTGGGATCTTGAATTCCCAACTTAGATAACTGACTTGAGGTGACTTTTAGGTAGCGGACTTGAGGATCTGAATGTGCTTGTGGTTGTTATTTATGAAATGAGATTATTTTAGGGTTAGAATGTGGATTTGATGCTTGAAAATTTTAAAGGAAAAGAGTGAGAGCTGGCCGAACCACTTTCTGGAAATTTTGACTTGTGACTTTAAAATTTTATGGTGTTACTTGGCTAGATTTGCCTAAATAAATATGTGTTATGTTCATTTATAAGTATATGTTTGAATGGAGTGAAAATCTTGAATTTTAATGGAGAAGAGTTGAGTTTTGCTAACTTTTGAGTAAATGTACTTTTTGGGCAAATTTGAGTGTTTGAAATGTTTTATCTGATTTTTCATGACTTTTGAGCATTGAGATTTGGCTAAAACAGTTCTAAATATGTGTTATAATCTTTATTAAAGTTGAGTGTTGAGTTAAACTTGAATGGGCGATTTTTGAGATGAAATACCTCACCTTATGTTTTTGTATTAAGAAATTTAGAAGTTGCCTGAATGGAGTACGTCTATAACATGGATTAGTTATTTGATGTCTCAATTTGAAAATGGAACCTTTTAAGGAGATTTTTGACTCGAATGACTACTTTTCATTCGAGCAAAAGTTAGAGGATGTCTTGTGAAGAGTTCCGATGAAACAAATGAATAAATTTTGAGTTTAGTTTCGCTAATTATGAGGTGAAACTTATTTCTTCTGTTTACTTGATTTTAGAAAGTGTGCAAGGCTTTGAAACCAAACAAACTTTGGAATTCGAATCTCGCTATTTTGGTGAGTTTCCATGCATGATACTTGACTATGTGAATTTAATTTGAAATGTGTCTGATTAAGTGAATTGTTGTGAAAAGGAGATTTTTGATCCATCAAATGGAGTAGTGTGTACTTTATTGCACTTACTCCCATTTGAATGGTACCATTTGCAAAAGTGTTTTCATGATATTTCAAGTATGCTTTGGACCTCTTGTCTTGTGCCATGAATCCTGTTTTGAATTATATAAAGTGATGTGACGTGTCTTGTATTTCCTGTTCTCAAGAATTCTTAATCCCCTTGGTAAGTTATCGACTCGAGTCGTTGGGAAAACCCAGGTCGAGGAGATTTAACAACCTTGAGCTACGTGACCAGTTGTGTGCTCTAGACTTGGCATATGGCCTTGTTCCTATTGTAGAGCAATACACAAATATATAAATTTCCTGTTAGGCTGGCGGGCCCGGTTGGAGGTTTTGGTGGAGAAAGGAGTAAGTGGTGGTCTACTTGGTTTGTATGTGAAAGTTGACAGAGTGTCAACTACGAGAATTGTGCACCGGTCCAGGAATGTGCTCTAGTTTCGAGGACCTTAGCCCCTGAGGGCTACCCGTATCCTACCTATGTGTTGTTAATCGCTTTCTTTATTTGTTTATTTATAAATATAAATTTTGAGGTGAAATCTCATATGTGCTATGTACTTTGCATGTTTTTGGGAACTCACTAGGATTTTAGCTCATCCTTTCAAATTTGTTTTCCTTAGTAGGGACTGAAAACCCAAACGGAGGCGCCACCATTAGAATTAGGGTTTTCTTTTGTATTTGGCTGGTGAAACTTGAATTGTGAATTTGGGACATTGTAATGTGGAACTTTGAATGTGTATTTTAAGTACTCTACGTATTTTGGGATTTTAGGATTTGATGAATGAATTGTGAGTTGTCGTTTAGTTTACATTGTTATCTGAATTTTAGGTTTGTGAGATTGGAGAAGTTTAGTTATGAGTTGGTTGTAAAGTTTAGGATTGATGTTGAAATTGTTCCTTTGAGGAATTAGTAATCATTTGTGTGAGTGAGTCCTGGCGAGAGTCAGGCAGGCGGCCCGCCGAACCCTTTGGTTCGCCTTAGGGGAAGGTGGGGCTGTCATAGAGAAACTTAAAGATTTCAAAAGTGTAAATTTAATATTTTAGTTTCAGAGTCATGGTGAGAGTCTAAGAGGCGGTCAATTCGACCCTTATTCGCAAGAGTCAAGTTGAATCTCTCCTACTTTAGCCTTTAAGATATAAAATTTATTTCACTTCCATCAATACTTTTACTTAAGTGGGATAAATATTGTATTTTAGGATTAAAGTATCTAATTTTAAAATTTGAGAACCAAAGTGACAGTCTAGGTATAATTGAAGGGTGTAAAGTGGAATTAATCTAGTTGTCGCGCCCCATTTTTTGATGGATGGAAGAAAGGGAAGGGATTTTGATTTTTGAAAAGGAAAGGGAAAGGGGTCATGGGACTATAAAATGCGACGATTTGGACCCAAAAACAAAAGTTTAGAAAAGGGTTTTTAGAAAAAGTTTGGAGTCGCCACTTGGTATGGAGTTTAGGTGTACCAAGTCACCCAAAAGATTTAATTAATGAAAATAAACAAAGAAAACCCTTTTTAGACGACTCCAGGTCTTTGGAAAACTAGAGAAAAAGGTTCGGGGGTCACGGTTGAAAGAAGGGAAGGCAAAGATTCGATGTTACTCGTCTCTAAGGCACCCTTCTAACCTAGCCAAAGCTAGTTGCAAGATTTAGTTGAAAATTTCCTAATTCTAACTTTAAAATTTATCACATTTGGATGTTGTCTATATGGATGCAAAACCTAAATCTAATGTTGGATCGAGAGGGTCAAAATATCTCCTTGAGGTGTGATTGGAATTGATCACATTAGTTGTGTCATCCAATTTTGATCTCTCGAGGAGGTCTTGAAAAATGCAAATGATGAGACTCGAACAAACGGAAAGATAGGATTTTCAAAATGCAATTTTTATAAAATATCAAGCGAAAAGAAATTGGATTTTTGAATTGCTAAACATGAAGAAAGAAACTTGCTTTTTTGAAAGAAACTTGATTTTTAAAGAAGAATAATGCACATGTATGTCCTAAAGAGGGATAATGCAACATAATGGGTGCGGGGGACTAAATTTGTGACTTTAATTCTTCCTTTTCATAGAAGGAAATAAAAAGCGTGCTAAGGCTAGGAAGCCATACTCGCTCTTTTCCCTAATTCAAAGGGTAATGCCTTAAATGCACTAATCTAAGAAAACTAAATGAGATGTTTCGCATACGGGATGGGAGAATAGTAACATGCAAAATGGGAAAGAAACGCTAAAAGTGAAAAGTGTGTGAAATTTGTATCTAATGCATGAATGGCGCTTTAAGGGTCTAGCGTTGGACTAACCCTCGTCAAAAGGTTCTCACTAACATTGGATTAGTGAGAAATCGAAAGGGAAGGCCACAACTAGCGTTGGACTAGTGTGGTGACGTCAATATATTTACACAATAAACATGTAGACATGATAATAAAGCAAGTAAACATATAAACACATAACACATAGGCATAATATCTAGATGTAAGACCCTAGGAAAGCAAATAAACACATAATCATGCAAGCATGCAAAATAAGCATATAAAACCTAATTATTACATTGGGGGAACCTAAATACATTCTAAAGGGAAGAAATTCGAAATAATAATCTAACTATTACATTTTCTAGACTAAATACACCTTTTACAAAATTAAACCTATCTATTACAACTTGGCATCCAAGGCCTCCAAATGATTTGCCCAAAATTAAATGACATAAATAAAGACTAGACATAAATAAAAGCAAAGGAAAACTTAATTTAAAACATGCAAAATCATGCAAAAACACATAAAGAGCACATAATGGGGGAAAGAAGTTACCATCCCTTGATGTGAGGCCTTAATCGAATCCTTAAATGATGAAAATGGTTATCTAAGACTCAATGTCAACAAAAGGGATCAAGGTACCAATTTAAAGGAAAAATCAATCAAAAATTCAAAGAAAAAGTATCTAGACAGATTCTGAAAGCAACATAGACAAGACTAGGAAATAGAGTAAGATTCTGGAACAAAGAGCAGGAAATATCAACAGAATACAAAAACAGAGAGGTTACGCGGATCAAATGCGATCCGCCAGAACACATACATGTGCAAAAAATCAAAATTCGTAGAGAGGAACGCTGACTCACCAAGCAACCATCCGCGTCTCTTCCCATCTTCAAAACATCGAAGATTGCTTCCGCTTTTGACAATAACACAAACGAAATATTCGTGAGGCAAGGGATCCAATCAAAGCATCAAACATCATCATTCGATCATGTCAAAACAAGCTAAACCCACAAAGATCAAATCATAAGCATTAACATCATCAAATGGACAACAAAGGGGAAGGAAAAGAACCGCCGTTAGAAACGCGGGAGGTTACGCGGATCGTCTCACAAGAACTACTCGCGCTTTCTTCACATCTTCAAACCTTCAAGAAGAAACGCGAAGCGTTACGTGAAATAGTCCGCGCAAGTGGTCCGCGTTTCTTCACATCTTCAAAACGTGAAGAACATTTTTCCAGAAATTTCTCAGGAATCACAACAAAGATCATCACGTAAGCATCAAACGCCTGATTTTAAACGTAAAACAAATCTACTAGCCTTACCAAGGCTTTATAAACACAACATGCTCATATAACAACTGATAATCATCATCAAATATCATAAACTAAAAGAAAAACTATTCAAGACCTTGGTTCCACCAAAAGGCCCAAATTTCCAGTAATCTTACGATCAAAAATAGTAAATAAAGTAGAAGGATGTTACCTGAATCAGAAGCTTGAATCTAAACGAAGGAGAAGGGCAGAAATTCCAAGGATCAAGTATGAAACCCTAGCTTTTCCTTTTCTTCTTCCTTTTCTTTTTCCTCTTTTTTCTTTGATTTTGATCGCTTTTCTCTCGCTTTTTCTTTCTCTCAGCCTCTCCCTTCTCCAGAAAATCCCCTCTCTCTAAAAACTCCACCTCCTCCTTTTGCTAAACCCTAACCAAGGCTATTTATAGCCACCAAACCTAGAACTAAGGGTTTTGATGTTCTTGGGATGAGGTGAGCTAATCTTGAACGTTAGATGAGTTGTTAGGAGTTGGGTGAGTTGGGAAATGTTTAAATAGGTTTCTTATCGCTCAAGTATCGGAAATTACCTGAAAAGGATGATCCGAAGTTCGGAAAAATCCGGCGTCATTTTTTTCGCCGATCAAGTTACGCTGGTTACGCGGACTTATCCAGAATGGTCCGCTTTTGACTTTTTTTTTTTTTTTTTTCGAAAACCTACAAAAATAAGAAAAAAGTGTTAGAATATTCAAAAATAAATAACTAAACATTAACAGATAAAAACATGATAAAACGATTGAAATAGTCAAAATTTGGTGTCTACAGCTTGCCCCTCTTTGTCTGAGTTTCGAAGAAACTCTAGACAAAGACGTAGACACTGTTGGCCTTGTTCCTAGGTTTCGATGATAACAAGATAAAATGATGATTTGGACTAATGTTTTTATGTGAGAATTTTGTTAGAACAGGTCCTTGATTTATTGGAAAAGAAAAGAAATCAATTCAAGATGAATTGAGAAGATGCTAACTTATCGGACACTTCTATCGGACGCACATCATTATCATCGGACGTCCGATAGAATTAAAGATGAAATCAAAGCTCTCGGTCGCCGGACGCAGCTATCGGACGCAGAATTATGCATCGGCCGTCCGATAAAGAACGAAACAACCTATCGGACGCTTGTGTCGGACGCACAAAACCCATCGGACGTCCGTGACGCTGAGAAGAACCTGTTTGACACTCCTATCGGACGCGATAACATTGTATCGACGTCCGATAGGTCCAACGGCTATTTTTCAACAGCCATATTTTTGACCTGGAGAGGTTCTTGAGGCCATTTCTCACACTCTATAAATACCCACAAGTTCAAGAAGATTATAGACTTTTGCCTACATGAAATACAAGCTTACACGTGAATATTTGGGTAGAAATCTTCTTTATTTGTTGTATAGGTGTGGGGAAAGTTGGGTTTGTGAGGTTGCTCAAGTGAAGGTTACTCTATAGGAGGCATAAAACCTTGGTGAAGGTGAGATCACTTGAGTGGTAAAACCTTGGTGAAGGTTGCCTCACTTGTAATAGTAGTTCTTAGTTGGTTGGTGAGCTTTCAATTGTAGCTAGTTGAGGGTTTACTTGGAGAGTAGTAAAACTCCTTTGCTCAACCAAAGGGTGTTTGGGGTGAGGAAGGAGTGATCATTTACTTGTACAAGTTGGTTAGTGTCACTATCAATTGAAGAAACTATTTGGTGAATTCAACCCAAGTTTGGAAAAGCTTGGGAGTTTAATTGGTTTGAATTCTTTTACCTTTTGTTACTTTATTCTTTGTGGTTTAAGATTGTTTACATTTATCATTATTGTGGTTGTTTGAGTACTTGTTTGTTTGAACAATTTTAGTTGATTTCTTGGGTTGCATTGGACCAACAATTGGTATCGAGCTTGGTCTCCTTGAGATTAAGCTCAATCGGCTTAGAGTAAAGATGGAAACCAATAATGTATTGTTTTAGAAGAGCAATCCATCGTTAGACCTCCCATGTTCAATGGTATAAATTATATTTGTTGGAGGGATAGAATGGAAATATTTTGCAATCTATAGATATAGAATTGTGGTTTATTGTTAGTGAAGGACCTTATGAGGCTACAATTATAGATGAAACAACCGTAGAAATAGAATTAAAACTAGAAGTGAATTAAGTGCTCAAGATAGATTTAATCTCTCTTTGAATGCCAAGGCCATGAATGTATTGTACAATGCCCTAGATGCAAAATGAATCTACTAGAGTAAAAGGGTGCAAATCGCCAAGGAAATATGGGATAAGTTGAGAGATATGTATGAAGGGAGGACAATGTTAGAGAACAAAGGAAATCTATGCTTGTTGCTCAATATGAATCTTTAAAATGAATCCTCATGAAAATGTTGATAAAATGTTTTGTAGATTCAATGATATTATTAAAGATCTTGAATTGCTTGAAAAGGTATACACTTTGGGTGAGAAAAATAGAAAAATTTTGAATGCCTTGCCAAAAGAATGGGAAAATAAAGTCACCGCTATAGAAGAGGCAAAAGACTTAAATTCTATGTCTATTGAATCTCTTGTAAATTGCTAACCCTTATGAGTTGAAATTAAAAGCACAAGATGATGAAGCATGGATCAAGAGAGGCATAGCATTCAAGGCCTCACAAGAAGATGATGAAGATGTGAAGCTAAATAACATGGCAAGAACATTGAAGAAGCTTCTAAATAAGAGAAGCTCTAGAGGAGGAAGAGCAAGCAATGATAGAAGAGAAAACTCAAGAATTTCAAAATTACTTGGGACGAATGCAATTGGGATGAAGAAATGGAAGAAGAAGAAGAATCAACCCAAATGGCACTTATGGCATTTGGAGATAATAAGGTAAACTCTAATCACTCTCTTAGTGATGAAGATGATGATAATGATGATATGCAAGTTCTTATGATCAAAATGCATAAAAATTTGAAAGAATCTTATGCCAAAAATAAGGATTTGAAAATAAAAATAAATACTTTATTGAAGAAAATTCTAGACTTTTTCAAGAAAATAAGAATTTGAAAAAGAAAATGATGATTTGAAAATTACAAAATTGATTTTGATTGCAAAATGATTTGAAAAGAAGTTGGAAAATAAAACAAAGTTTTATGAAAAATGTTGAGGAACAAAATCTTTAAAGAAAAGAATTAATGATTTGAATACTTCTCTCCAAAAGGAGAAACAAAATGTTTTACAAAGAAAAGAAAACCATATTTTACATGGCCAAAATGATTTTATTATTTCTAGAAAAGAAGAACTAAATTTATTAAACCTACTTTGTGAATGATTCTAGTATTATGTGTCATTTTGTTGCCAATTTGGACATATGCAAAATGATTGCTATGTGAAGAAAAATATAAGAAAAGGCATGAAATCTATGTGGATTATTAGATCATGTTATACTAACTCTCATTCATAATGTTCTCTTTAAAAAAAAAAAAAAACTTTGAGCTATAATTCATTAAGTACTTTGTTGGAATTGTTAAATGTTGGGTATTGGTATTTGTTCCTTTGATATTGGTATTGTGATATTGATGATATTGTGATATTTGAAGTTTAAATGTGGTTGAATTGTTAAATAGTTTGAATGACTAAATGAGGGGGAGTTAATATGTTTTTTGATTGATGACGAAGGGGGGAGATTGTTGGATGATTTTCTAAATTGTTAGATGATTATGATTTTTTTTCTAAATCATTTTAACTCATATTGAGGGGGAGTTTCTTTCTATTCCCTTGCAAAATCATCATTTGGTTTGTCATCATCAAAAAGGGGGAGATTGTTGGCCTTGTTCCTAGGTTTCGATGATAACAAGATAAAATGATGATTTGGACTAATGTTTTTATGTGAGAATTTTGTTAGAACAGGTCCTTGATTTATTGGAAAAGAAAAGAAATCAATTCAAGATGAATTGAGAAGATGCTAACTTATCGGACACTTCTATCGACGACATCATTATCATCGGACGTCCGATAGAATTAAAGATGAAATCAAAGCTCTCGTCACGGACGCAAAGCTATCGGACGCAGAATTATGCATCGGCCGTCCGATAAAGAACGGCAACCTATCGGACGCTTGTGTCGGACGCGACAAAACCCATCGGACGTCCGGCTGACGTTGAGAAGAACTCGGACACTCCCTATCGGACGATAACATTGTATCGGACGTCCGATAGGTCCAACGGCTATTTTTCAACAGCCATATTTTTTGACCGCTGGAGAGGTTCTTGAGGCCATTTCTCACACCTATAAATACCCACAAGTTCAAGAAGATTATAGACTTTGCCTACATGAAATACAAGCTTACAAGTGAATATTTGGGTAGAAATCTTCTTTGTTTGTTGTATAGGTGTGGGGAAAGTTGGGTTTGTGAGGTTGCTCAAGTGAAGGTTACTCTATAGGAGGCATAAAACCTTGGTGAAGGTGAGCCGATCACTTGGAGTGGTAAAACCTAGGTGAAGGTTGCCTCACTTGTAATAGTAGTTCTTAGGTTGTTGGTGAGCTTTCAATTGTAACTAGTTGAGGGTTTACTTGGAGAGTAGTAAAACTCCTTTGCTCAACCAAAGGGTGTTTGGGGTGAGGAAGGAGTGATCCTTCACTTGTACAAGTTGGTTAGTGTCACTATCAATTGAAGAAACTATTTGGTGAATTCAACCCAAGTTTGAAGAAGCTTGGGAGTTTAATTGGTTTGAATTCCTTTTACCTTTTTTGTTACTTTATTCTTTGTGGTTTAAGATTGTTTACATTTATCATTATTGTGGTTGTTTGAGTACTTGTTTGCTTGAACAATTTTAGTTGATTTCTTGGGTTGCATTTCGGGACCAACAGACACCAAATGCTTACCTGGTTTCACTGGTTATATCCGAACCATTGTAAACAACAGGAATGTTATGTTGCCAAATTTTCAAACTAAAATGCATAACGTGACCGAACTCGTGTAGAGTTGCCCACGTATCTCGACATGAGAATCAGGTCAAACGTAGTTCCAAACAAATGAACTATGATGAAATGAATACTGAATCTTGTAAAATTCAAGAACGGAGATAGAATGGAGGTTGAGACTCACCAACAAATTTAAATTTGAAGAAATGGGATAGAAGGGAGGTCGAGACTCACCAACGTGAATTTAAATTTGAAGAAGGGGATAGAAGGGTGCTCAAATGGAGGTCGAGACTCACCAAATGTGAATTTAAATTTGAAGAATGGGGATAGAAACCGGAGGTCGAGACTCACCAACATAAATTTAAATTTGAAGAAGGGATAGAAGGGTGAGGCTGAGACTCACCAACGTAAATTTAAATTTGAAGAAGGGATAAGGGGTTGCTGAGGTCGAGACTCACCAACAAATTTAAATTTAAATTTGAAGAAGGGATAGAAGGGTGCCGTGGAGGTTGAGACTCACCAACAGGAATTTAAATTGAAGCTAGGGATAGAAGGGTACAGGGCGAGACAGCCAACAGAAATTTAAATTGAAGTGGGGATAGAAGGGCGAGGTGACAAACCAACGTAATTTAAATTGATTTTCCAAACTTAGACTATTCAATGGGATTGGACCTAAACCGAATGACTAGATGGAAAATGCAAATATGCTATTCAAAGGATTGGACCCAAGCCCTGAATGACTAAACATACCATTCTGGGATTGGACCCAGCCCGAACGACTAAAAAAACTATTCAAGGGGATTGGACCCAGCCCAATGACTAAAAAATACTATTCAAATGGATTGGACCCAAGCAATGACTAAACATACTATTCAGTGGATTGACCCAAGCCGAATGACTAAACAATACTATTCGCTGGGATTGATCCGAAAGCCCGAATGACTAAAAAAACTATTAGGATTGGACCCAAGCCTGAATGACTAAAAAAAAAACTATTCAGTGGGATTGGACCCAAGCCTGAATGACTAAAAATACTATTCAATGGGATTGGACCCAAGCCTGAATGACTAAACAATACTATTCAGTGGGATTGGACCCAGCCCCAATGACTAAAAAAAAACTATTCGGGATTGGACCCAAGCCCTAATGACTAAAAAAAACTATTCTGGATTGGACCCAGCTCAATGACTAAAAAAAAACTATTCAGTGGATTGACCTAAGCCCGAATGACTAAAAAACTATTCGGGATTGGACCCAAGCCCTGAATGACTAAAAACTATTCAATGGATTGACCCCTCAATGACTAAATGGAGAGATGAAAATATAAATGTCGGATTGCCGACTTTGAAAAATAAAACACAAGTTGTTCAAACATGATAAATGTAAAATGTAAGTAATGATGCTCGATGAAATGGTGCAATTCTGATTTTTGATTTTCTTGACTTGAAAAGCAAGTGATTGATTGGAACAATGACTTTTCCTTCTTTTTTTTCTTTTTTTTTCTTCTCTTTTTTTTTCTTTTTTTTTCTTTCTCTTTTTTTCTTTCTTTTCTTCCTCCCTTTTTTTTTCAAAAATTGATGGATTTTGAAAAATTGAAGAGTGTAACTCAAACCTTTCCTCTGTGGTTGGAACAAATCCACATATGTTGCCATCGCCTTGATCTGCAAACCTTTTCCGCAAAAATTAATCTTGAATGTATTATCCAAAATTTGAGAGCACTTCTCTCAAAACAAAATTGCCCTAGTGTCAACTGAATCGTTAACCCTGCAGAAGTCATGAAATATTAACCAATTAGTCCATGGAAATTCAATTTCCTCTCTTTTTTTTTCTTTTAATCATAAAGTGTAAAAAACTCTTGTGATCACAACTGTTAGCCATCAAAATAACTAAAACGTATGAGAATCATGCAATAAAACACATTCATCAGATATTCATGCTTGTGAAACATTGCTTGCTTTCAAGTGATAGGAAATATTCATCAAAACAAGTTATGGGATTGAAATAAACCATGTGATCTTGGAAATCCAAATCCTCATAAACCAGGCAAAATATTATTATGCAATTATTCAAATTGCATCAAGTACTCATAATATCAAGTAAAAGAGAGACAATTATACCTCAATTTTAACAATTCAAACTTGATTTCTCACTTTCACCAAATTTTGCAATCAAACGATTCATATAGTCAATTCAAGCTTGCCTTTCCACAGTTTCTCTCAAATTTTATTGCTAAAAAGGATTTACTGAAACACATCTTCTTATTCAAATTGCAATAATGTCTTTGACTAAAATCAACACTTTAGGTGAAGATTCTGTTACTGACATATGCCTTCTTGCTCAAATAGTAAAGATGTCTTTGACGCCAAAATCAACACTTTTAAGTGAAGATCCCCTTACTCAACATTTTACTTGTTCAAACCGCTTGCATACCGTAATTCAAGCACCGCTTTAATGCAAAAGTTAACATTTGTAGATGCTAAACCTCCGCTACTTAGTACTAGAATCATTGGAGTAGAATTTAAATTCTCACTTTGCTACTTTTTCTTTTTCTTTTTTTTTGAATTTTCACATCAATTAAAAAAGGATCATTCGCCAACAATATCAATCATTTTCTTGTAAAATCCAATAAAAAAAGAAATCTCATTCAATAGGGAAAGAAACTGAGGCATAATTTTTCCTATTTTACAAAACATACTTTCTAAAATGCCAATGTCTTAATCACATAACAATTATTTCCGAGTAAGATGGAAAAAGGATTTTTCGCATCACACGGGCTTTTATTTCAGAAGGATGAAAGCAATTGCAACCAAAATTGGATATTTGCACCCTTTTTGAATCAAATTTTGAAGAACAAATCAATTTTACAGGCAAATGTGCAATTTGACAATGTTTTTTTTTTTAACACATATAAACCATATAGGCACAAAAAAGCCAAATTTAAACAAACATATACCTCCCTATGGAGAAATTTAACTAAAAATATTTCTAACAGTTAAACCTATGTCGCAAGATCAAACATAAAAAGTGAAATAAAACAAGAATGAGATAAACCGCAAATCGGGATAGGTCGGTCATCCCCTCAAATCCACCATCACCTCCTGTGGCCTCCTGGACAAGCTGCCAGGAATGTCGAGGCACGCCACGCCTCGTAGAAAAGAATTTGTAAAGAATCTGGCTATAACACCTAACAAAGGTGCAGCATGAAACCCCGCTTCCAAATTTCTTCCAAAAGACACTTGTCCTTCCTTGATTTTGCAATTAATCACTTTCAAAATGATTTAATTATATAGTCTAATAAACACGACTCAAAATAAACTGATCTCCTCGACTTGACCGACAGCCACTTGTCCCCTCGCAAAGAAAAGAAATGGTGAAAAGTAATAATGCCGCCACCGCTTGACCCTTTTATCTCAAACATCCCGTAAACACGAAGTTCTTGACGCCGATGAGCGGTGCTACCGAATTCTTTTGTTTGACCGGTGCAGACCGTTTCGGTGCCCCGCTTGCTTCTGAACCCATATCACCCATACCTTCATGGTAAACTAAGAGGATTGTCCTTTGACGAAAGTGCCCTTTTGATGAAAATATGTGCAAAGATTTGTGCGAAGGAAAGAATGACATCATGACCATAGAATGAATGCTAAACATGACATTTTAAATCACTAAAAAAAACAAACGCCAGGAAAGCTATTTAAAACAAAAGCACCACACTTGACCCCTTTGGATATCATCTCCTTGGAATTTACTGACGGCAAGGGAGTGTTCGATATAAGGTAAACCCTGATAAACGTAATCACCGGCTTGCCTTGTCCCATGAACTTTTCCTTTCTGCTTGCACTGTTGCTTTTCAAAACTTGCCTTAGTACCCTTTCAGATTTCCACTGGAAAAGGTAGTACAATAAAGTGGACAGACTTAATCCCCAATTTTGTCAATTTAAACATGTTTATTAAAATGGTGGCATCAGTGAGACAATCCCTTTTGACAAAAATTCAGAGAGAATGTATTTGCATCATTTGCCCTTCGATTGAGAAAATTCCTTCAGAAATTTTGCAAAAAGGGTGGAAGTCTGTAACACGAGACTTTTGCAAGGGAGTTAAGTGTGGTATAAGGGCAGGTTTAAACTTGAATGCAAAAAAAAATTTTCTTTGTAGAAAATTTGTCCCAGTTTGGTCTTCTTCTTTTTCCTTAAAATGTTTTTTTTTTTTTTCAAAAACACAAAAATTGCCCCAGTGTGGGGTTTGTGATTCTCAAGAGGGTTTGCTAAATAATTAACTGTTCTTTTATAGGCTCAAACAGGAGAACTGGGGGGTTGAAATGTTTAAACGAAAAGGAAGAAGGTCGGCTTTTCAAGATCACCCTTTTGCTGCAATTTCTAAAGAAACCTTGCTCAATCATATGAAAAATCTTTTACACATGTCTGAATTGATTGGTTGAGAAAAAATCTGTCCGTCCACCTCCATGAGAACCAATGTTCCTCCAGGTAGCATCTTTTGAGTAATGAACGGCCTTTGCCAATTCGGAGCGAATTTCCCCTTAGCCTCTTCCCCTGTATCTAAGGATTCTTCAAAACCTGTCCCCACTTCAACCTGAGGTCTAACTTTCTTGTTATAAGCTCGAGCCATCTCTCACTGTAACATTGCGTGACAAATGGCATTCAACCTTCTTTCATCGATCAAAGACAGTTGCTCGTGACGTTGTTTGGTCCATTCAGCTTCTTCCAACCCAGTTTCCATTAGAATGCGAAAGATGGGTTTCAACTTCAGTGTAATACCGCCGTCCATACATGAGAGTAGGTGTTGCCCGGTAGAAATCCGATTGCAATTCTACATGCCAAAAGGTAGTTTCTCAAGCCAATCTGGTGTGTTTCGATCATCTTACAAATGATGACATCCAAGTTCATGAGATATCAGAATTTTCATCCATCAAATTCCAAAGGATGATGTCCAAGGGTCAAAGGTTTTATTCATGATCATCCAAGAGTAAATAAAATAAATGCGTACAAAATAAAATGAGTGGACCATAACTAAAGGACAAAAGGAGAAATTTCATTTCATTTGGCAAGCAAGATAAAGATAATATCATGGAAGCATAATTAAAGCATAATTTTAAACAAGCAAAAGGTGAAATAACAAGTGCATTGTTTTGAAGAAATGATTGACATCAAAGCATGATTCATTTTTTCAAGGACAACCCCCGATTTACAAAACCTCCTCCCAGAAAAGTGACAATCGGTAGTCCAATTTATGTGGCCTCTTAAGGAATCAAGGAAAATCCAATTCTCTAGGATCGGTGTCAAGGTGACCCGACAAGCGGTTGAGATAACCTTGTCTCTATATCATCATCGACCTTTCCTTAAATGATCCACCATCATCCTCATCTTCTTCTTTAATGAACCGAGCATGGTCAACAATTTCCTCCTCCACACCGATCATTCCAACGACGCTTTTATGTTCCGAAAGGGTTTCTATTGACGCGTTCGCCCTTGCTCATTCTTTTCTTTTCTAACTATATCCCGGCATCCACCATGTCTTGAATTCTATGCTTCAAGGCCCAACAATTAATCGCCGAACGGACCCGGCTTCCGTAATGATAAGCGAGATGGTATGGGATCATATGCAGTAGGGTCCCTGGGATACGCTTGGGAGGGGCGATTACAAGGCTAATTTTCCCAGTCCTTCAACTGCTCATGGTTGGTCAACGGGCGCCCAAATCGGTGAAAGTCCCAAAGGTTTTCTGATTTTGCATTTCATTATGCTCAAAAGAATTTTGGATGATTTTGTGGAGCGAGGTCTAGGAGCATAGTTCGATTGTAGGAGATAGGTTGGAAGTTGAAGGCAAAGATGGGAAATTCAAATAAATAGGTCGAGGTGAGGCATTTGGCGGTGTGATAAAGCAGTGATGGTAGGGTAAGGTAGGTATGAATTGGAATTGGTGGGTGACTCAACTCAGGGCTAAAAGGTGGGCTATGATCCCACACAAAAGTAGCTTCCTTCATTCTTTTAAATGGGAGTTTCCCACCTGCCATTTTGCCCTTGCAATGCTTTCAATTGTCGCTTTGTGGTGGTCACATTGACAATTTTTCCAGCTTTAACAAACTCATCATACTCCTCCAGCTTATTGACAATTGTAGCAAAAGAACTCCCAGTCATTCGAAAAATCTCTTCAAAATAAGGTGGGTCATGTGCCTTGATGAAAGTCAACAATCTTCTTCTTCACATGGGAGGCTCAACTTTAGCAGCCAACTTTCTCCTTAAGCGGCATATGACTTGTGATCTTCTGAGGGTCTCCTTTTGATTCCTTCCAATGTTGTTCGTGTCGGTGCCAACTCACAATTGAATTCATACTGTTTCACAAAAGTCGCGGAACAAATCCAACCAAGATTTGATCTCTTGAGACTTGTTCGAGTACCAATCCAAAGCATCTCCTTCTAGGCTCTCGGAAGACGCCGATAGGCAAGTTCTCATCATCCACCGGTTTACCAAGCTTGTTGGCAAACATTTTAAGGTGCGTCTTAGGATTTCCGGTACCATCATACTTGCTGAACTTAGGGGTCTTGAAACCCATAGGTAGCTGGACGTCGGGAAATAGACACAGATCATCGTAATCCAATCCACCATGTCGGTTCAGATCTTGGTTCTTCTTTATGAATTCCTCAAACCTGTCCAATCTCTTCATCAGATCTCTGTCGACTGGCATGACAGGCTCATCTGTCTCTGGCTTTCCTTGGGAGGTCAGATCCCACACAAAAGGTTCCGTAGTATGGTATTGAAGCTCTGGAGCATGAGGAGGCATGTTTAGAGTGATCTGAGGCTGAGTATGAGGGTTTGTTCTTTTGGTTGGGCTTAATAGGATGTGATTAGGATGGGACTATGGAAAATTGGTATTGTGATGAGAAAAGATAACATCATATGGGTTGGAAGTAGGCGGGACAAAAGTAGTTTGAATATTGGTCAGGAAAGGGAATTGATTATCTGTTACAGGGGGGCTGCTAACAACGGGTCCATGCTCATTCGAGACACCTCCTCTATTGTTATTTGCCACCAATTGATCAATTACACGCCTTTGTGCAGCCATCTCGACGCTCATCTCATTAAACCTTCCTAATACTTCACTTAATCCGAAAGCTCCGGCAGCAAAATCGGCTTAAGTGACCAAATCATTCCCTATCCGAGCCTTCCGGTGGAACTCATGCTTCTGGCTGCTTTGAGCTTTTGCTTTAGATCGGTAACGATGGGGTTTCATGTGAAGCTATTTTAAAAGTACCTGAATGGGAAAGGAAACACACTTTAGGAGCTTATTCCAAAGGGGAGCTGCGGAGATTTATTTGAAAGAAAAAAGGAAAAAGAATGAAGTTAGTGATTGCTTATATAATTCGGATGCATGTCCTAGAGGGGGGGCCCTTCTTTTATGCCAAGGGTAGGCCTAGCATGAAAAATGCAATCCTCTGGGGTATGCACCATACAATACCTGATGGGTCCTATCACTCCGTTGATATGCGATTAGTAATCGATCCAGGGGTTGACCAAAAGAATATGCAATCCGCATTATGAGGACGAAATTCGAATGGATTCATTACTTTAACTGATATGTGAAGAGAGGTTAAAAGGTTGATTTAGCATGAAAAGGATTATTCTTGAAGGAATCGTAGTGCCTTGACTAGCCTTGAGGGAAAAATGGATCTAGTTCAAATGGATTGGACGGGATTGATGGTTTACCCAAAAGTCAAATGGGTTCATTGCTTACCTATAACTCCACATCTCAATTTTATTTGCAACACACTAGCTCATAAGCCTTCTAAAATCAAAATTTGGCCTTGATAAAAATCATTATCTCAACAATAAAATATTCGTGAATTTTTTTCGATTTAGTGTCCTTATGCATGGGATTTTACCAACTTTGATAAAATGGCCAAAAAATGATTACTAGAGGTTTATATTCTAGCATGTGAATGTCACTCCATATCTTTGGATGTCATCATAGAAGGGATCGGACCCTACCTTACCTTGTGCACTACCCCTTTGGATGTTACTTAAAACATAAACATGCAAGTCTCCTTGGATTATATATCCAGAGACACAAGGTGGTTTATTCTAACATGGGATTCCCTATGCGGCATTCCCTCTATGGTTTATGCATGATGCCATTTTATTAAAGCAAGTAAGGGTGCAAAATGAAACATGGCCTATAGGAGCCCCATTTGAATGCCGGGGTAAGCCTAAAAGTGATATGCAATTACAACTTAAATGCAATAGATTCAAACGTGCAATAGCCTATCTAGAAGGATGGCTTGTCTTAAAAGAGTGCCAAGACTCTTATTTTCTAGAGTTTGTGAAATGCAAGAAAAGGGAAGACAACGAAAGGTTAGTTTAATCAAGAGATATCACATAACACGCGTTGGAGCAACAAATTGCACAAAAATAAAGGGGTGGAATCCCTCCTCTGGTGTCTAGTGATCCTTAATAGGGGTAGACTCTCCCCAGGCAATTCTAACATGGATGCATGAGGTTGAGCTCACTAATGCATCTAGATTCAATAAAGGTTCTGAGCTCCCAAACCTTGGACCAAAGGCAAAAGGTCATCAATCCAAATGCCTCAAGTCGGTGGTTGAGTGATCCCCTAGACATTGCTACGTTGCAGCGTCCGCGGCCACATGTCCAAGTGGATCGATCCTAATCCTAATAGGGAAGAGTGGCGTGACAAGCCACAAAAGTAAAAAAGTAGGGTCAAAGTAAAGTATATATATGCGTATGAAAGTGATTCCCTTTGAGAGGAGGATTCAAACATCAAACATTTTGAGGCTCTAGGGTAGATGCACACCCAAATGCAAGCGGTACAAGTAAATAAATAAACAATAATTCATTCATCATGTGCGATGTGTAGGGAGTGATTGCGGAAAACCTAAGAGAAAAGGAAAAGGAATGCAACCTAAAACATCCAAATGTGATATATAAGAAAGTTAGAAGAACGAAATAGTCAACTAAATCAAGTGCTCGGACCCTCTTAGGAAAATCCCCAGTGGAGTCGCCAAGTTGTCGCGCCCCATTTTTTGATGGATGGAAGAAAGGGAAGGGATTTTGATTTTTGAAAAGGAAAGGGAAAGGGGTCATGGGACTATAAAATGCGACGATTTGGACCCAAAAACAAAAGTCTAGAAAAGGATTTTAGAAAAGTTTGAGTCGCCACTTGGTATGGAGTTTAGGTGTACCAAGTCACCCAAAGATTTAATTAATGAAAATAAACAAAGAAAACCCTTTTTAGACGACTCAGTCTTTGGAAAACTAGAGAAAAGGTTCGGGGTCACTGGGTTGAAAGAAGGGAAGGCAAAGATTCGATGTTACTCGTCTCTAAGGCACCCTTCTAACCTAGCTAAAGCTAGTTGCAAGATTTAGTTGAAAATTTCCTAATTCTAACTTTAAAATTTATCACATTTGGATGTTGTCTATATGGATGCAAAACCTAAATCTAATGTTGGATCGAGAGGGTCAAAATATCTCCTTGAGGTGTGATTGGAATTGATCACATTAGTTGTGTCATCCAATTTTGATCCCTCGAGGAGGCCACGAAAAATGCAAATGATGAGACTCGAACAAACGGAAAGATAGGATTTTCAAAATGCAATTTTTATAAAATATCAAGCGAAAAGAAATTGGATTTTTGAATTGCTAAACATGAAGAAAGAAACTTGCTTTTTTGAAAGAAACTTGATTTTTAAAGAAGAATAATGCACATGTATGTCCTAAAGAGGGATAATGCAACATAATGGGTGCGGGGGACTAAATTTGTGACTTTAATTCTTCCTTTTCATAGAAAGAAATAAAAAGTGTGCTAAGGCTAGGAAGCCATACTCGCTCTTTTCCCTAATTCAAAGGGTAATGCCTTAAATGCACTAATCTAAGAAAACTAAATGAGATGTTTACATCGGATGGGAGAATAGTAACATGCAAAATGGGAAAGAAACGCTAAAAGTGAAAAGTGTGTGAAATTTGTATCTAATGCATGAATGGCGCTTTTAAGGGTCTAGCGTTGGACTAACCCTCGAAAGGTTCTCACTAACATTGGATTAGTGAGAAATCGAAAGGAAGGCCACAACTAGCGTTGGACTAGTGTGGTGACGTCAATATATTTACACAATAAACATGTAGACATGATAATAAAGCAAGTAAACATATAAACACATAACACATAGGCATAATATCTAGATGCAAGACCCTAGGAAAGAAAATAAACACATAATCATGCAAGCATGCAAAATAAGCATATAAAACCTAATTATTACATTGGGGGAACCTAAATACATTCTAAAGGGAAGAAATTCGAAATAATAATCTAACTATTACATTTTCTAGACTAAATACACCTTTTACAAAATTAAACCTATCTATTACAACTTGGCATCCAAGGCTCCAAATGATTTACCCAAAATTAAATGACATAAATAAAGACTAGACATGAATAAAAAGCAAAGGAAAACTTAATTTAAAACATGCAAAATCATGCAAAACACATAAAAGAGCACATAATGGGGAAAGAAGTTACCATCCCTTGATGTGAGGCCTTAATCGAATCCTTAAATGATGAAAATGGTTATCTAAGACTCAATGTCAACAAAAGGGATCAAGGTACCAATTTAAAGGAAAAATCAATCAAAATTCAAAGAAAAGTATCTGACAGATTCAAAGCAACATAGACAAGACTAGGAAATAGAGTAAGATTCGGAACAAAGAGTAGGAAATATCAGCGAATACAAAAAGCAGAGATTACAGCGGATCAAGCGGATCCAGCATAACACATCAGCGTTACAGGCAAAAATCAAAATTCGAGAGGAAACGCCACTAAACGCTTGGACTCAAAACTATCCGTCTCTTCCATCTTCAAAACATCGGAAGATTGCTTCAGTTTTAACAATAACACAAAAAATATTGAGGCAAGGGATCCAATCAAAGCATCAAACATCATCATTCGATCATGTCAAAACAAGCTAAACCCACAAAGATCAAATCATAAGCATTAACATCATCAAATGGACAACAAAGGGGAAGGAAAAGAATCGGTTAGAAGCGGGTAGTTAGCAGATCGTCTCAGCATAACTACTCAGCGTTTCTTCACATCTTCAAACCTTCAAGAAAGCTTGAAGTTCACGTGAAATAGTCAGCATAAGTGGTCAGCGTTTCTTCACATCTTCAAAGCGTGAAGAACATTTTTCCAGAAATTTCGTGAATCACAACATCATCACGAAGCATCAAGCGTCGATTTTAAAGCGTAAAACAAATCTACTAGCCTTACCAAGGCTTTATAAACCAACATGCTCATATAACAAGCATAATCATCATCAAATATCATAAACTAAAAGAAAAACTATTCAAGACCTTGGTTCCACCAAAAGGCCCAAATTTCCAGTAATCTTACGATCAAAAATAGTAAATAAAGTAGAAGGATGTTACCCACGAATCGAGCTTGAATCTAAAGCGAAGGAGAAGGGCAGAAATTCCAAGAATCAAGTATGAAACCCTAGCTTTTCCTTTTCTTCTTCCTTTTCTTTTTCCTCTTTTTTCTTTGATTTTTGATCGTTTTTTCTCTGCTTTTTTCTTTTCTCTCAGCCTCTCCCTTCTCCAGAAAATCCCCTCTCTCTAAAAACTCCACCTCCTCCTTTTGCTAAACCCTAACCAAGGCTATTTATAGCCACCAAACCTAGAACTAAGGGTTTTGATGTTCTTGGGATGAGGTGAGCTAATCTTGAACGTTAGATGAGTTGTTAGGGGTTAGGGGTGAGTTGGGAAATGTTTAAATAGGTTTCTTATCGTTCAAGCATCGAATTACAGTTGAAAAGGATGATCGAGTTCGGAAAAATCAGCGTCATTTTTTTTAAACCGATCAAGTTCTGTGATTTGATTCTGGGACTTATCAGCTTGGTCAGCGTTTTTGACTTTTCTCTTTTTTTTTTTTTTAAAAAACCTACAAAAATAAGAAAAAAGTGTTAGAATATTCAAAAATAAATAACTAAACATTAACAGATAAAAACATGATAAAACGATTGAAATAGTCAAAATTTGGTGTCTACACTAGTACTACTATAAAAAACCAAAAAATTTACAACTAATGAAACTGATAAAATTTCATTGTATCTAAAAGAATTATTTTAGTATATATTTTGCTCAAATTTTGTTGTTTGTACTAATTTGATACAACATAGAAAATTTTCTCTTTTTATTGTCACAATCCAAGTAAAATCCACAACAACTTAGTTTAGATATAATAATCTTCCATCTTTAGAGTTTTTTTAATTGTAATATGCACAATAACCTTTTAATTGCTTTATGTATAATACTATAAAATTTTTTATTATATGATTGTGTGTAATTATATAATTTTGTTTCTTATATAATATTATACAATTGTGTATAATTTTGTTTGTTATATGCCATTTGTTTGGATAGTGTTTTTTTTCTTTTTTCTGTCAACATACTATTCCAACAACATTAGTTTAAATGTGATAATCTTCCATCTTCATAGTTTTTATAACTATAGAATCACAATAAACTTTTAACTACTTTGTATACAATAAACATTTTGTACAACTACCAATTAATGTTGTTCATTATGTTGTTTCTTTGTTTATATTATGCCAATAAATAATCTAAGTTTTATACAAAAATTTAGTATATTAAGGTGTTATATCTTGGAAAAATATATTCACGTGCAGAGCACGTGAATTATTGCTCGTCTAGTGAAAAATAGTTAATAAGGGCACAACTTATCAACTAGTTGAGTAGATGGAGGTTATGCGGCTCCAAAGCAAGCCAGTTAACTTAAGATGCAGAACCTTTTACCTAAAATGCATATAGGCTGTCTCAGAGCATTACTTTAGCAAATGAGAGCCAAAAAGATAAAAAAAAAAAAATGAACCTACAGAAACCACATGTATAGAATATTTGCCGTCAACTCGAAAAAATGGTGGCTGACAAAGGGGAAATCAGTGTCAGAAAACTGATAAATTTAAGCAAGCTTAATTCTTGAGGGAAAAAATTATTTATGGATGTCTGAAAAAAATAGATCCATGCAACTTGCCATGAAAGATTGGCTAAAGATAATATGAAAAATAAATGCTGCAATTAACTTGCCGATTGAGGTTAACCTATCATGCTAGCAAGCAAAGAAGTGCAAATCACAAACGAGCTAATTCCGGAAAGTTTGCTATAAAGTAATTAGAGTTTGGACATCAAATAGCCAACTTGGGGAGAAAGCGTAATCTGAGCAACAATGTCTACTACACATTAATGATCAATGCTCTAACTACATGCTAATGTCAACAGCCAGTTAAGCTAATGAGTTTGAATAAATCAGTTAAACAACCTTAAGCAGAAGTACGCTGCGGATATCCGTTAAGTCCTTAATTGTATACATTATTTGTGGATATTTTCCCCCTAGTTACGGCCTAAATATGGTATTAATTGCTTTATTCTACTCATATTTTGTTTTGGTATTGATTTTAGGTCTTTGGAATTAGTGAGATTAAAACTCTATTCTTGGTAAAATTTCAGAAGGCTCTCTCAAGGTTAGGCGTGGGGCGCTTCATTGGTGTGAAGGAATCCTACATCTGGGATTGAAGGCTTTATTTCGGTGTTGGAAATTACTTAAAAGGCTCCTTTATTTAGGAAAGTGTAATTGGTTTCCTGATTTTATTTTGTTATTGATTTTTAGAAGGTAGATTCCTATTAGGATTTAAATTTTTGGGGAAACCTAATTGGGTAGGATTTGAGAGGATGAAAAGAGCCGCTAATCTGGGGGCTTGTGCGCAGACTTTAGGAAGACTTTTCGGGAAGCTCTTTGTCTATTGTTTTTCCTCCTTTATAAGCTTCATAGTTTCGATAGGTTTGGAGGATAGTTTTTTTTAGGAAAAGCTTTGGCACTTCTCGTTTGCTTTTGTCTTTAGTTTCTTTCGGAGTTCGAAGCTTTTCTTCTTTTGAGTAGTAGTATTAGTTCGTACGCACAAGAAGGAACAAGACAAGACGTTCCATTGTTTTCCTTCTTCTTATTTTATTTTACTATTTTCCATTCAACATGTGTTCATCCGTGGCTTTTGACGTCGGAGTCGATTTCTCATCTACCACTTCAGCCACATACACATTCAAATCCCAACATGGTCATGAACGCTCAAATTAAATCAAACAAACCATGGGATGGCCATGATGAGGAGCTGCTAAATTTCTTGTCTACTCAAGGGCAACTTCAAGTGGTCTATATGATATGTGAGATCTAATCGAGTTTTATTATTTCTTTTAATTTTGTTACTATTTGTACGTTTCCTGAATGAATTGTTTAATGGTTATTTTGTTAATTGAATATCAATGGCCGGCTATTTAATTTAACCTAATTGCCTACTGTCAAATTAACTAATTGAATACGTAATTTTTCATTTAGTTAATAATTAGTGGCGACCACCATAATTGGTTTTATGTTGGGGAAACGTAGGATCTAAATTAAATGAACCCTCTTAGCATGTTCATTGGTTAGGGTTGGATTTTTCTAACTTTTAATGCAACTGGGTAATTAAATTCCTATGGTCGTATCTAGGGTTGTTATCTGGTTAGAGAAGCAGTCAATGGTCGTACCTTGGCTGTCGAAAAAGTAAGGAAAAGTTGGCTGTCGAGGAGATTGTTGATAGCTATAACTAATCTAGTGACAAATGAATGAAATATTTTGCATCAATGATCATTTGAGTGGAACTATGCACTGAGAAGTTGTTCCTTTGGGTAGAATTTTATTAATTGTTATTTCTACTAAATTATTCTCTGCTTGTTCTCTGGTGAATTATTTAATTCGTATTTTTATTGATCATTTTCTAACTTTGGTTTATTTTATTTCTCGTTCTATTTTATCCAAACCTCTCCATTTTCCTATGACCTAGAAAGAAACATTTTTCCAACCCGTTTCCTGAGGAGACAACCTTACTTGCCATTACTACAAATTAATATTTTCTTAAAGATAATTATGGTATATCGGAATAAGAAAAGTAATATCACGACTTGTCTACTTTCCAAAGGGTCTCTTGTCATTAAGGCTTGTAAGCTTATAGCAAGAGTTGTTCAACAAACTTGAGGTCCATGTAAGTGTCGAGGAAAATTAACTTGATTACAAAGGTAATTTAAAATTTTCTTCATGAGTTCTTGCATGATTTTATTACATTTTTTGCTGAGTTTGTGGGCAAGATTTCCATAAAATATAAGGTCAAGATTTTATACAATTTTAGCATGCCTGAAATTACCTTCTAAATATAACTAGTGGTAACTGACTCTGCCAGCAATGTATCATCAACAAACAAATTTCTACTACCAAGTAAGTTCCCCTTGATTCACTTAATAAGTCCAAGCAGCCAATCTGGATCACAACAATTGCTCTCCATTAAAACAACAAAAGTCGTGGGATTGAGTTCAAGACTAAAAGCAGCCACTAAAAAAATGGCCCATGAAGAAGTTGCATCAGTCACTTTGAAAGGGTCCTTGTCTTTGGGTAACCCTGCAGTTGTGGTTCCTAAATTCTGATGCAATCAGATACTCCATCAAGTAATTGATTAGTGCATAACTGTGTATAACTGTGCAGTTGTGGTTCCTAAATTCGGATACAATCAGATACTCCATCAAGTAATTGATTAGTGCATAACTGTGTATTTGTCTACTCTACTTATAGGCAGAACTTGATTTCAGATTTCCTCGCTTCCTCTCTACCACCTTCATACAGCAACTTGCTCTACCTGATTTCGGTCTTGCCAAGGTTTGAGTTCAAAAGCACATTCCACCTCTGATTTTCCTTCTTCCTGTCATTCACAGCTACCAAAGTTTCATGAAATCTGTATTAATATCAACTTAAGTGATCATTGGAAAATCAGTACCTATAGGATCACGTGATGACCTCCTCAACGTCCAGGAAATCTCCAATAAGCCCACAAAAGAGAAGGGTCAACATCAGACAACTGCCAAAGCAAAAACACGAAAAATTCAGTGAATACTAAATGACAAACTTTGAACAAAAAACCAGAATAAAAATAAACTAACTTACCAACAAAAACTCTGCAAAAATAAGGGGGAATATGGCAGCCAAAGCATTGAAAAAATGCTTATTTTCAAAAACAAGTGTAGCAATGCTGACCCACAATGAGTGAATACCGACGGGAGCATTCTTCCAATATCATCCCTCACGGCAAATATACTAAAAATGCACATCAACTCCACTACAGCACATGTCATGAAGATAACTGTGCTTGGTGTTGCTAACATAACAGCGTGGTGGTAACTAATAATCAGCAATTTACCCACATCACGCACCAGTTGATACCGGCAGATTGCCGATATAAATCTCCCAACTCGACGTGGGTGCTGCACCAGAAAATAACATGCCAATGCAACAGACCCAATCCCATTGAACCAGGCCCACAGCAGTTGAAAACTGTTAGAAGGCTCGCACACTTTCAGTAGGAATCCCTGTGCCACAAGAGGAGCGAGCAACCCCAGAACAACGGGCACAAATGCTCTGAAAAACGTGGCTGCCAGAATAGGAGATACCAATTAATTATGACAGCAAAAAGAAATAATGCTTGAGAAATATGAATGTTAACAGGAATTATAAGATCACAAATCATCATTATCATTATCATTATCAATACTATATAAAAGTATGATGAGTTTTGGCAATAAGAGTGTAAGTGTGTAAGCATATTTTGATCTTACCTTTTGTTATACCTAAATTACCCTCATGCCTTTTAATTAGAGTTATTGCATTTCAATCATGACACTAATTAAAAAAAATAACAAGTTTCAATAAATTAAATCTCAAAATGTTGGTAATTAAAATTAAAAACTACCCATTTACAGCTACATTCACCAATCATTTTCCTCATCTCAATTATTTGTATGTGTTAAAATTGTCTCTAATTATTATATTATTATGTTTGATAATTAAAGTAAACTATAATATATACATATATATAGGTTTAGAAGAAAATCACAATCAATAAGAAGAAAAAAGGTTATAAACATTTAATGAGAAAAGAAAAGGTTAAATTGATGCTTAAATTCACTATATTGTGTCACATTGATTAAGAAAACTTCAAAAAAATTATCGATAATTTTATTACAACTATGAAATTGATAAAAAATTATTGTATCAAATCAGAACGTTTTAGTATATGTTTTGCTCATTATAAAAAGAAATAATAGAAAAGGTTTACAGCTACTGAAATTGATTAAAAATTTGTTGTATTCAAATCAGAATGTTTTAGTATATGTTTTGCTCAAGTTTTATTGTATGCACTGGTTTGGAATTGCTCTCTTCTTAACATCACAATACAAAGTAAAATATGCAACAACTTAGTTTAGATATAACAACTATATTCACCAATCATTTCCCTCATCTCCAATTATTGTATTTGTTAAAATTATCTCTAATTATTATATATAACTATAGTTTATTACATTTGTTTAGAAGAAAATCATGATTAATAAGAAGACAAAAGGTTATGAACAGTTAATGAGAAAATAGAAGTTTAAATTAATGATTAAATTCACTATATTATGTCCTATTGATTATGAAAATTCCAAAAAAAAAATTATCAAAAATTATAAAAACCAAAAAATTTACAACTAATGAAACTGATAAAAATTCATTGTATCTAAAAGAATTATTTTAGTATATATTTTGCTCAAATTTTGTTGTATGTACTAATTTGATACAACATAGAAAATTTTCTCTTTTTATTGTCACAATCCAAGTAAAATCCACAACAACTTAGTTTAGATATAATAATCTTCCATCTTTAGAGTTTTTTTAATTGTAATATGCACAATAACCTTTTAATTGCTTTATGTATAATACTATATAATTTTTTATTATATGATTGTGTGTAATTATATAATTTTGTTTCTTATATAATATTATACAATTGTGTATAATTTTGTTTGTTATATGCCATTTGTTTGGATAGTATTTTTTGTTTTTTTTTCCGTCAACTTACTATTCCAACAACATTAGTTTAAATGTGAAAATCTTCCATGTTCATAGTTTTTATAACTATAGAATCACAATAAACTTAACCTATCATGCTAGCAAGCAAAGAAGTGCAAATCACAAACGAGCTAATTCCTGGAAAGTTTGCTATAAAAGTAATTAGAGTTCCAGACATCAAATAGTCAACTTGGGGAGAAACTATAATGCGAGCAACAATGTCTACTACACATTAATGATCAATGCTCTAACTACATGCTAATGTCAGCAGTTAGTTAAGCTAATGAGTCTGAATAAATCAGTTAAACAACCTTAAGCAGAAGTACGCTATGGATATCTGTTAAGTCCTTAATTGTATACATTATTTGTGGATATTTTTCCCCTAATTACGGCCTAAATATGGTATTAATTGCTTTATTCTACTCATATTTTGTTTTGGTATTGATTTTAGGTCCTTGAAATTAATTAGAGATTAAAAGCTCGATTCTTTGTAAAACATTTCAGATGGCTCTCAAGGTTAAGGCGTGGGCGCGCTTCATTGGTTGTGAAGGAACCCTACACGCCTGACATCTTTGGGATTGAAGGCTTTATTTCGCTATTGGAAATTACTTAAAAGGCTCTTCTTTTGAGTAGTAGTATTAGTTCGTACGCACAAGAAGGAACAAGACAAGACGTTCCATTGTTTTCCTTCTTCTTATTTTATTTTACTATTTTCCATTCAACGTGTGTTCATCCTTGGCTTTTGACGTCGGAGTCGATTTCTCATCTACCACTTCAGTTACATACACATTCCAATCCCAACGTGGTCATGAACGCTCAAATTAAATCAAACAAATCACGTGGGATGGCCATGATGAGGAGCGGCTAAATTTCTTGTCTACTCAAAGGGCAATTCAAAGGCGTGGTCTATATCATATGTGAGATCTATTCGAGTTTTATTATTTCTTTTAATTTTGTTACTATTTGTACGTTTCCTGAATTAATTGTTTAATGGTTATTTTGTTAATTGAATATCAACGGCCGGATATTTAATTTAACCTAATAGCCTACTATCAAATTAACTAATTGAATACGTAATTGTTCATTTAGTTAATAATTAGTGGCGACCACCATAATTGGTTTTATGTTGGGGAAACGTAGGATCTAACTTAAATGAACCCTCTTAGCATGTTCATTGGTTAGGGTTGGATTTTTCTAACTTTTCATGCAACTGGGTAATTAAATTCCTATGGTCGTATCTATGGTTGTTATCTGGTTAGAGAAGCAGTCAATGGTCGTACCTTGGCTGTCGAAAAAGTAAGGAAAAGCTGGCTGTCAGAGATTGTTGATAGCTATAACTAATCTAGTGACAAATGAATGAAATATTTTTGCATCAATGATCATTTGAGTGGACTATGCCTGAGAAGTTGTTCCTTTGGGTAGAATTTTATTAATTGTTATTTCTACTAAATTATTCTCTGCTTGTTCTCTGGTGAATTATTTAATTCGTATTTTTATTGATCATTTTCTAACTTTGGTTTATTTTATTTCTCGTTCTATTTTATCAAACCCTCCATTTTCCTATGACCTAGAAAGAAACATTTTTCCAACCCGTTTCCTGAGGAGACAACCTTACTTGCCATTACTACAATTAATATTTTATTAAAGATAATTATGGTATATCGGGAATAAGAAAAGTAATATCACGACTTGTCTACTTTCCAAAAGGGTCTCGCCTGTCATTAAGGCTTGTAAGCTTATAGCAAGAGTTGTTCAACAAACTTGAGGTCTGTGTAAGCTGTCAGAAAATTAACTTGATTACAAAGGTAATTTAAAATTTTCTTCATGAGTTCTTGCATGATTTTATTACATTTTTTGCTGAGTTTATGGGCAAGATTTCCATAAAATATAAGGTCAAGATTTTATACAATTTTAGCATGCCTGAAATTACCTTCTAAATATAACTAGTGGTAACTGACTCTGCCAGCAATGTATCTTCAACAAACAAATTTCTACTACCAAGTAAGTTCCCCTTGATTCACTTAATAAGTCCAAGCATCCAATCTGGATCACAACAATTGCTCTCCATTAAAACAACAAAAGTCGTAGGATTGAGTTCAAGACTAAAAGCTTGGCCACTAAAAAAATGGCCCATGAAGAAGTTGCATCAGTCACTTTGAATTAGGGTCCTTGTCTTTGGGTAACCCTGCAGTTGTGGTTCCTAAATTCTGATGCAATCAGATACTCCATCAAGTAATTGATTAGTGCATAACTGTGTATAACTGTGCAGTTGTGGTTCCTAAATTCGGATACAATCAGATACTCCATCAAGTAATTGATTAGTGCATAACTGTGTATTTGTCTACTCTACTTATAGGCAGAACTTGATTTCAGATTTCCCCGCTTCCTCTCTACCACATTCATACAGCAACTTGCTCTACCTGATTTCGGCCTTGCCAAGGTTTGAGTTCAAAAGCACATTCCACCTCTGATTTTCTTGCTTCCTGTCATTCACAGCTACCAAAGTTTCATGAAATCTGTATTAATATCAACTTAAGTGATCATTGGAAAATCAGTACCTATAGGATCACGTGATGACCTCCTCAACGTCCAGGAAATCTCCAATAAGCCCACAAAAGAGAAGGGTCAACATCAGACAACTGCCAAAGCAAAAACACGAAAAGTTCAGTGAATACTAAATGACAAACTTTGAACAAAAAAACCAGAATAAAAATAAACTAACTTACCAACAAAAACTCTGCAAAAATAAGGGGGAATATGGCAGCCAAAGCATTGAAAAAATGCTTATTTTCAAAAAACAAGTGTAGCAATGCTGACCCACAATGAGTGAATACCGACGGGAGCATTCTTCCAATATCATCCCTCACGGCAAATATACTAAAAATGCACATCAACTCCACTACAGCACATGTCATGAAGATAACTGTGCTTGGTGTTGCTAACATAACAGCGTGGTGGTAACTAATAATCAGCAATTTACCCACATCACGCACCAGTTGATACCGGCAGATTGCCGATATAAATCTCCCAACTCGACGTGGGTGCTGCACCAGAAAATAACATGCCAATGCAACAGACCCAATCCCATTGAACCAGGCCCACAGCAGTTGAAAACTGTTAGAAGGCTCGCACACTTTCAGTAGGAATCCCAGTGCCACAAGAGGAGCGAGCAACCCCAGAACAACGGGCACAAATGCTCTGAAAAACGTGGCTGCCAGAATGGGAGATACCAATTAATTATGACAGCAAAAAGAAATAATGCTTGAGAAATATGAATGTTAACAGGAATTATAAGATCACAAATCATCATTATCATTATCATTATCATTACTATATAAAAAGTATGATGAGTTTTGGCAATAAAGAGTGTAAGTGTGTAAGCATATTTTGATCTTACCTTTTGTTATACCTAAATTACCCTCATGCCTTTTAATTAGAGTTATTGCATTTCAATCATGACACTAATTAAAAAAAATAACAAGTTTCAATAAATTAAATCTCAAAAATGTTGGTAATTAAAATTAAAAACTAACCATTTACAGCTACATTCACCAATCATTTTCCTCATCTCCAATTATTTGTATGTGTTAAAATTGTCTCTAATTATTATATTATTATGTTTGATAATTAAAGTAAACTATAATATATACATATATATAGGTTTAGAAGAAAATCACAATCAATAAGAAGAAAAAAGGTTATAAACATTTAATGAGAAAAGAAAAGGTTAAATTGATGATTAAATTCACTATATTGTGTCACATTGATTAAGAAAACTTCAAAAAAATTATCGATAATTTTATTGCAACTATGAAATTGATAAAAAATTATTGTATCAAATCAGAACGTTTTAGTATATGTTTTGCTCATTATAAAAAGAAATAATAGAAAAGGTTTACAGCTAATGAAATTGATTTAAAATTTGTTGTATTCAAATCAGAATGTTCTAGTATATGTTTTGCTCAAGTTTTATTGTATGCACGGGTTTGGAATTGCTCTCTTCTTAACATCACAATACAAAGTAAAATATGCAACAACTTAGTTTAGATATAACAACTATATTCTCCAATAATTTCCCTCATCTCCAATTATTGTATTTGTTAAAATTATCTCTAATTATTATATATAACTATAGTTTGTTACATTTGTTTAGAAGAAAATCATGATTAATAAGAAGACAAAAGGTTATAAATAGTTAATGAGAAAATAGAAGTTTAAATTAATGATTAAATTCACTATATTATGTCATATTGATTATGAAAATTCCAAAAAAAATTATCAAAAATTATAAAAAACCAAAAAATTTACAACTAATGAAACTGATAAAATTTCATTGTATCTAAAAGAATTATTTTAGTATATATTTTGCTCAAATTTTGTTGTATGTACTAATTTGATACAACATAGAAAATTTTCTCTTCTTATTGTCACAATCCAAGTAAAATCCACAACAACTTAGTTTAGATATAATAATCTTCCATCTTTAGAGTTTTTTAAATTGTAATATGCACAATAACCTTTTAATTGCTTTATGTATAATACTATAAAATTTTTTATTATATGATTGTGTGTAATTATATAATTTTGTTTCTTATATAATATTATACAATTGTGTATAATTTTGTTTGTTATATGCCATTTGTTTGGATAGTGTGTTTTTTCTTTTTTCCGTCAACATACTATTCCAACAACATTAGTTTAAATGTGATAATTTTCCATCTTCATAGTTTTTATAACTATAGAATCACAATAAACTTTTAACTACTTTGTATACAATAAACATTTTGTACAACTACCAATTAATGTTGTTCAATATGTTGTTTCTTTGTTTATATTATGCCAATAAATAATCTAAGTTTTATACAAAAATTTAGTATATTAAGGTGTTATATCTTGGAAAATATATTCGCGTACGTGAATTACTAGTGAAAAATAGTTAATAAGGGCACAACTTATCAACTAGTTGAAGATGGAGGTTAACTCAAAGCAAGCCGTTAACTTAAGATGCAGAACCTTTTACCTAAAATGCATATAGGCTGTCTCAGAGCATTACTTTAGCAAATGAGCAAAAAGATAAAAAAAAAATGAACCTACAGAAACCACATGTATAGAATATTTGCGTCAACTCGAAAAAAATAGGAAAAACGATAAATTTAAGCAAGCTAGCAACTAAAAAAATTGATCCATGCAACTTGCCATGAAGATTCTGGCTAAAGATAATATGAAAAATAAATGCTGCAATTAACTTGTACCAGTGAGGTTAACCTATCATGCTAGCAAGCAAAGAAGTGCAAATCACAAACGAGCTAATTCCAGGAAAGTTTGCTATAAAAGTAATTAGAGTTTCAGACATCAAATAGCCAACTTGGGGAGAAACTGTAATGCGAGCAACAATGTCTACTACACATTAATGATCAATGCTCTAACTACATGCTAATGTCAACAGCCAGTTAAGCTAATGAGTTTGAATAAATCAGTTAAACAACCCAAGCGTATAATGGGATATCCGTTAAGTCCTTAATTGTATACATTATTTGTGGATATTTTCCCCTATTACGGCCTAAATATGGTATTAATTGCTTTATTCTACTCATATTTTGTTTTGGTATTGATTTTAGGTCTTTGAATTAATTGGAGATTAAAACTCTATTCTTGGTAAAAATTTTCTCAAGGTTAAGCTTCATTGGTGTGAAGGAATTGACATCTTTGGGATTGAAGGCTTTATTTCGGTGTTGGAAATTACTTAAAAGGCTCCTTTATTTAGGAAAGTGTAATTGGTTTCCTGATTTTATTTTGTTATTGATTTTTAGAAGGTAGATTCCTATTAGGATTTAAATTTTTGGGGAAACCTAATTGGGTAGGATTTGAGAGGATGAAAAGAGCCGCTAATCTGGGGGCTTGTGCGCAAACTTTAGGAAGACTTTTCGGGAAGCTCTTTGTCTATTTATTTTCCTCCTTTATAAGCTTCATAGTTTCGATAGGTTTGGAGGACAGTTTTTTTTAGGAAAAGCTTTGGCACTTCTCGTTTGCTTTTGTCTTTAGTTTCGAGTTGAGCTTTTTTCTTTTGAGTAGTAGTATTAGTTCAGACGCACAAGAAGGAACAAGACAAGACGTTCCATTGTTTTCCTTCTTCTTATTTTATTTTACTATTTTCCATTCAACATGTGTTCATCCGTGGCTTTTGACGTCGGAGTCGATTTCTCATCTACCACTTCAGCCACATACACATTCAAATCCCAACATGGTCATGAACGCTCAAATTAAATCAAACAAATCACGTGGGATGGCCATGATGAGGAGCGGCTAAATTTCTTGTCTACTCAAAGGGCAACTCAAAGGCGTGGTCTATATCATATGTGAGATCTATTCGAGTTTTATTATTTCTTTTAATTTTGTTACTATTTGTACGTTTCCTGAATTAATTGTTTAATGGTTATTTTGTTAATTGAATATCAACGGCCGGATATTTAATTTAACCTAATAGCCTACTATCAAATTAACTAATTGAATACGTAATTGTTCATTTAGTTAATAATTAGTGGCGACCACCATAATTGGTTTTATGTTGGGGAAACGTAGGATCTAACTTAAATGAACCCTCTTAGCATGTTCATTGGTTAGGGTTGGATTTTTCTAACTTTTAATGCAACTGGGTAATTAAATTCCTATGGTCGTATCTATGGTTGTTATCTGGTTAGAGAAGCAGTCAATGGTCGTACCTTGGCTGTCGAAAAAGTAAGGAAAAGTTGGCTGTCAGAGATTGTTGATAGCTATAACTAATCTAGTGACAAATGAATGAAATATTTTTGCATCAATGATCATTTGAGTGGACTATGCCTGAGAAGTTGTTCCTTTGGGTAGAATTTTATTAATTGTTATTTCTACTAAATTATTCTCTGCTTGTTCTCTGGTGAATTATTTAATTCGTATTTTTATTGATCATTTTCTAACTTTGGTTTATTTTATTTCTCGTTCTATTTTATCCAAACCCCTCCATTTTCCTATGACCTAGAAAGAAACATTTTTCCAACCCGTTTCCTGAGGAGACAACCTTACTTGCCATTACTACAAATTAATATTTTCTTAAAGATAATTATGGTATATCGGGAATAAGAAAAGTAATATCACGACTTGTCTACTTTCCAAAAGGGTCTCGCCTGTCATTAAGGCTTGTAAGCTTATAGCAAGAGTTGTTCAACAAACTTGAGGTCTGTGTAAGCTGTCAGAAAATTAACTTGATTACAAAGGTAATTTAAAATTTTCTTCATGAGTTCTTGCATGATTTTATTACATTTTTTGCTGAGTTTATGGGCAAGATTTCCATAAAATATAAGGTCAAGATTTTATACAATTTTAGCATGCCTGAAATTACCTTCTAAATATAACTAGTGGTAACTGACTCTGCCAGCAATGTATCATCAACAAACAAATTTCTACTACCAAGTAAGTTCCCCTTGATTCGCTTAATAAGTCCAAGCAGCCAATCTGGATCACAACAATTGCTCTCCATTAAAACAACAAAAGTCGTAGGATTGAGTTCAAGACTAAAAGCTTGGCCACTAAAACAATGGCCCATGAAGAAGTTGCATCAGTCACTTTGAATTAGGGTCCTTGTCTTTGGGTAACCCTGCAGTTGTGGTTCCTAAATTCTGATGCAATCAGATACTCCATCAAGTAATTGATTAGTGCATAACTGTGTATAACTGTGCAGTTGTGGTTCCTAAATTCGGATACAATCAGATACTCCATCAAGTAATTGATTAGTGCATAACTGTGTATTTGTCTACTCTACTTATAGGCAGAACTTGATTTCAGATTTCCTCGCTTCCTCTCTACCACATTCATACAGCAACTTGCTCTACCTGATTTCGGCCTTGCCAAGGTTTGAGTTCAAAAGCACATTCCACCTCTGATTTTCCTTCTTCCTGTCATTCACAGCTACCAAAGTTTCATGAAATCTGTATTAATATCAACTTAAGTGATCATTGGAAAATCAGTACCTATAGGATCACGTGATGACCTCCTCAACGTCCAGGAAATCTCCAATAAGCCCACAAAAGAGAAGGGTCAACATCAGACAACTGCCAAAGCAAAAACACGAAAAGTTCAGTGAATACTAAATGACAAACTTTGAACAAAAAACCAGAATAAAAATAAACTAACTTACCAACAAAAACTCTGCAAAAATAAGGGGGAATATGGCAGCCAAAGCATTGAAAAAATGCTTATTTTCAAAAAACAAGTGTAGCAATGCTGACCCAAAATGAGTGAATACCGACGGGAGCATTCTTCCAATATCATCCCTCACGGCAAATATACTAAAAATGCACATCAACTCCACTACAGCACATGTCATGAAGATAACTGTGCTTGGTGTTGCTAACATAACAGCGTGGTGGTAACTAATAATCAGCAATTTACCCACATCACGCACCAGTTGATACCGGCAGATTGCCGATATAAATCTCCCAACTCGACGTGGGTGCTGCACCAGAAAATAACATGCCAATGCAACAGACCCAATCCCATTGAACCAGGCCCACAGCAGTTGAAAACTGTTAGAAGGCTCGCACACTTTCAGTAGGAATCCCAGTGCCACAAGAGGAGCGAGCAACCCCAGAACAACGGGCACAAATGCTCTGAAAAACGTGGCTGCCAGAATAGGAGATACCAATTAATTATGACAGCAAAAAGAAATAATGCTTGAGAAATATGAATGTTAACAGGAATTATAAGATCACAAATCATCATTATCATTATCATTATCAATACTATATAAAAAGTATGATGAGTTTTGGCAATAAAGAGTGTAAGTGTGTAAGCATATTTTGATCTTACCTTTTGTTATACCTAAATTACCCTCATGCCTTTTAATTAGAGTTATTGCATTTCAATCATGACACTAATTAAAAAAAATAACAAGTTTCAATAAATTAAATCTCAAAAATGTTGGTAATTAAAATTAAAAACTACCCATTTACAGCTACATTCACCAATCATTTTCCTCATCTCCAATTATTTGTATGTGTTAAAATTGTCTCTAATTATTATATTATTATGTTTGATAATTAAAGTAAACTATAATATATACATATATATAGGTTTAGAAGAAAATCACAATCAATAAGAAGAAAAAAGGTTATAAACATTTAATGAGAAAAGAAAAGGTTAAATTGATGCTTAAATTCACTATATTGTGTCACATTGATTAAGAAAACTTCAAAAAAATTATCGATAATTTTATTACAACTATGAAATTGATAAAAAATTATTGTATCAAATCAGAACGTTTTAGTATATGTTTTGCTCATTATAAAAAGAAATAATAGAAAAGGTTTACAGCTACTAAAATTGATTAAAAATTTGTTGTATTCAAATCAGAATGTTTTAGTATATGTTTTGCTCAAGTTTTATTGTATGCACTGGTTTGGAATTGCTCTCTTCTTAACATCACAATACAAAGTAAAATATGCAACAACTTAGTTTAGATATAACAACTATATTCACCAATCATTTCCCTCATCTCCAATTATTGTATTTGTTAAAATTATCTCTAATTATTATATATAACTATAGTTTATTACATTTGTTTAGAAGAAAATCATGATTAATAAGAAGACAAAAGGTTATGAACAGTTAATGAGAAAATAGAAGTTTAAATTAATGATTAAATTCACTATATTATGTCCTATTGATTATGAAAATTCCAAAAAAAAATTATCAAAAATTATAAAAACCAAAAAATTTACAACTAATGAAACTGATAAAAATTCATTGTATCTAAAAGAATTATTTTAGTATATATTTTGCTCAAATTTTGTTGTATGTACTAATTTGATACAACATAGAAAATTTTCTCTTCTTATTGTCACAATCCAAGTAAAATCCACAACAACTTAGTTTAGATATAATAATCTTCCATCTTTAGAGTTTTTTTAATTGTAATATGCACAATAACCTTTTAATTGCTTTATGTATAATACTATATAATTTTTTATTATATGATTGTGTGTAATTATATAATTTTGTTTCTTATATAATATTATACAATTGTGTATAATTTTGTTTGTTATATGCCATTTGTTTGGATAGTATTTTTTGTTTTTTTTTCCGTCAACTTACTATTCCAACAACATTAGTTTAAATGTGAAAATCTTCCATGTTCATAGTTTTTATAACTATAGAATCACAATAAACTTTTAACTACTTTGTATACAATAAACATTTTGTACAACTATCAATTAATGTTGTTCATTATGTTGTTTCTTTGTTTATATTATGCCAATAAACAATCTAAGTTTTATACAAAAAGTTAGTATATTAAGGTGTTATATCTTGGAAAAATATATTCACGTGCAGAGCACGCGAATTATTGCTAGTCTAGTGAAAAATAGTTAATAAGGGCACAACTTATCAACTAGTTGAGTAGATGGAGGTTATGCAGCTCCAAAGCAAGCCAGTTAACTTAAGATGCAGAACCTTTTACCTAAAATGCATATAGGCTGTCTCAGAGCATTACTTTAGCAAATGAGTGCCAAAAAGATAAAAAAAAAAATGAACCTACAGAAACCACATGTATAGAATATTTGCCGTCAACTCGAAAAAATAGTGGTTGACAAAGGGGAAATCAGTGTCAGAAAACTGATAAATTTAAGCAACTGCTAGCAATTCTTGCAGGGGAAAAAAATTATTTGTAACAGATGTACAGAAAAAAATAGATCCATGCAACTTGCCATGAAAGATTCTGGGCTAAAGATAATATGAAAAATAAATGCTGCAATTAACTTGTACCAGTGAGGTTAACCTATCATGCTAGCAAGCAAAGAAGTGCAAATCACAAACGAGCTAATTCCAGGAAAGTTTGCTATAAAAGTAATTAGATTTCCAGACATCAAATAGCCAACTTGGGGAGAAACTGTAATGCGAGCAACAATGTCTACTACACACTAATGATCAATGCTCTAACTGCATGCTAATGTCAGCAGTCAGTTAAGCTAATGAGTTTGAATAAATCAGTTAAACAACCTTAAGCAGAAGTACGCTATGGATATCCGTTAAGTCCTTAATTGTATACATTATTTGTGGATATTTTCCCCCTAGTTACGGCCTAAATATGGTATTAATTGCTTTATTCTACTCATATTTTGTTTTGGTATTGATTTTAGGTCTTTGGAATTAATTGGAGATTAAAAACTCTATTCTTGGTAAAAATTTCAGAAGGCTCTCAAGGTTAAGGCGTGGGCGCACTTCATTGGCTGTGAAGGAATCCTACACGCCTGACATCTTTGGGATTGAAGGCTTTATTTCGCTGTTGGAAATTACTTAAAAGGCTCTTTTGTTTAGGAAAGTGTAATTGCTTTCCTGATTTTATTTTGTTATTGATTTTTAGAAGGTAGATTCCTATTAGGATTTAAATTTTTGATTAGGATTTAAATTTTTGGGGAAACCTAATTTGGTAGGATTTGAGTGGATGAAAAGAGCCGCTAATTTGGGGGCTTGTGCGCAGACTTTAGGAAGACTTTTCGGGAAGCTCTTTGTCTATTGTTTTTCCTCCTTTATGAGCTTCGTAGTTTCGATAGGTTTGGAGGATAGTTTTTTTTAGGAAAAGCTTTGGCACTTCTCGTTTGCTTTTGTCTTTAGTTTCCTTCGGAGCTTTTCTTCTTTTGAGTAGTAGTATTAGTTCGTACGCACAAGAAGGAACAAGACAAGACGTTCCATTGTTTTCCTTCTTCTTATTTTATTTTACTATTTTCCATTCAACGTGTGTTCATCCTTGGCTTTTGACGTCGGAGTCGATTTCTCATCTACCACTTCAGCCACATACACATTCAAATCCCAACATGGTCATGAACGCTCAAATTAAATCAAACAAATCACGTGGGATGGCCATGATGAGGGGCGGCTAAATTTCTTGTCTACTCAAAGGGCAACTCGAAGGCGTGGTCTATATGATATGTGAGATCTAATCGAGTTTTATTATTTCTTTTAATTTTTTTACTATTTGTACGTTTCCTGAATTAATTATTTAATGGTTATTTTGTTCATTGAATATCAACGGCCGGATATTTAATTTAACCTAATAGCCTACTGCCAAATTAACTAATTGAATACGTAATTGTTCATTTAGTTAATAATTAGTGGCGACCGCCATAATTGGTTTTATGTTGGGGAAACGTAGGATCTAATTTAAATGAACCCTCTTAGCATGTTCATTGGTTAGGGTTGGATTTTTCTAGCTTTTAATGCAACTGGGTAATTAAATTCCTGTGGTTGTACCTAGGGTTGTTATTTGGTTAGAGAAGCTGTCAATGGTCGTACCTTGGCTGTCGAAAAAGTAAGGAAAAGCTGGCTGTCAGAGATTGTTGATAGCGATAACTAATTTAGTGACAAATGAATGAAATATTTTTGCATCAATGATCATTTGAGTGGACTATACCTGAGAAGTTGTTCCTTTGGGTAGAATTTTATTAATTGTTATTTCTATTCAATTATTCTCTGCTTGTTCTCTGGTGAATTATTTAATTCGTATTTTTATTTATCATTTTCTAGAGAAATTTCTAAAAATGTGATGATTTTTAAAATTTTTCTACAAATGGGGTGATTTGGGATTAGGTTTCCTGCCAGTGATGTTCGCATTTTCAAAATGCGAGTTCACTGGAAAAAGAGTTTTTAAAAAAAATCAAAATTCTTGGAACTCGCATTCGGTAAATGAGAGTTTCAAGGAACTCGCATTTTCCGAATGCGAGTTCCATGGTACTTTATATGCAAAAAAGTTGATGACTTGTTGCGATAGGCGGCCGACAGCCTTAGGCCTACCATAAAGCAAGTCCTTTCGCAAAAAGCCTCAAATCCCTAAATGCATCCCCTCAACGCACGTGACTTGGGAGTGTCATTATTTGACCATTCTCATTTCTTCCATTTTTAGCTCATAAATTAAGTACTATTATAAGAAAATTGTAGTAACTTTACCATATGTGTTGTCATGTATATATAGTATTACAAGGAAGGAAAAAAAATGCTATTCTATATTTAAGTAGTCATTTATCGTGAAAAGACTGATTGATTTCTGTAATAGGACTATCAATAAAGATAGTACCCTATAATCGCAGTAATCATGTGATCATATATTATATAAACACTTAATGTAAAGAATAACTAACATAACAGGTATTCAATAGATATTTAACACGAGGTTATGCATTATATAAACGCATAGAGATAAATATAAATGAATAGTACCTCTGTTAGAAACGGATAGGAAGGTAATTTATCTTCGCAAGACTCAAGAAAAAAATAATTTATTTCGAGGTTTTATTAGAGTATTGAATTCGTGTATCAACTTCTTGCGTGTTTAATCATTGTGGTGCATTAGAAAGATAAAAAGCAAGTGCAATTTCCAAAGATATATAGTTATGTACATATTGGTGGCTTCAAATCAATTTGAGATTAGCTAAACTCAGACCATGAACGCTCGAATGAAAATGTAGAAGCTTTACATCTTTAAAGTCCTCATAGAGATGCCATCTTTACAATTTCACCCTCAAATTGTCGTGTAGCCAGAAATCCAATACGTGAAATAGGAAGTAGCAAGAAAACCGATGCATAGATATCTTTTGTCAATTTTTAAGTGTTGACAAAGGCCAAATATTAAAACAATCCGAACGATCCACCAATTACAGAGCCTCATCTAGCTCCCTCTGAATCTTCAACAGTTTGTCAGCCTCGGCAAGATCCTATAGAGTGGAATGGCATAAGATCAGTGAGGTAAAAAGAGAACGGAGCCTCAGCTCATTCAAGCAGCAATTCTTTCTATAACCTCTAAATCGTATAAGAGCAGTAGCATGGAAGAATTGCAGACAACTTCCAATCAAAGTAGAACAGAGACATAATGCATGCACCTTGTACTCTGGAGCAACCAAAAAAAAAAATCAGCTTTGAGCAATTATATGATACCATCCAATAATATGATCTCATGCATAACGGGGATGAGAGAAGAGACAAAAGATGGTACGAGGGGTAGAACCAACTTAAAGAGATGATACACATAGAACAGGCAGACTCATTAAGCATTAATCTTATGGTGTAGAGCTTCAGTCTAATTCATGGAAGAATTGCCCAAACAACAAGAGATTTTGCATACTTTCCAGCTAAAATGAGAGAACTTGAAGTTAAGACTTCTTTCCAATATGGCATCTAGGATCACCAACTCCATGAAATTTTGAAAATCATTAAGACCAAATACTCAGCCTTCACATCTATTTGCTTTGAACTGTTTTGAGTTGTCAAAAGAAAGCCCATATATAGTATCGTCATGTATCTACAATTTCCTATTATTGGAAACCAAACTCCATATAAATCACAGATTTACCAAAACAGACTATGAAATGCACAAGTCGTCTAAATTTCTTTCAGTTCAAAAGTAAATCTTTGACAGAAATATTCAATCAAACAATGCGTAACAATTGCAGCTTAAAAAAGTAAATTTTCAAGCTCAAGGACCTCATCCCAGTTAGAATTCCATAACTGGCATTTTTCTCATTTTAGTACTCTCATTTCTAATTTGAAAACAAAAACACAAGATTCATCAAATTAAGATAGACACGTTAACTCGTCAGGTTCTAATCCCTAACACAAAACCACAAAATTCCTACAACTAGATTGCAGCCGACGTTTCTGCTTGTCCAAACTTTCGAGCGGTGTCGACCTCCCACTGGATTGCAGCTTGGGTTTGCGAACCGTTGCAGCCTCAAGCTTGCACCTGCTTGTATTGTACAGAAATGGCGGAGTTCAGGATGTGCCGTCAAAGCTATATCCCAAGGTTTAGCATGCATTTGAGGAGTAAGAAAGGCATCAAGCTTGGGATATGGGAAGACAACCACTAACTGTGAGCTATGCTAAACTTGGTGAATATCTTTCATTCCTTCTTCTTCAGATATGTGAAGATATTTGCAATTTGTATCAGAAAAATTCAGATTTGTGTTGGGATGCCCTCTTTTCTCTTGGTTTAGTTAAATTGTAGGCTACACTCATTTCATAATCTACCAATGTTTTAAAAAAAATAAATAAATAATAAAAACCAATATGAAGACGTAGCTTAAAATATAAGAAACAGGGTCACTTCTTATCATAGAATAGTACATAAGTTAAAAATATCAAATGTGCAAGTATAAAAATTCAGAGAGAAATCAAGGAAGAGAAGTAAACAAGATGAGAGAAAGACTGAAACCACTCAAACTCTAAAATGATTTTCATGAATAATGTATATATCATGATATAAGTAAAAATTACTATATCTGTTGCTGCATGATTCACATTCTTTTAGCATAAATCATCCAAAACCAAAAACTATAACAAGAACATGAGCTTATACTTTATAGCAAAACCCCCACGCAACAAATCTTTGTAATGAAGAAAGAAAGATGTGCCAGGTCTTGAATGAAGGAGCTAAACAAATACACATAAGAAAAAGTCAGCACCAATAGGTGCTTGCATTTGTAAACAATCTCCAGAAAAAGGAAAAAAGAAAAAAAAAACCATCAAAGACTTGGTGTAATTGCTTTAAGACATTGTAAAATACTAATCCCACGGTGAAAAATACTTTAATTCTGGAGGACATAAAGCGTTATAGAGTACATCTCACCAAAATTGATGTCAGTCGTTGATCATTAAGAAGAAACAGATAATTCACTTAAGTTTTGAGATTGTTGACAACCTACCGGATCCGCCAACAAAAATATAACATGCCCACTTCTAACTGCATTGAGGACTGATCTAACAACTCATAATAAATAAAAAGAGGACTGATGTAACAAACACCAAATGCACAAGTTCAGGGATAGAAAAGATGCTATCTGCATCACATTTGCCAAGCCTAACCACGACAACAGCTTTTATATCTATCACTTGACGAGGAAAAGCAAGAAAATAGCAAAAACCAGGAAATTAAATTACAAAAATTGAAGGAATAAAGCTCAAAGGAAGTCAGGAAAATTTTGAATTTTCCCACTCAACACACTTGCAATTTGAAAAATATAATAGAGAGTGGCAGAAAATGGCCATGCTAAAAAAGGAAAAAAAAAAGAAAAAAAGGAAAGAAAGAAACTTCCTTTGCCCGCAAATCATAGCATTATCAAAAGAAACTTCATTTACCCCCAGATCATGGCATTATCAGTTTCAAACATACAAAAAAAATATACACAAAGAAATAGCTGAAAATGAGCTTGTTAAAAACTTACTTTACCATAAATCATGACATTGTCAATTTCATATCAACAAATCATCTCAATGGTTGTTCTTTAAACAAAATTTCCAACCAGTTTTGTCAAGAACCTCGAATCGTAGGTTTTAAACGGAGAAAAAAAAATGAAAAGAGGTTTTCAACAAGTTTGTAAACATCCAACTATCAAAGTGTCCCCGTCCTACATTGAAAAGAGGTTTCTTAACGAAGCTAGCAGACATTGAAGTATGTCATCAAAGCAAAAGTATTTTATTATGTAATTTCATAGGAGAACACAATGCAATCGTCCTTTACACGTAAATTCAAATCTGCACATCCGCATTTAATTAAAATACGATGAATGAAAAGGCGCTCAGTTGACAGATAAAGTATAAATCACAGCAGGAATTATCACAAGTACTTAAGCAAAAGTATTGAGAATCAGAAGAGCTTTGAGGAGCAAGACTGAATGCAAAGATATGATTGGATAAGTAGCACTCGTCCATTTCCAAGGAGTCTGACAAATAGATTGTACACAAATGTTCCAAAACTGCTGGTTTTCGAAAGCCAATGCTCCTTTGTGTACTGCAGCTGTCACTCCCAACTTAATCATAAAATGCTAGGGTATCAATTCTAATCCAAATAACAAATAAGCTTTAAAGCTCAAGGTTATACCTAAGTTGCAAAAGGTATCAACACCAATACTCTAAAAGTTTTGAAAACCAATAGTGTAAGCATAAAGTAAAAGCCATGCATGACTGTTTTAACTAATTTAGATTATAAAACAACTTGAAAAAAACTCCCTATAGATTAGTTAAGATATCTTTCTCCAAATATGCTTCTTAAGCTTCTTATTACCCCGCGATCGCTTATTCCTAATTGCGTAAGCCTATAAGGCCATTATTATAGCAAAGCATTTTCCTTTTCCCAATAAATTCTTAGCTAATTTTTTCATAATAGTATAGCATCTCAAACCATAGCACATATCAAGCCACACTTCTGCACTACATGAATCCAAGAACTATAATACATATCTTTGCCTTTTACCCATCTATCTAGGTAGTTCATGAAGATATACCGCAAGTAAGATCATCACTTTTAAACAGTTATATGCAACATGTAATGCACTGTAAAATTCAAAACTGAGATTTTCCCTCCCTCCCGTAAATAGTTTTAGCATATATTCTCCTATCGATACAAGAGATCCACGAACTTGAAAGTGTAATACAAAACCAGCAAAGAAAGGGTATATGAATTATTCATTATCACCCAAGATACGCTTGTCAAAATGAGACAAAGACTTGGAGAAACAAGAATACTAGAAACAATAAAGCCTCAACTCATATGTAAAGTTCTCGATTTTGATTTCTACGTAAGCTCATGTTTGAAGGCACTAAATAATTTGCACGATAATCGCATGTATGTAACTAGAGAAAGAAGCAAGCTATGGAAGTGTGCAAAAGCAAATGCTTCACGCTTCTATAGTCAATATAACTACATGAGACAAAAGCCGACGTAGTGAGTCGATGCAACCTATAGTCCACACACAGTGGACAAAAAAATCAGCATTTGCTCCTAACTCAAAAAAAATAGAAGACATTTCATATCATGCAAGGGATAGGTGAAAATCAACAATTTTCTCCAAAATGCTCCTGTGAGAACAACTTAACTGTGGCTAAGATAATTAAGAATATCATAGAACCAAATTGGCTTGACAAGAAAATTTGATTATTTATGATCATTGACCCTTCTAGGCAGTATTATTATGGAGTTAAAAGGAATTTAATAAACAAAACCTATGGGACATATTCTGCATTCCATGGCCTAAAAGCCACACCATTGTCCTCTGTTCACCCGCACCTTGCCTTTGAAAAAATCTTTAAGTTGCACTAAATTTTAAGCATTGATGATTTCAACTCAAGAAGTCGCCTGTCACACGCAAAAATTTAAGTCATATTTCAGTCATGTAACTTGAAATGAGCTGAAATTGTTCCGCTAGCTACTAGAAATGACAGCCCATAATGCGATCACCCAAAATGACAAGAATTATAATCGCTAATTTGAAAAAATTCGCCTAAGCAGTTTCTCCACTAAATGAAAAGTAGTTAAACCGAAGTTTTACAATAGATAGTGTAAATTAGTTGAACTTCATATGGACTCAATTGTAGACAAGTAATGAAAGAGGTAGGTTTTAAACCCGTAATCGTAGGTTTTAAAATGGGGCCTGGATACCAAAAGGGACCAGAAATCATACCTCAATCACCCGGTTACTGGATGAGCAAAGAATGGTGTCATTGGCCACCTCGAGAGCCGCTCGACGGTGGTTTTTCCGTGCCCGCCCCAATCTTGTAGCGAATATGGAAGAAAAATGGATTCTTCCTCTATGGCAATAAGCAAGATGGATTTCGTCCCTCTTTGCAGATATTCTCAAGCTTCACTGTGTTCCCAATTTATGCCCACGTTAGGGTTTCGATTTTGTATTTGGGAACTGGAGGGGAAGGGAAGGAAGTCCGCTTTGTTTTATCAAAGCAATCGATTTTGAAATGCGAGTTGATATCTCGTGATTTACCAAATGCTAGAACCACGTGGAAATTTATTTTTTGTTTCGCTTTTTTTTTGCTGACATTAACCGAAGTTCGTGATTTCACAAATGCGAAGTTCCGCTTTAAACTCGTGATTCCACAAATGCGAACCACCTATTCCTAGAACACGCTCCTCCAATAACCCCTCTTCTGGAAATAATTTTTTTTCCATCATATTTTTAGAATTTTCTCTCATTTTCTAACTTTGGTTTATTTTATTTCTCGTTCTATTTATCCAAACCCCCCATTTTCCTGTGACCTAGAAAGAAACATTTTTCCTACCCGTTCCCTGAGGAGACAACCTTACTTGCCATTACTATAAATTAATATTTTCTTAAAGATAATTATGGTATATCGGGTTCAGTATACTCCTTGGAATCAGGGTGAAGCCAGTAACCTATTGCACATCTGGAGTCCCTGCTCCAGTACTCAGAATTATTCTATAATTAGTTGTGGTGATAATTAGGATTTTAATATTTATTATTGCACAGGTTCGGCACCTATCAATATCCTCGTCCATCAGCAAAAGGAAAAGAAAGCATATAGCTACACTAAACAATTTTGACTTACTGAACTCTCCAAAATCAGCCTGAGACAACTCTGTTAAATCAACAAAATCCACTTTCCACCTTCCCAATTAGCAGAATCACCATCAAAACAAAATACATTATTAAAATTCCTATTAAAACAAAGGCTAGGAAGTAACAAGGGCAAACAAAAGACAAAGCCCTATTGTTGAACATACATAAGGCCATACTGCAAGCAATCAGAAATACAAGGGATGGGCGATGATGCTACATACAGAAACTGTGCTTTCACCAGATAAACAAATGTGAGTGCATTGATTTATACACGTATAATGAAACTGGAAGATAAGATAAGACTTTGCCATTTGGAAAAGAAAAGGAATAAAGCAACAGGAACATGAGAGTTGTTTATCATGGCAAGCACTACATTTTACTTTCCAGCAATGTCAAAAAGCCTCCTTCAAAAGATCGCAAGGGAGTCACACTTGGTAAGGATGATAGACGAGTGTGATGATAGCTAACCCAGAAGCACACAACCTACGTGAAGTTGATCTTAAACAGAAGAAAAAAGACAAAGTTAAGCTACAGGTTGAAATGTAAGAAATGAACAGATTACCAAGGCAAGGCCATACAGCAAAACAGTGAGGAACAACAGCAACCAGAAACTGAGTTTCTGGTGATAGCCACAATAAAAGCAGGCAAAATGAGAATGACATATTTTTCCTATAATGGCAAAAACTATGCCAGCATCGATGACCATTAAGAGACATTTCAGTTGGATGAGACAAGCTCCATCCAAACCTGCACCTAATCATTAAGCGAAGTTCATATAGGGCCAATGACATTGCAAGATGTCATTAAAGCTAGTTAATGATCAAACAGACCATATTCCAGCAGGGTTTTTACATGGCCTCCCAATTGCTTAAGCTTCTAATGAGACATGGACCTTGCCAAATGAGTTGATGGAAATTCATAAAATGACAAAACAACCAAAGATAACTTTTGAGAGGGGAGCGTGAAAGAAGAGTGAATTAGCTGAATATTGAGAATAACTGTTAACTACATCCTTCCCTATCCTCAATGACATTAGAATCACCAGTTCATAACTATTCAACAGACTAAACAAATCAGGAATCCTACAACATGCCAAATATGTTTCCACTTGAAGCAACCACAAAAGTGCATCTAAAATGGTTTATACACACTAAAGGCCAGTAAAGTTATACACGGAAAGGCCCTCCCAAGTCATATTTTTCACACAAGTGGAAGTTAATAAATTTTTGAGGTCCCTTCAGGAGGCAAGCTTCATGGAGAGTGGGCAGTAGAAATCCAATGTAGGAGGAGGAGGTGAACAGAATGCTTCCAAGAGAAGTTAGGAGAACTAAAGCATAGGAATTGTACCAACAACCAGTGAAGACCAGAAGTACAACATAGGAAACTAAAGAGCAAGAGGCAGAAGAAGCTTGACAAAGAGCAAACCAAATGTTCCAACTCAATCCTAGCTTATCAAATTCAACAGTGAGCATCACCTGTTCTATCAGTCTTTCCCTATTAGAAGCTCCTCCTTTCTACCAAAAATATGGTAATTACGAAACAGAACAACAGATAAATCCCCCATGTAGGAAAAAAAATGGAGTTGCAGCTTCAGGAGATTGTTGGTGAAGCACTTGTTGACGAAAGAAAGGAGTTTCATTTCAATTTTTTTTTTCTAAAAGCTTATTAACCTATATTTTTTTTCTCTTCCCTTGCTTATTCAGAGAGAAAATTTATTATCCCTTGGATTAAACAGAATCTTCAGAATTCTAAAGGCAAAGGTGTACTATGTATCAAGCAGGCAAAAGCTTTTCATTCAGCCTTTTCATACAAAAAGGTCAAAATATCTTCCTGAACAAAACAAAGAAACATTGAAAGACTTTGTGTACGTCCACGGCTGTTGTTTGTCTCTAGTCATCTTACCGTGAAAGGGAGATTTTCATTTACATTTTTTTCTTCTACTTCAGCATGAATTGATGCTTCTTTTAAAGTCTGGATATAAGAGTGTATGATAATGTTACCACCTAAATGCTTAAATGCAGGAAGCAAATGAAACAGAAAACAAAAACAAAAACAGAGAGACAACCTGAGGTTTTAAGCTGACATATATCAAGACTGCATTGAGGAGAGAGAAAATAGATGCAATGAAGAGAATCGTGGAGGATGTATTAAACTCTGCCAATGAAAGTGCCACATGAAGAATCCAAAGATAAATAACAAAATAAGGGGTAACTTCATGTGGAAATTGACATCACTAAGGACAAACTGGAGCAAGGCTATATGTCACTAGAATTCTTTCCATGCAGCCCAAAACAATCAGACAAAAAGGTTCTACCGCTAAGAACATGTATTGGCACCAAATCAGGACAGTGCTGTACTTTGAGAAAACCAGATTTCATTTTCCATCAATATCTCTTGACAAGAACACAAACAATAGAAATTATGTACCAACATTACAATTCTATACATGAGTAATGTGCAAACAAAGATAGCAAAGCTTGATTATCTGCAGAACTAATCATGTTTCCCTAAATTCTCATTAGAAACTGCTCCCAAAGATCATTCGCCAAAGCATGCAAGTTTTGAAAGGAAATTTTGATGATAGGACCTATGCATTTCTAGAACTTTTGAAGCTTTCAGCATTTCTTTCTCATTTCAATGGCACTAATTACAGTCCTTGAACTATAAAATTGATCACTTATAGGATTTTAACCTACCATGAAAAGCGCTATTATGTGAAAAGCATAACTTGTCTTTAGTATCTGCAACACATATTCTTCGGGTAACTTGGAAGAACACTTAACACCAGAAACCAGATTTCCCACCCGCTACTTTAGTCCCCAAATCAAGGCTTTTAGCATCAAGTGGAATTTACTTTCCAATTTTCTTTGACATAGACTGCCATATTTGGTTTCAGGCCAAACTCAAGAGCTACTTGATCTAAAAAATCCCACAGGGAAAAAAAAAAAAAAAAGCCGCTGTCCCATATCAATCCCTGCTACTAAACTGGGTTTTAGAAAACCTGCTCCAGAAAAAAAATGTAGCCCACAGAGGAGGGGGGGAAGGGAGAGGGAGAGGGAGATTTACATGCGGTCCCATTATAGGTAGAACCTCTACAAGATACCAATACAATAACTCCAATCAGAAAACGAACATGTAAAAAATATCAAGAATTCGAAGCCCAGAATACCTCCCGTATCCTCTTGCTCTTCTTTTTCTTCCTACCAAAACTTCGATCTGCAGCAGACTATCAAGAGAAGATTTGCGTTATTTGTTTACAATGAAAATTCGGCTGCAAAGAGTATTGCGAGAGGGGAAAGAAAACAAAGGGTTTCCGTCATCGATGCAAATTTAGGAGAAGAGGGGATAATAATTATAACAATAAGAATAGGTATTTAAACATATAAAATGTATTACCGATTTTGAAACGTGACTTTGCTTGTAGTGCAAGTTTCCCCGCGGTTAACTGATAACCGAATGCTGTTGTACGAGGAGGACATTAGGTTTTCCAATGCTTCCTCCTTTTGTACTACTATCGGCCGTACTACTATTGGTGACGGCTCCACCTCAAGAGTGTTTTTTTTTTTTAACTGAAATTCATCAAATTGGTCCCTGAACTTTTATACTAAAGCCAATTTAGTCCTTAATAGTTTTTAAATCAATTTAGTCCCTCAAGCATTTTTCTATATCCAATGTAGGGTCTTTGTAGCGGTGACACCAAACATTACATCTCTTGCACAATCTATTGGGGGCATACCCATCTCATCGCCTCAATTTTTCCAATTAAGAGATATCAGGAGCACTAAAGCAACAATTAGGTTAGGAAAAACATTTGGGGAAAAATGTTTGTGATACAACTCAGTCAAATTAGACAAGCATAACAAAACGGCTGCGAAAAACACTTGCAACCAATTTTGGGGTCCAGCAAAACAATATGATGGCTAGCGCAACATCACCGATAATGGAGGATGCCAACGATGACTAGGATAAAGGTCATCAGACAGACTCTTCACAGATGCCGAGTAAGCTTCAATGGTTCTTGTTTATATTTTATGTGATTTGTTATGCAATTGATCAGTGTTAAATGTTTTGTTTGGTTAAATAAATGGAAAAATCTGATGGTTTGCCTAATTCTGATGTTAATTATTCATTTGGTGGGGCATCCCTAAACCGGGGATGGTGAAATTATGGTGCTTTTGTTTTTGGTTTTTAAATTTAATGGTGTTTTGCCTGATTTGGATGTTAAATATTGTGACAGCCCCACCTTCCCCTAAGGCGAACCAAAAGGGGTTGGCGGACTGCCTGCTCGGCTCTCACCGAGACTCACTACAATCCTCAATCAAATTGAAGTGCCAACTTTAAATAATTACAGTAAAACTCCAACAATTACATCCAAGGACTTCCCAATAATAACATAACCTTACATCTTACAATTTAAACTCCATTTCATATAACCCAAGTATTTCAAAATCATGTTACAATCATGAAATGTTACTTCCATACTTCAATACAATAAGCCCAATGTCCAAGACACCAGGAATAATATACACTGATGAACTAGAGTTAATCCAGCTAGTCCCTTTAGTAAGTTTCTTCAAGTGCTTCCTGCCTCGAAGTCCTTGTGGGGAAAAATAAAACATTTTTTGGGGTGAGCTTAAAGCTCGGTGAGGTTCAAAATTAAGTAAATATACATTTAGTCAAAATCTTAACACTTGAATTGAATAGCGCTTTTCCAAAATATTTACCATTCAACTTAAATCATGAGCAAAGCCTTTCATGGAGAGCGATAGTAAATCACACTTGAGTTAATTCCAAACACGAGTAAATCTCTTCGGGGAAACTCATTTCACTCACTTGAGCATTTGAACAATAAATAAACAAGCAATTCACTTCAATCACTTGAAAGGTACTGAGACAGGATGAGAGGTGCCTACCACCCTGATTTGGTGTGACACATACTTCCGTTCAGATTCACTTACACTTAAAATATTGAGATGAGATGAGAGGTACCTACCACTCATAGAGTGTGGTACATACTACCTCTCATTACGTATGGCCGACGAGACAACGCTCCAATCGACATATTCACAGTTAGGATTAAGGCGGGATGAGAGGTACCTACCACTCATAGAGTGTGGCACATACTACCGCTTATCACATAGGAATTCGAGACAACGCTCCAATCGACTTATTCAACATTCACTCTCAAGGCAGGATGAGAGGTACCTACCACTCATTGAGTGTGGTACATGCTACCGCTTAACACATTTGGTCGACAAGACAACGCTCCAATCAACTTACTCAAAGTTAATATTCAAGCGGGATGAGAGGTACCTACCATTCAGTAGGTGTGATACATACTCGCATAACACATATAGGGATGAGATGCACCTACCACTCAGTGTGGTACATACGCTTATCAACACAAATCAAATTTCAAATCACAGCACATATTCAACATATAACTCATCTCTAATCACAATCTCAAATTCACATGAACAAATCACCATCTCATTTAGTATTTGTGAATCAGGACAAGTAACATACATAGAAACCCACAAACTCTTTATAATTTTACTTGTAAAGCATTTCATTGGGAAATAGTAGTAAATCACTTCAATAAAACATTCCTTTGTAAATACTAGCAATTCATTTCACAAATCATTCATTTGCAAACCATAGCAAGATTTTCATTTAAAAGAGAGTTAGAACACTCACCGAAATAGTAAGGTTCAGCTTCCATGTAAGGTTCAAGTTCAGTTCCTTGTACACTCCCTAGAACAATTTCAAAAACAGTAGCTGAGATTCATTTCTTTACTTATTAACTAAAACATTTCACTTTCACTTCATAGTTTCCAATCAATATTTTTCCCAAAATCCCTCAAGGAAAAACACTCATTTTACATGATTCAACATTCAAATGAGTCTTTTGAAATTCACTATGTCACTTCAAATATGCCACGTCAACGAGGTACCCACTAAGCACTATTTTCACGCTTTCATTAATGAGACACTTAAGTGAGATTTATCATCTCAAAATCACTTTTATCACAAAACTCAGCACTCACTCTTTGACAATACTTTAATATAACTTTAAAATGCTTCAAACCATATCTTTGTTGTCAAAATTCATTAAATTTAGCCACAATACTGTAAAACTCTCAAATTCCCTCAAATAACATTTTTCACTCAAAAATTCACGAGAAATTTCACTTTTCATTTTTTAAAATTCATACACTCATAAATGAACATACCATATATTTTCTTAGACAGAAATTCATCACAATAACCACAAAATCTCGAAATCAAACATGGAAATTACCAAGCATGGGTTTGGCCGTCTTATACATTTTTCTATCACAATTTTCAACAACAAGAAGCTACTTTCTAACCATATCATAATAGATTTCACAAAAATCATTCAAATCCACAATCAGGTCCTCAAGTCCGCTACCTAGGTCGGGAATTCAAGAGCCCAACTCAAATATTTCAAACATTAGCATTTCTAGCAAAATAATCTGTAGATCTGACAGATCTAACACTAATAAGGTTAAAGCTAAGAGATTTAAGAATTATATCTCAAGATCTATTCAGATCTGACAAGATCAAAGAAGATCTGATGAACTCTTCCCACAGATGACTTCTTGAGCTTAGCAACTCCAAAAAGCTCCGACCTTAACTCAAGATTTGCTTGATTTGATGATGGATTTTGACCACAAGCTCAAGAACAAGACTCAAGAAAACCCACACAAGCTTTCTTTCTTCTTTTCTTCACTCTCCAAATTTCAGAACTCTCCCTCTCTCTCTTGCTCTCACTCGGCAGCCAAGATGAAGATGAACAAGCCCAAAATCCTTCAATCAAGTCTCACAAGCTCAAGTTGCTAGTTGAAGAAGAAATTGGAAGATCAACCCACAAGTTTCTCCTCTCTTTCTCCCTCAAGAATCGGACCAACTCTCTCTCTCACCTCCCTCTCTCTTGGCTGCAAAGTTGAAGAAGATGATGGCCTTCAATGGTGCTTGAAGGTTGAAGAAAGGAAGAAGGAAGAATTGGAAGAAACAAGATGACAACACGCTCTCTCTCTTGCCCTTGAGCTCTCGGCCTCCCTCTCTCTCTTCACTCCAAGTGCAGCTGAAAAGTGAAGCTTCAAGGATGCAAAAGTCAAGACAAAAAGGGGACAAAAAGGTGAGATTTCCCCGATTTAAGGAAAAGTGCCTTTTCGGGCACTTTATGTCGCGTCGCACGCGGTAGTCTAACTTACACTGTTTTACTCCATTCCAACACTGTCCAATCTTATTAATACTTCCAAAATATCACTACATATGTTCGATTTCAACTTAAAGTCACTAATCACGCTCCGGTAGAAAATTAAACACTTAATTCGGCCAAAACCACACACCAGCAAATAATTCTCGAAAAAATCATATAAATTGGAAAATAATAATTCAAAGCATAAATTCACTCACATTTTAGTGAATAAACATAAAATAAATATTATTATTTATTTTTCAATAAAATAGAATTTCGAAGCCCTCACAAATATTCATCTGATGGGGTATGAATAGAGCCGGGATACTGAAATTTTTGGTTTTTTTTAATTTTGCCTTCTAATGTATTTAACTTGATCATGATGTTAAATATTCATTTAGTAGGATAGGAACAAAGCTAGTGGGGTAGGAACAGACCTAGAATACTGAAATTTTATGTTGTTTATTTTAATTTTTTAATTCAATTTGTGTGTTGATGCCGTATAATGTGGTCCATTTAACTGTTAATTGTAATGTCTTGTTGCTTTCTTGTTGGTTAAAAGTAAGACATGGTAGGCCTAACATGACTTGAATATGAATCATGAAATGGTTTCAATGTAATTTTTCAAAAAAAAAAAAAAACAAGAGAAGACGGGGATTCGTTTAAGTTGATGGTATACTATGTTGGTGCATACATCATTCAACCAGAAGAGAAGTACATGGGAGGTAGCATGGAGAACTTTGAAGGAGTAATTGCCATGAGAGTGACAAAATCAGTTCTTCAGAGTTACTGCAGCCTACTTGGTTGTTCTGATAATGCAAAGATGATGTACTGCCTTCCCACTAAAGAAGATAAGCTTAACCTTCGACAAATAGATTCAGAAGATGATGCTATTGATATGGCTTTTGTTGGTAAGCATAATGGAGAAGTTGTACTGTATGTGGTTGAAGGATTTCACATAAGAAATGTAGATAATACATATGGGAGCTCAAGTGCATCAAATCTGGAACATGACATTGTTCCAGATATTCCCTCCAAAGAAGATGAATTGTTTGTGGACATAACATTTGAGGATATACTGTTGGTGACCCTAAAGAGAACCCCATGCATGTGGAGAATATCATGGAGCATGTGGAGGGAAAAAAGGGGAAGAGAGGAACTGTTGTGCATGAAGACGCTGACCATGATGAAGCTGATGATGAGTGGTAGGTATGCTCCTTGTCGATCTCCTCAATCTCTTCAAGTCCTGGATCATTTACACTGCTCTGAATGACTGTATCCCTCACATTCTTTTCACCTTCAAAAGTTGTGAGAAGGTTCTCGTGTGCCTCAGCAAGAAAAGCCTCGACGGCCCTCTTGGTTTTGGCCTCCACAGCCACAGGAGTCGGTGGGAACATGTCCAACGAATTCTCATATGCAGTGGTATAAAGCTTCTCCAATTTGAGCTGCTGAGGTGTCTTCCCCGAATAGATTCCAAGGAAACTTCTTTGCTTGGATTCTGAATTCTGCTGATTCCAGTTGTTTTTCCTTTTGTTTTTCTTCGAGGAGGATGCTTCGGATGGGTTAATCCGGTCATGCAATACCATTCCATTAGTAGACTTTATACTAAAATTAAATAACTATTAAGCCAGTAAAAAAGCACAAAGTTGATGTATCAGTACAACTGTATGTTAATAAAGGAAATTTTTGTACTTTAAGCTGCTTCGATTTGCAAACCTCTTTTGCATCCTCCAAGTTATTCTTGCTCTTGATGTACTCTATGACTTCAGTCACGGATCGAAACATTTTTCTAGACATTCCATGAAAATAGAACTACAGTATAAAAAAGTGCTCATTAGTTTCTAATCCATCAAGACTTATTAATTGGACAACCAATTTAGTTTCTTTGCATGAAAATTTAGAAGTTGTGCACATGAGTTGCACAAGTTCAAGAGTCAACTTTTGATGTGAGTTAAGTTGTTGCGTCTTTTTTCCTTTTTAAAGTCTGAAGCGAGTTAGGTTTACACATTAAGGTTCATGTATACGATGTCATTTTATTGCATGTGTACGTTTACTAAATGATAACAAGTATAACATTTACGTGCATCTGCTGATGAAAATTTTGTCTTATTGAAATGTACATAATTCAAAGTTATACTGTTAAATGCAGAATGCAACTTTTGTTTATCCATCGACAACAGTAAAATTGCAAAATCAATTTTGAATCCATGAACTGAATTTTCTTACTTTATCTCTTGTGCCGTGTGGACGTTCCCTTGTCTCCCTCATCCATCCCTTCAAGAGATGAGGAAACGGCAGGAGATGCTCCATGTCTATTGCCCCATCTTCCATCTGAGGAGAAGATTGCTCCTGTACCATAGACACAAATTTGTGAGAACTAGCAGGCATTTGGATTTAAATCTTCCATATTTCTTTAACATCTCTTTGATGCTCAGGCTTTCACATGGAAAAAATAATAAAAATAAATAAAATTTTTTTGACGCTTAATTAGGAAAGGCCTAACACTGAACTTACATCAATTAATTCTAAAGCATGCTGGGGTGGATCTTCACCATGCTGCAAGAATTTGAAGTAGATGTATGAAGTTCCTACAACCATTGCCAAGCACAAATGTTTTTCTTTCTAGTGTTCTTTCTTTCACCAACTGGCAGCTAACACAGGATCAGGTGTTTGAAAGTTTTACATCAAACCATCTTCATGCCCTACTGAATTCAAGGTAACGCTATGCAGAAATCCAACTATCCATTTGGAAAATATTGAGAAGAGAAGATTCAGACCTAAGCGCCCTATTACTTGTAGGTTGATATATCTATTGATTAAAAGAATTTACCTCAGTAATAGAAAGCTCCCTGCTTTGATGAACAACATCCCCTGGTCCATTCAAGCCAGGAGGGGGAATATATGGTTTGATCTCCCAGCCGGTTACGCTGCTGGAGTTCTGATTGGACGTTGATGCGATTCCACAAAGTCACAGTGTCAGGTCTTAGAAAGTTTTACATGAAATTATCTTCATGCCTTACTGAATTCACTTAATGCAATGCAGAAATCGTGCAATCCATGTGGAAAAGACCAAGAAGACAAGATTCAGACCTAAGCGCCCTATAACTTGTAGGTTGATATATCTATTGATTAAAAAGACTTACCTCAGTAACAGAAAGCTCCTTGCTTTGATTAACAATATCTTTTGGTCCATTCAAGACAGGATGGGGAACACATGGTGTGATATGCCAGCCAGCTACACCGCTGGAGTTCAGATTGAAGGTTGATGCCAATTCACAAAGATAGACAAAGTGATAAAGATTACAAATGATGAGCTAAAGGGATCTGCTATTTGCCCTTGAATGTGCAACTAAAGAGGAATATCTGTGGATATGTGTCCTAATTACATTAGGGGGATATATATAGTGCTCATGAGTCTTGGCAAATAGGTAAAAACTTTGAAATTTGAGATGTGCATGAATATACCCCTCATTGCTCCAATGATTTTTGAGTAAGCAAACGGTACTTTTCAAATTTTTTTATATATATCCCTATGTAACAATGTTTGGATTTTGCTTTTATTGCATGAGCTGATTAGTCAGGATTCTAATGATTACTACCCCCAAAGCTGATTTATAATGATTCTCACAATTACTACATAAGAGCTGATTAATAAAGATTCTCATAGTTACTACTCCCTCCCTTTTTTTTAACTGAGGTTTAAGAAATTTGCTCTACTGTATTTTTATCTCTCGTTTTATAACCCCCATACAGTATTAATTATTTTTTTACAATTTTACCCTTTTATCTCTCATTTCCAATACAGGGTCATTAATTTTACCCTGAATGCAGTTGTTGTTCCTAGTGGTCATTGATTTAAAGAAAACATATTGTCAGTACAACTGGATGAGTTAGTTTGCATTGATTTTGACCTAATAAAATAGCACCATTTAGTACTCTATTGAGAGAAAACATGGGTGAGTTGGACAATTAATGAGGGTACAAAAGGAAAGTAGTGTACAGATTTAAGTAATGAAAAAATTTTCTTAATTGGTGTGCAAAACCTTAAACGTCTATTAAAAAAAAAGGGAGGGAGTACGTTACTAATTTTATGTGGTAACTATATGTACTACAGGTCTCTCTTACCATACTACAGCGGACAAGAATAAGCCCTTATTGATTGGCTCTATTAGCTTAGAGATGTTGATAAATAAGAAAGTAGTTAAAACCAATATTCTTTAACAAAATCATAAAATGAGCATCTAAAGTGCACTAGAAAAGAATATACTAAATTAATGCATAGTAATATGAGCTTTTCAGAAAACACACATGGTCTATGATAGGGTTAAGGTTGGTGATTTACCTTCCTTAATTAGGGTTAAGGCTTAATTTGATATTTTACCGAACTTAATAACAACCCTAGTCACCAAAAATGAAAAAGCCCTTACTCATGACATTGAGAGATTTCACAATTTATTCTACTGTTGGAAGTAATAATTAGCAGACATACACATTTGAAAACCCGGACCCATCTAAAGATACCCACATACACCCAAAAAAAAAAAAAAAAAAGGAAAGAAGAGAGAGAAGAAAACTCTTGCACATACATGTGTTGGAATGTAGGTACAAACCACGCATTTCTTATATGTATTTGGTTTTCCACGCTCAATTGCTCAAAGCAAAGAAGAAAAGACACTTGAATAAGCTTTACTCTTAACATAGATTTAATGCCATAATTGAGCTTGCATGCCTCTGGATGTCAACATGGGAATGACATTGGACTGCCGTAAATAAAACATTCATCGCAGAATTCAATCCCTCTAGATGGGCAAGAATGCCTGGCAAGGTTAACTGAAACATATCTAGGAAACAAAGAAACAGTTTGTCCAGCGGCCAGGTTTTCCCTTCAAGGAGATTATTAGGGATATCTAAAAGATAATTCCACCTTGACGTAAATTTCATTACCATTAGACAAGGCCGAATTCTTGCACCAAAAGGTAAAACTAATTTTCATCAGTTAAATATCAGCATTTCAAAATTAAAAATATACCCAAGTTCAATTGTTCTCATATCTTGAAAAAAGCACTGCGTATGACTTCTAAAAGAAATACTTTGAACGCAAATAACAACCATATACATGTTTTGTTTTTCATGCAATTTGTTGACAGTTTTTTCTTTTCTGTTTCCTTTTTTGGGACTTTTTCTTTCTTTTTTTGGGACAATTTGTTGACAATTTGCTGACAAATAGTTTTTCTTTTTTCTTTTTAAAGTGAAGTTTTGTATTGAACTCCTTATAAGTATATCAATGCAATATACAGCACAGGATGAAAAACATAATATATGGTAAAAAAACGTATTACAACGCCTAACCTCTACTTATGAATGAAGCTTATTAACCAAAAAGGAAAAAAAAAAAGGACATCCTACTAATAGTTGGTTTTTGCAAAAATGGTACTCATGTACTTATCCGCGAAGATGTTCTAATCTACCATATCGCTAACAATAAATACATGGAAAATACTCAAATAACAATAGTTATGGTAACGGAACAAATTTTACCTCATATTATAGGTAAAAATGCTTTAGTGACCATTTGGTTACCGGTTAGACCGGTCATGTAGATAAGATAATGCCTAAAAATTAGGCTAAAATTTTGGAAGTAAATTTTGCATCAAAAAGAGTAAGTTAACTTAATAATTAGTAACTTTTATGTTTTAAAATTTAAATTAGAAATAGTATGAAACTTACCTTTTCTTGAAAATAAATTGCTACTTTATATCTCAAACTTACTTTTAATAAGAAGTAAGTTTTGCATCTAAAAGAGTAAGTTAGCTGAATAAGTTAGTAACTTTTATGTCTCAAAAGGTAAATCGGATGAAACTTACCTTCTTTTGAAAATAAATTACTATTTTATATCTCAAACTTACTTTTACAAATAAGTAAGTTTTGCATCTAAAACAGTAAGTTGAATCAATAAATTAGTAACTTTTATATCTCAAAAGGTAAATCATAAAAATTATATGAAACTTACATTTTTTTTCTTGAAAATTAATTATTATTTTATATCTCAAACTTACTTTTAAAGATAAGTAAGTTTTGCATCTAAAATAGTAAGTTAAGGTAATAAATTAGTAACTTTTATGTCTCAAAAGGCAAATCAAAATTTATAGGAAACTTACATTTTTTTTGAAAATAAATTACTATTTTACATCTCAAACTTACTTTTGAAGAGCAGCAAGTTTTGCATGTAAAATTGTAAGTTAACTTAATAAATTAGTAACTTTTATGTCTCAAAAAGTAAATTAGAAATAATATGAAACTGACCTTTTTTTGAAAATAAATTACTATTTTACATTTCAAACTTACTATTAAAGAGTAAGTTTAGTTGAAGTAGGAGTAAATTTTTATAAAATATTAGTAAATTTTATGATAACATAGTAAATTTGATTAATGATCAAAATTTTCTTGTTTGTGGTATAAATTTACTATTTTACTTTTAAAACTTATAAGAGTAAGTTTAGTTCAAATAATATTAAATTTTATGATAACATAGTAAATTTGATTAATGATCAAACTTTACTAGTTTGTGGTAAAAAAAGGATGAAAAAGTATAAAAACCTCAATGGAAAAACGAATTGCCGTAAAACATTTGAAGTGAACTAAATGGAATGGTATAGATGAGTGGAATAATTCGTGATTATAATTCATGGAAGTAAAACATTTTAATACACTAGACTCATAGTAGGCTAATTCATGAATTGAACCATGACTATATAAGCTATTCTGATATTAAGAGATTCAATATACATGAGTGGAAACGGACCTTTGATTTCCATGGACCATGCAAGAATTCGTCGTTCGATTGAATCTGCTTGTTCCTTGTTCGTGGATGCTCTATAGGAATCCATGGTTATTCCTTTCCAAAAGTTCATTTCGAGTCACAAGAGCAATCTCTTTTTTTTTTAACGATTTTCTTTTTCTTTTTGTTATGGTAAGAGGGCTGTTATCCTACCTTACTATATCTCTACAATGATAGAAGATGTCGGTTGAAAAAAGACTAGACCTTCATGTCTTGTACGCATACCCCAATCTCCAAGTACCAAAAACAATTGATAATAGTACATTTTTTTTTAGTTTTTTGAGGGAATTCTCTCAATCGCACCCCATTAGGGGATCATGAATTAATTCCACTTTAGAGTAATCAATTAATCATACAAATAGATTGAGAGGGCAAGGCAATTGTATTTAAGTCTGAAAACAATAAATACAAAATCTGCCATTCGACATGGATTTATTGATGTTGGGATCAGTATTTACAGTAAGATTTCCAAATGATCAAGAATTTAAGAAATAAGCTAAATTTACATTTTTACATAGTATATTAAGTAGTAAGTTGAATTCAAAAAATGGTAAATTTTATTAAAAAGTAAGTAAATTTGCTTATTGAAAAAGTAAATTTTCATTAATGGTTGTAGCTTACCGCTTTATAAGATATACTTACTAAATTTCTTAGTAAACGTATTAGTAACTTGAATTCAAAGAAAAAGTAAATTTTATTAAATCAATAAATAAATTTTTTTACTAAAAATGTAAATTTTCATTAATGGTTGTAGCTTAGTGCTTTATGAGATATACTTACTAAATTTCTTAGTAAACTTACTGGTAAGTTGAATTCAAAAAAAGATAAATTTTACTAAAATGTAAGTTGTAGACACCAAATTTTGACCATTTCAGTTGTTTTCCTATGTTTTTATATATTAATGTTTAGTTATTTATTTTTGAATATTCTAACACATTTTTCTCATTTTTGTAGGTTTTTCTTAATAAAAAAAAAAAAGAGAAAAGTCAAAACGCGATTTTGATGGAGTCAGCGTAACATCGAAGCGAAAAAAAAAAAAAATGATGGAGTTTTTTTCGAACTTCGGATCATCCTTTTCCACTGTAATTTCCGATGCTTGAGCGATAAGAAACCTATTTAAACATTCCCCAACTCACCCCTAACCCTAACAACTCATCTAACGTTCAAGATTAGCTCACCTCATCCAAGAACATCAAAACCCTTAGTTCTAGGTTTGGTGGCTATAAATAGCCTAGATTAGGGTTTAGCAAGAAAAGGAGGTGGAGTTTTTTTAGAGAGAGGATTTTGAGAGAGAGAGGTTGAGAGAAAAGAAAAAAGCGAGAAAAAATGATCAAAAATCAAAGAAAAAAGAGGAAAAGGAAAAGGAAGAAGAAAAGGAAAAGCTAGGGTTTCATACTTGATCCTTGGAATTTCTGCCCTTCTCTTCGTTTAGATTCAAGCTTCTGATTCAGGTAACATCCTTCTACTTTATTTACTATTTCTTGATCGTAAGATTACTGGAAATTTGGGCCTTTGGTGGAACCAAGGTCTTGAATAGTTTTCTTTTAGTTTATGATATTTGATGATGATTATCAGTAGTTATATGAGCATGTTGTGTTTATAAAGCCTTGGTAAGGCTAGTAGATTTGTTTTACGTTTAAAATCAGGCGTTTGATGCTTCGTGATGATCTTTGTTGTGATTCCGAGAATTTCTGAAAAAATGTTCTTCACGTTTGAAGATGTGAAGAAAGCGGACTACTTGCGCGGATCGCTAACGATCCGCGTTTCTCTTGAATGTTTGAAGTTGTGAAGAAAGCGCTGACCTCTGCGTGGAACACGCGTAACGATCAGCGTTTGTTTGAAGACTTGAAGAAAGCGGGTTATTCACGCGGGCCAGCGTAACCTCCAGCGTTTCTACCACGATTCTTCCCTTCCCCTTTTTGTCTATTTGATGATGCCGATGCTTAAGATTTGGCTTTTTCTGTTTTTTTTTGTTCTTATGATCTGAATGATGTTGTTTAATGCCTCAAATAGATCCCCTTGCCTCACGAATATTTTTGGTTTGTGATATTATGCGAAAAGCGGGAGCAATCTTCGATATTTGAAGATGGGAAGAGCGCGGCGTCAGCGTCCGCTCAGCGTTCCCCTCTGGATTTTGATTTTTTGCTATGTAACTTGGACCTTGTTACTCACCGCTTTCTACTCGCGTAACCTCTTTCTTGTATTTTGATATTTCGCTCTTTTGTTCCGGAATCTTACTCTATTTCCTAGTATTATCGTGTTGCTTGCGAATCTGTTTAGATACCCTCTCTTGGAATTTTGATTGGTTTTTCCTTTAAATTGGTACCTTGATCCCTTTTGTTGATATTGAGTCTTAGATAACAATTCCCATCATTTAAGGATCCAATTAAGGCCTCACATCAAGGGATGGTAACTTCTTTCCCCTATTATGTGCTTATTATGTGTTTTTGCATGATTTTGTATGTTTACATTAAGTTTTCCTTTGCTTTTATTCATGTCTAGTCTTTATTTATGTTATTTAAATTTTTGAGTAAATCATTTGGAGGCCTTGGATGCCAAGTTGTAATAGATAGGTTTAATTTGGCAAAAAGTGTATTTATGCTAGAAAATGTAATAGTTAGATTATTATTCCGAATTTTTCCCCCTTAGAATGTATTTAGGTTTTCCCCAATGTAATAATTAGTTTTTATATGCTTATTTTGCATGCTTGCATGATTATGTGTTTATTTGCTTTCCTAGGGCCTTGCATTTAGATATTATGCCTACGTGTTATGTGTTTATGTGCTTTATGTGTTTATTTGCTTTATTATCATGTCTACATGATTATTGTGTAAATATATTGACGTCACCACACTAGTCCAACGCTAGTTGTGGCCTTCTCCTTCGATTTCTCACTAATCCAATGTTAGTGAGAACCTCTGACGAGGGCTAGTCCAACGCTAGACCCTTAAAGCGCGGTTCATGCATTAGATACAAATTTCACACACTTTTCACTTTTAGCGTTTCTTTCCCATTTTGCATGTCACTATTCTCCCATCCCGTATGCGAAACATCTCCTTTAGTTTTTCTTTTTTTAGATTAGTGCATTTAAGGCATTACCCTTTGAAATAGGGAAAAGAGCGAGTATGGCTCCCTAGCCTTAGCACGCTTTTATTTCCTTCTATGAAAAGGAAGAATTAAAGTCGCGAATTTAGTCCCCCGCACCCGTTATGTTGCATTATCCCTCTTTAGGACATTCATGTGCATTATTCTTCTTTAAAAAATCAAGTTTCTTTCTTCATATTTAGCAATTCAAAGTCAAAAATTCATTTTCCTTAAAATTGCATCTTTTGGAAATCCAAGTTTCTCTTTGCATTTAGAATTGATCCTTTCAAAAACCCAACTTCTTTTCTCTTAATACTTTATAAAAAATTACATTTTTGAAAACCCTACTTTCCGTTTGTTCGAGTCTCATCATTTGCATTTTTCGTGACCTCCTCGAGGGATCAAAATTGGATGACACAACTAATGTGATATATTCCAATCACACCTCAAGGAGACATTTTGCCCCTCTCGATCCAACATTAGGTTTAGGTTTTGCATCCATATAGACAACATCCAAATGTGATAAATTTTAAAGTTAGAATTAGGAAATTTTCAACTAAATCTTGCAACTAGCTTTGGCAAGGTTAGAAGGGTGCCTTAGAGGCAGTAACATCAATCTTTGCCTTCCCTTCTTTCAGACCAGAACCTTTTCTCTAGTTTTCAAACACGGAGTCGTCTAAAAGGGTTTTCTTTGTTTATTTTAAAATCTTTTGGGTGACTTGGTACACCTAAAATCCATACCAAGTGGCGACTCAAACTTTTTCTAAAAACCCTTTTCTAGACTTTTTGTTTTGTCCAAACCGTCGCATTTATAGTCCCATGACCCCTTTCCCTTTCTTTTTCAAAAATCAAAATCCTTCCCTTTTCTTCCATCGAAAAAATGGGGCGCGACATAAGTAAATTTATTTATAGAAAAAGTAAATTTTCATTGACGACTATAACTTACTGTTTTAATAGATATACTTATTAAATTTCTTAGTAAACTTACTAGTAAGTTAAATTCAAAAAAAGGTAAATTTTATTAAAAAGTAAGTAAGTTTGTTTATTGAAACTGTAAATTTTCAATGATGACTATAACTTGTTGCTTTAAAAAATATACTTACTAAATTTCTTTGTAAACTTACCATTACAATATTAGAAAAGTCGCTAAAAATCTAATTTGTCACTAAAGATGGTAAAAACCTGCTATTGTAGGTTATTTCCCTAGGATTACCATAACTCGCGTTACTATAGCATAATCCTAAATACATATTCAACATGCAAAGCTTTGTATTTCTTTTTCTACACTCATTCTGAGTGCTCGCGAACAATTTTTTCCAATCTAAATGTACCAAAACATAACCATTCACAAATGCAGCTAGAATTTTTGAGCAACCCCAGCCATAGGCTTTTCCTGAAATTAGGAGTACATTTTTAAATTTTTCATTACTTGGTGAAAGCATATAATAGATTTTTGGGGAATATTTTTTTAACAAATACACAACAGTGAATTTTTTTTTTTTTTTTTTTTTGGGGGAGGGGAGCTTGACAGGAACATTCAACTGTATTAACTAACAAAAACAACTATTCAACAAAGAAAAAAATACAAAAAAGAAAAATGATGCTTATGATTTTTTTTTTCTGTAAACAAAAAACAAAAGGCATCATACTATAACACCTAAAGTTTAAACAAAGTGGAAAATCAGAAGAGCTACAGTTGAGTTCAGTATTATGATGCATGTATAGAGATATATAATATTTCATGGGGAAACAACTTCAGGTATTAATTCTATTCTACTTGGACTTGTAGCATCAATCTACGTCCATTTGCACATAGGAATAAGCAGAACTACCACACAGTTATTGCAAAAATGTTTCCCAGTGAAACTTCCAGTCTTAGGCCTCAAAAATTGCTGAGTTTAAGTCTTGAATGATCTAAAGTTTAACGCAGTAAGACATGATTGATAAAATTATTTGGGCTGCAAAGTTAATAAATGTTTTCTTAGTAGAAATACGTATTCAAAGTAGTCCGCTTGTTGTTCCATATTTTTCATTAAAACTTTTTTCTTGATGAGTATACGAATTTAGCCAATGTTCCAAGCTACTACTAGCGTTTTTGTGCTTTCTCTAAGGAAGGCTCTAAACAAAAGAGTCATAACTAGTCATGTGATCACTCTATGTGTTCTAAGACTTGTTCATTATTGACCAAAGTCGAAGTTATGGGCATTGACTTGCAAAGGCTCATTAATGTCCAAAGTACTGAACAAGGGAAAGTAGAGCGCTCTCATCCAAATTGCTATGTGCATATTCCCCCTCTATTTTAGTTTAATTACTAGGATTAGAGAAAATCTTATGTACGCATCAAGGAGTGCAACATGTTCATCCTCCTCCCCATTTTATTAGCATGGATCTTCTCTATATGACTAAATTTCACTTTGAACTCTTAAACTATAAACATATTTTCACTTTAATTCTTAAACTTTACTTTTTAGCATTTTATCTTTCAAAGCATGAAATTTGTTCTATTTAATTAGTTCTTATACTTCAGTTTGAGACACTTTAAACCCTAAAACATAAAATTGATCCCACCTTCGTTTTTAAACTTTGATCTTCACTTGGTTATTATTTCACTATTTTTGACAATTCTGTTAAATGAGTTTCACACTTTAAACGATAAAATGTTCAAAAGGAGCTAAAGTCTAAAAGGTTAGCAAATGTCCTATAACAAATAAGTTCTTAATCCTTATACTATTTGTGAATAATATAAGTTAAGTTAGCAACTAATGAAGAAGGAAAAAAAAGAAGACACACACAAAAGGAAGTTCAGCTAATGGTGCAATTCTATCTATATTAGATTGATTGAATTAAAACGAAGTTCAACACCATTACCTTTGACTTTTGTCATTTTCCAGTTGATCAACATCGATTTCCTAAACTCCATTTGAATCTGGCTATCTCACGTTGGTAGTAACTAGAATCATAAAAGAATTTATTTTTTTTAATTTTACGTTACACCTTGCCTCTACTATTAATACATCTTATTGCTGGCTATTTTAGATTGAATTTTCATTTTAAACTTAGTACGATTTATTTGCTACAATATTTTTTGTTATTATACATTTGACTAGATTTTGGTCATTTATCATATTATCAATTTTAAATTTTTCTAATAAGATGCCCAGTTCTCAACGTCAATATACCTAAGTTACATCAAACTTCTCATACATATGTACATATGTACGTACACAAAGACACACACATATATATATATGAGTACTCTTATATCCAAACTCTTTTTCAATTTTAATAACACTCTTGTCAAAAAGTTAAAACCTGAATTCCCTCTTAAGGGGGCACAGGTGCTCATTGTGCACCTATTGGTAAAAAAAGAAAAAAAGAACAAAGAAAGAAATAATTACTACTGTAGCTGGCTTAAATTATCAATGGTATTCAAAAAATAACCACTACCTCAGTTTGACTAGTTCAATGACATACAACCGTACCACATATTATCTTTCTTCTTTTTTTTTTTTTTTTTTGGTGTTTTCTATTTGACTCTTGGGGTCGTCAGGGATATTAGACTCCCGAAAACTCATTCTTGACGCTTTGTTTAATATTTATTCGTACCGATAGGATAAACAATTTTTGCTGAGACTTCTATCTTGAACAAACAGTTAGAGCATTCATTAACAAGAAGAAGCCCAGATGAAACAATAGCGGCTGTCACCTCAATTTACATCAGGTTATGGTTGCAAATAATAAATCTTTTCACTTGAACAGAAAAGGATCTGCTCCTTGTACTTTCCTATCCATCTCTATGAGGGCCTCAAAATTCTGTTTTACTGAAAATTAAATAAAAATATTTAAATTATGTTTATTCACTAAAATATTAGTGAATTTATACTTTGAATTATTATTTTCCAATTTAGATGATTTTTCGAGAATTATTTGCCGGTGTTTGGTTTCGGCTAGTTTAACCGTCAATTTTTGTTCCAAGACGTGAATAGTAACTCTAAGATGAAACCGAGCATACGCAGAGATATTACAGAGATATATTTTAGGTTGGACAGTGTTGGAATGAGAAAAACCAGTAAAAGTTAGAGTGTCTGTAACGACCCACCTCTCCCTAGGGCGTACCCTAGGGTATTAGCGACCGCCTGCCTAGCTCCGCCAGGACTCATTCACTCTATCATCACGTTACTTATCAAATTAACACTTGACACATTAGCACTCTTAACACAATATAAACGAGTACAATGCCTTACAAATACATAACATCCAAATTACAACCCATAATACATAAACCATCCATCCTTACAAGCTAGCCTCATTATACAAAAGTTCTCAAAAGGCATCATTCCAAGTTCTCTAAAACATTAACACAAGAGTAACCCTAATCTTAAGGGTCGGCATCTTCATCGGGGATCTCATATCCTGTTAAGGAAAACAAATGGAAAAGGGTGAGCTACAAAACTCGTGAGTTCCCAAAACATGCAATTCACATAACACATAAGGACTTACACTTAATAAATTGCACTTGAAATTAAATCATATAAGAAAGCATTTAACAATACAAGTATGGATACGGGGGCTCTCAGGAGCCAAAGTCCACGTCACTTGTCCACGAATCAGGTAGTTGACACTCCGTCAACTGTCACTATTACCATGTAGAACTCCACTTCCCTTTACTCCACCGAACCTCCACCGGGCCCGAAATCCAAACACTTTAAAACACTTTGAAATATTTTGTAACATTTCACTTTGGTTGAGTACTCTCCATGAGGGACAAGTCCATACGCCAAGTCCAGAGTACTTTTCATTTCATTTCATTGACTATCACTGGTGGGTTGCTCATTTAGAGACAGGCTCGGTTCCAGAACCCAGTCTCGAGCACATTGCACTGGTCTATCATTTGGACATCACTGGTTGGTCGCTCTTTTGGAGACAGGTTCGGTTCCAGAACTCAGTCTTGAGCACATTGCACTGGTCTAAGTCACTGGGCTTTGTGACATTGAAATAACCCTATGGCTCTTCCCTTTCTCCTCGACCTAGGCCTAACCCCCGGCTCGAGTCGAAGGGTTTACCGATAGGTCTCAGGCATTCCCTGACCTTTTCAAACACATGCAGTCACTAGTAGCATTGTAACAGTCAATCACTCATTTCACTTTCACTTTCATTCACTTCAAAGTATTTTCGTAATCGTTCCACTCAGACAGGGGTAAGTGCGATAAAGTACACACCACCCTATCTGAGAGTTCAAAACCAGGTTTTACAGTACAACACAACATTAATCACAATTGCAGTCATTTCACATACACACATATCAAGTATGGAAACTCACCAAAGTAATAAGGTTCGGCTTCCACATATGGGTCAATTTCACTTTCATCCACAAACCCTAAACAAGTAGAAACAGTAGTTGAGAATTCTATTCTTTCATTCATTAATCAAAACAACTTACTTTCACTTTTTAGTTTTCAATCAATGTTTTTCCAGAAAAAATCCCCTCGAGGAAACATTTTCATTTCAAATGATATCGTATTTTCAAATATCTCTTTGAAAATCACTTATTCGTTCCAAATACAACGTTTCAAACGGATCTTTGAAAGATCACCATCTCATTTCAAATACGGCACGTCACCGATGTACTCACTAAGTACTTTTCCCACATTTTCTTTAATAAAACACTTAGGTGAAGTTTATCATCCCAAAATCATTTTTAACACAACTCAACACTCACTCCTTAATAATGCTTTAATATAACTTTAAAATACTCTAAACCATGTCTTTTCTTTCAAAATTAATAAGATTTAGCCACAACACCACAAAACCCTCAAACGACATTTTTCACTCAATTTTCGTGAAAAGTTCCATTCTTTATCCTTTCAAAAGTCATACACTTATAAATATACATATCATATATTTTCTTAAACAGATATTCATCACAATTAACTACAAAATTTTGAAATCAAACATAGAAATTTCCAAGCATGGATTTGGCCACTTTAATCATTTTTCCTTCAAACTTTTCAACAACTAAAACCCTAATTTCTAACCATATCATGACAAATTCACAAATATCATTCAAAACCACAATCAGGTCCTCAAGTCCGCTACCTGGAGGCCACCTCAAGTCCGCTACCTAGGTTGGGATTTCAAGAGTGTGACGACCCCACTTCTCCCTAGGGCATACCCTAAGGTATCCGTGGAGCGCCTGCCTAGCTCTCGTCAGGACTCACTCACTAGAACATCCAATAATACTTCAAAAGTGAACATAAACAACCATTCCAATCCAAATCACAAATATTACATAACGAAATTCAACTTACAACTCTCATTCCCAAATTACAGTTCAAAGTACTTAGAGTACAAGCACAATACCATCTCACAGGCCCAAATACAATAAAAGTCCATCCGTCCATGATTACAAAGGGATACAGGAAATAACCCAGCCAATAGTGCTAAAAGGATCACGACACACGCTATCCATCGTCTCGAGCCACAGGGAAAAAATAAAACATTTTTGGGGTGAGCTAGAAACTCAGTGAATGTCCAGTAAAAACAAGAAATTCATGGACCTTTGAGTTAAACATCATTTTGTAAAACATTTGAGTCTTTAAACAATCATTCTAGAAACACTTATTTAGCAAACAACATACAGTAAGTAATAATTCAATAAACATGTAGTTCAAGTAGTGAAAGGATACAGTGTCCTCCAATGGCAGTCACAGTCCGTCTTGTCAGTCAACCACCCTCCTACTCCTCCTTATAACTCCGGTGGTAATACTCGAGTATATACAGTTGCAAGTACCAACCTACCCGAAGGTCGCCGGCTCGAGTAGGTCGATAACGGGGGAAAGGCCTTGTTCAACCAATGTGGTAAAGTACACATGGCCTGGGTCATCGCAAGTAATATACACAATGGAGAAGTAAAGCAGGTTGAATAGTGTATTCACGGTTAGATCGAGGTGAGATAAAGTACACACTCGCCTAGAACCAAGTATTTAACACTTATGAAATCAGGTAACATCAAGCATTAATCACATAAGCATGTAATTCACATAACATACAAGAAATACTCACAGACTCATTTCTTTACAAATATGAGTTGAGTAAATCATTTCACAAGTCATTTTCACGTAGTAGTAAAACTTTTGACCTAAAACGGATTTGAACATTCATAAACTCTTCATAAATTGTGTCACTTGTAAAAGCATATTACTTGGAAATGGTGGTAAATCACTTCATTAGAATTACTAATAGATCATTTCAATAAAGCATTCATTTGCAACCAATAGTAAAGTCTTTCATTTAAAAAGGGGTTAGGTCACTCACCTTGATTCGATTAAACGAGTGAGCAAAGAAGAAGGCTAAATTTCGTTAGTTGGTTCACCCTCGACAAGGTCTTGACCACCTGAGCCAAAGTTCATCTATTAGATACTAACCAAACATCTAAAACTCAAAGTCTTAACTCAACTACTCAGAATCACCAAACCCTCACTACTACAGTTTCTTGTTCACACCATGTCTAAGATTACTCTCGTTGAAATGGAGCAAGGCTTATGGGTACGGATGCTAGACTCGGAGAACTACAATTCACTAGAAACTTCATTTTTCAAATTCATTTGGTAATATATGTCAAATTAAGTTGCAGGACTCAGTAGTAGTTAAAGTACAGTATTATCACTTTACAAAATCAATCAAAACTCACATAGAAAATCAAAGTTCTAGACGACTAAAAATCGCTCCCTAATTTTTCAAAATTACATGTTTACCCAAAATTAGTGAAAACACAACTTTTCACCATTAAAATTTCATAACTTCACTCCATTAAATCACGTACTCATAATTAAACATAATACACATTTATTTAGGCAAAATCTCTTCAAGAAAAATCACAAAATTTTGAAATCAAACATTAAAAATCACCAAGCATGGGTTTGGCCATCTCATACACTTTTCTTCCAAAATTTCCAACAACAAAATCCTACTTTCCAACCATATCAAGACTATTTCACGAATATCACACAAATCCACAATCAGGTCCTCAAGTCAACTACCTAAAATCCACCTCAAGTCCGCTACCTAGGTTGGGATTTCAAGAGCCCAACTTCATCTTTTCAGATGAGATCATTATACCAATATCAACCATAGATCTAAGCTATTTAACTCTAATAAAGCTATATCTAGAAGATTTAGAGCTTATACCTTCAGATCTGACTAGATCTGACAAGATCCGACAAGATCCACCGAGGCTTTGTGATATCTTCTCAAAATTGACCCCTTCCAAGCTCAACAACCACGAAAGTTTCGATCTTAGCCTCCGATCTACAAGTTTTGTTGAGGATTTCCGTCACCAAGTTCAAACCCAAGTTCAAGACAACCATCCCAAGCTTTTCTTTCCTTTCCTTTCTTTTTCTTCCAAAATTTCGGACCTCATTCCCCAATCTCTCTCCTTGGTTCGGCTGCCATAGAGGGAAGAATTCAAGCTTACAAAACATTAACTCAAGGTTCTAATTGAAGAAGAAATGGAAGATTTCAACCACAAAACTTACCTTTCTTTCTTCCTCCAAAACCGGTCCAGCCCTTCACTCTCTCCTCTCTCTTTCAGCTGCAAGAAGTGGTGGGAAGGATGGGCTTCAATGGTGGTTGAAACTTGAAGGAAGCAAAGAAGAAGAAGATGATGATGATGAAGTGCAAATTCTCTCTCTCTCTCTCTCCCTTGGCTCTCGGCTGCCTCTCTCTCTCTTCACTCCAAGTTGGCTGCTGAAAAGTGAGGAAAGGAAGCAAGAAACAAGGCTTTATAAGGACAAAATGCTTGGTTGTCCTTAAATCGAGGAAAAGTTAGTCAAACTCTACTTTTTGTCGCGTCGACGCGCGACACTCTAACTTACACTGGTTTATCTCATTCCTACACTGTCCAACCTTAAATATATATCTGTAATGTCTCTACATATGCTCGGATTCATCTTAGAGTCACTATTCATGCTTCGGAACAAAATTCAACACTTAAACTGGCCGAAACACACACCAGCAAATAATTCTCGAAAAATTATCTAAATTAGAAAATAATGATTCAAAGCATAAATTCACTAATATTTGAGTGAAAATACATAATAATATTATTATTATCATTATCATTCATTTTCTGATAAAAATAAAATTTCCGAGCCCTCACAAAGAGCCCAACTTCATCTTTTCAGATGAGATCATTTCACCAAAATCAACCATAGATCTAAGCTATTTAACACTAATAAAGCTATATCTATAAGTTTTAAAGCTTATACCTCCGGATCTATCAAGATCCAACAAGATCCGGCAAGATCTAACGAGATCTCTCGAGCTCTACTTCAAGAAGATTGCTTCCAAGCTTGATGGCTTCCAAGAACTTCGATTTTAGCCCAAGATCTTCGAGTCTTGATGACGATTTCCAACCCCAAGCTTGATCTCAAGCTTAAAATAACCACCCAAGCTTTTCTTTCCTCTCTTTTCCCTCCAAATTTTTCTGACTTCACCCCTCTCTTTCTCTCACTTCAATCGGCTGCCATGGAGGAAGAAGTTCAAGCCATAAATCTCCAAAATTTCAAGGTACTAAGTGAAGAAGAATTGAAAGATCAACTACAAGACTTACCCCTTCTTTTCTTCCTCCAAGAACCGATCCAAAGCCCTCTCTCTCTCCTCTCTCTCGGCTGCAAGAAGTGAAGAAGATGATGGTGGTTGATGGTGTTTGAAGCTCCAAGAAGAATGGATGGAAGGCTATGGAAGAAACAAGCTCAATTTTCGCTCTCTCTCCCCCTTCTCTCTCTCGGCAGCCTCTCTCTATCTCCCCAAAGTTTCAGCTGAAAATGGAGTGTAAGGATTGCAAGGAAGTCAATGCAAGAGGAGACAAAAAGTGCAACTTCCACAATTTAAGGAAAAAAGTGCTTTTTAGCACTTTATGTCGCGTCACACGTGACAGTCCAACTTACACTATTCTAGTCCATTCCAACACTGTCCAAACTTATTAATATTTCCAAAATATCGCCATTTATGCTTAATTTCAACTTAAAGTCACTAATCACACTCCGGTAGAAAATTAAATACCTAATTCGCCAAAATACATACAAATAAATCATTATAAAATGCTATAAATTGGAAAATATTCAATTTAAAAATAATTTTACTCATATTTCAATAAATAAACACAATATAAATAATATTATGTATTTTTTAAAAAAAATAATTCTAAATTTTGAGGCCCTCACAGTATCGCGGAAGAAATTTTCTTTGGCTTGTCAACTTCTTGTTCTTGGATTTTGAGGAAGAAATCATCTTCAAACAAGCGGATCCTTGGCTAAGATCGGAGATTTTTGAAGTTGTTAAACTTGAAAAGTCACCCTTGAGAAGAGCTCACAAGATCTTCCTTGATCTTGTTAGATCTAGATAGATCTTGAGGTAAAACACTTAAATCTCTTAGTATTATCTTTATTAGTGTAGATCTTTCAGATCTACAGATTATTTTGCTAGAAATGCTAGTGTTTGAAATATTTGAAATATTTGAGTTGGGCTCTTGAATTCCCAACTTAGGTAGCTGACTTGAGATGACTTTTAGGTAGCGGACTTAAGGACCCGGTTGTGGTTGTGATTGTTGTTTTTGAGATGAGTTCATTGTATGGTTAGAATGTAGGAATGTTGTTGGAAATTTTGAAGAAAAAGTATGAAGGCTGGCCGAACCTCACTTGGAATGTTTTGATGTTTGATTTCGAAATTTTACGATGTGTCTTGGGGAGATTTTGCCTAAATAAATATGTATTATATTCATTTATGAGTATATGTTTAGATAGAGTTAAAATCTTGAACTTTAATGGTGAAAAGTTGAGTTTTCACTAATTTGTGGGTAAATATGCTATTTGGACAGATTTTAGGGTTTTGAAATGTTTTATCTGTTTTTCATAAATTTTGAACATTGAGATTTGATAAAAATTGTCTAAACATGCGTTAAAACCTCGATTTAAGTTAGTGTTGAGTTTAAACTAGAAGGGGTGATTTTCCAGGTGAAAGACCTCACTTTATGTCTTTGTTCTAAAAATTTAGAAGTCGCGAGTATGGAGTACATCGAGAGAGTATTTTGTTTAAATGATGTATCGATTTGAAAATGGAATCTTTTATGATGATTCTCTACTCGAGTGACTACTTTTCACTCGAGTAAAGTTAGAGGAATTTTGGGAAGAATTTTGATAAAATCAATGAATAAGCTATTTGAGTTTAGTTTCGCTATTTGCAGGGCGAAACTTATTTCTCCCTTTTACTTGATTATAGGAAGTGGGGAAGAGTTTGAACCAGATCCTAACTTGGATTGTCAGCTATGGTTAATTGGTGAGTGTTCCAACTCCTTTTTAAATGAAAATCTTGCTATTGTTTGTCAAGGAATGATTTGTTGAAATGATTTACCGTTATTTCCAAGTAAAATGCTTTTACAAGTGAAATAATTTATGAAGAGTTTGTGAGTTTCCATGCATGTCATTTGAGTTAATTCACACATACTAAATGAGATGGTGATTTACTTATATGATTTTGAAACTGTGACTAGAGATGAATTATATATTGAATATGTGTTGTGTCTTGAATTCTTGACTTGTGTTTGATAAGCGGTAGTATGTACCACACTGAATGAGTGCGAGGTACCTCTCATTCCGCCCTAATCTTAACTTTTGAATACGTCGATTGGAGCATTGTCTCGTTGACCATATGTGATAAGCGGTAGTATGTACCACACTCAATGAGTGGTAGGTACCTCTCATCCCGCCCTAATCTTAACTTTTGAATAAGTTGATTGGAGCGTTGTCTCGTCGACTATACGTTTTGAGCGATAGTATGTACCACATTCTAATGAGTGGGAGGCACCTCTCATTCCGTCTCAGTATCTTATGTGTGATTAAATCTGAACGGTAGTATGTGTCACACCCAATCAATATGGGAGGCACCTCTCATCCCGTCTCAGTACCTTTTATTTGATTAAAGTGAATTGTTTGTTTAGTTATTGTTCGAATGCTTGAATTCTTGAATTCTTGCATCTTTTAATAAACGTATTCAAATGTATTCTAGAGTTTTCTCGTTATAGTATTTCTTAATAAATTATACTGTTATAAGTGATCTTTAATGACTCAACTATTTTGCAAAAGTGCTATCCGATTCAAGTGTTATGATTTTGATCAAATGTGAATTTGCTCATTTTTCGGAACCTCACTGAGCTTCTAGCTCATCCCAAAAATATTTATTTTCCCTCCACAGGGTTCGAGGCAAAGAAAGCACTTGTAAAGACTTTCTAGTGTGACCGACTGGATTAACTCTAGTTCTATTTGGGTATATTATTTCTGATGTCTTGTGAAATGTACTTATAGTATTGGAGTTTAAATTGTAAGATTTATGGTTATGTTATTATTCGGAAGTATTTGGATGTAATTGTTGAAGTTTTATTGTAATTATTAAAGGCTGGCATTGAGATTGGTTTGAGGACTGTAGTGAGTCCCGGTGAGAGTTGGGCAGGAGGTCCACTGATACCTTAGGGTACACCCTAGAGAGAGGTGGGGCTGTCACAATCTCACTTCCTTATCCCGTAGCTGTTGGAAATAGTTTGCAATGAATTAGTTGAAATTTCTTGTCCCACGTTGGAAAAGGATAGAGTGCATATTATATATATATATATATATATATATATGTTTTTATTTTCTTTTCTTAACAAATTTGATTCAAATGTTAGTTTGGAGGAAAAATTTAGTGGGAAAGCAATTTCTATTCATGTCTAGTTCACTTGGATATAAATTGAAAGGCATATAAAATATCTTGATTATGGCACTTGGGGCATCTTGGATTTTCTGATTAGATGAGGTGCTAATTAATTATCCAAAATTTTTTATTTTCATAATTAATTAGGAGCAATTAAACTTAATAGACATATCTGTTAATTGGTTAACTACCGATATACCTCTTCAATTAGAGTTGCGTTCTTTTAGACGGTTCTTAAACTTTGTTGTATCCTAAAAGTAATCTGTCTATTATAGAGATAAATAACACCATAAGGAAAGTGTTTTTCATGCCTCAAAGTCTATTTTCTAGTTCTTTTCAGTATTTTCTAATAATCTTAAGGTGCTATTGCAACAATAGAGTCAAGTTCTGAATCTGCTTTCAAAGTGATGAATCAGGACTTCGTCAAGTTGGATGGGTTTGATGGCACGAATTACTCCCATTGGTAGGATAAGATGATGTTTTTCCTTACTGCTTTGAAGATTGCTTATATTCTAGATCTTGTACTTCCTAAATTTTCTGCACCCAAAGACGATGTTAAGGCACAATGCATGAAGGGGGAAGAGGACGAGTTGCTGCGTAGGGGACACATCATGAACACTCTTTCTAATTGCCTGTATGATCTGTGTATTTCAGTCAAGTTGCCAAAAAAAAAAAATCTAGAACGTGCTGAAGTATAAGTATAATACGATGAAATACGGTGCAGACAAATTTTTGATCATGCAATATTTTGATTTCCGTATTACTGAGAATTCTTCTCTTATGGATCAAATTCATGATCTCCAAGTGATTGTGTCTAAGTTATATGATTTAAAAGTGGAGATATCTGAATCTTTGCAAGTTTGAGCAATAGTAGTCAAACTTTCAAATATTTGGAATAACTACAAGAAAAAATTGCTCCATACTACTAAAACATTTACTATAGATCAGATCTTGAAACATCTGCATATTGAAGAAGACACTAGGAACCTTCAAAAGAAACAAATAGAATCTGATCTTAAAGTGAATGCTTTAAGTGAGAAGAATTCGTAAAATGTTGCTGGTTCATTTCTAGAAGTGAGTACAACTAAGGACAAGAAGAAGAATAGGGTCTGCTGTAAGTGTGCCAAGAAGGGACATTACAAGTGTGCGTGCAAATCTGACAGCAAGAAGAAGCAAAAGAAAGACAATGCCAATAATGCAAATATGATTGAACAAGAAGTTGCTGAGATTGTTGCAACGATTTCACACTGGAACATTGGCATGATTTCTGAATTCCAAGTGGCTGCTGCAACCAAATCCTGCGACTGGTGGTATGATTCAGGGGTTATCGTGCATGTGTGTAATGACAAGTCCCAGTTTAAGACTTATGAAGATGTTCCTGATGGTCATGAAGTGTTGATGGGAAGCCATAATACGACAAAGATTCTTGGCAAAGGAAGTGTTGAACTACAGTTTGCTTCTAGAAAGAAACTTCTATTGCTTAATGTACTTCATGTTCTAGAAATTAGGAACAATCTTGTGTCGGTCGATGCCTTAAATAACAGAGGGCTAAAGGCTGTAATAGAGTCTAATAAGGTTATCTTCTCAGTAAATGGTTTATTTGTAGGCAAGGGGTACTCTTGTGATGAAATGTTTAAACTATATATCAATAAAGATAATATTTCTGTGTATGTTGTTGATTCTTCATTTTCATTATGGTATGATAGATTAGCACATGTCAATCATAAAACTTTGCAGTTTATGTCTAACCATGGGCTGATTTCGTTTAAAGATAATGCTAAAAAAAGGAGTGAAACATGCATTCAAGCAAAAATGACCAGGTTACCTTTTTCTAAAGTAGAAAGAAATAATGATTTGTTAGCTCTTGTTCACTTTGATGCTTGCGAATTAAATGGTTTTCTAGTAAGAGAAGGAAATAGGTATTGCATCACATGCATTGATGATTTTTCAAGATATGTGTATGTTTACTTGATGATAACAAAAGATGAATCATTTCATGTGTTCAATTTTTACAAGAGTCTTGTGGAAAATCATTTAGGAATGAAAATCAAAATTTTGAGAAGTGATAGAGGTGGTGAATATTTTCCAACTAAAGTCTCTCAATTTCATGAAGAAAATGGTGGTATATGTGAGGGCCTCAAAAATTCAAATTTATTTCTAAAATGCCTAATAATATTTATATTGAGTTTAGTTATTGAAATATTAGTGAAAATATGTTTAAAGTGATTATTTCTCAATTTAGAGAATTTTATACCTAATTGTTTGCCTGTGGTTTTGGCCAAATTTTAGCGTTAAAAATTGTTCACGCTGAATAGTGACTTGGACTTGAAATCGAGCATATGTAGTGATATTTTGGAAATGTTATTAAGGTGAGACAGTGTCGGGGTGGAAGAAACCAGTGTAAGTTAGACTGTCGCGTGTGACGCGACAAAAAGTACAAAAAGCACCTTTTTCCCTTAAATTAAGGAAAGGCACTTTTTGAGGCTTTAAAGCCTTGACTTCTTGCAACACCAAGCTTCATTTTTCTGCTGCCCAAACCAGTGAGAGAGAGAGCTGCTGCCGAGAGAGAGAAAGGAGAGAAAGAGAGGTTGTCTTCAACTTTTTCTTCCAATCTTCATCCTTTCTTCTTGAAACTTCAACCACCAACACCCACCACCATTTTCACCATCCTAGCAGCCGAGGAGAGAGAGAAGGAGGTGTGGGCTGAAGTTCTTGGAGAAAATAAGAGGTAAGTAGGTGGATCTTCCTTCTTCTTTTCTTCCTACAACATAATTTGAGTTGTGATGAGTTTGATGATGATTTTGTGGCTTGATCTTCACCCCCACTTCAGTCGAACCAAGGAAGGAGAGAGAGAGGGAGATCCGAAAATTTTAAAGGAAAAAGGAAAGAAGGAAAAGCTTGGGTGAACATCTTGGGGCTTGATCTTGCACTTGGAGGTTGATTTCTTCGACAAAACTTGAAGATCTTGAGTGGGCTTGAGGATCTTGGAGGTTATCAAGCTTGGGGAGTGATTTTCTTGGAGAAAAAGTTGAGTGATCTTGTTGGGCTTTGCCGGATATTGTTGGATCTTGACAGATCCGGAGGTATAAACCTCAAATCTTGTAGATCTAGCATTATTAATGTCAATTAGTGTAGATCTGTAGTTATTGTTGATAAAAATGAAATCATCTGAAAAAATGAAGTTGGGCTCTTGGATTCCCAACCTAGGTAGCGGACTTGAGGTGGATTCTAGGTAGCGGACTTGAGGACCTGATTGGGAATTGATTGTTATTTGTGAATTTGTTTTGATATGGTTAGAAATTAGGGTTTTCTGTTGATTGAGAAATTGAGGAAAAATATATGCTATGGCCAAAACCCATGCTTGGTGATTTCAATGTTTGATTTTTGAAATGTTGTGAATGTTCTCAAAGGGTTTTGCTTTTTGAGAAAAATGTATATACTGTTCAAATTGTAAGTGTATATGTGGGTGAATGAGTGTGTGAATTTTTAAATGGGTAAAAAGTGTAATTTTCATGAAACCTGAGTGAAAAGTGCTATTTGACTGAATTTGAAGGTTTTATTATATTTTGACTAAAATCTAGGGATTTTGGATACAATGACTTGGTGTAAAGTGTTTTGGGTTAAAATGGAAGTTTTGATTGAAGGTGAACGTGCTTGTAGTGCCAATGAGTATGTCGACGAGATGTTTTCTTTTAAAAAGGGTGAAGTGATTTTCCAAAGGAATTTATGTGGAATTTGAGCTAGATGAAATGAATACCTTTCCTTGAGTAAGTTGTGGAAAAGGTTATCATTTGAAACTAAAAGTGAGATTGAACTGTATTAGTAAATGGAAAAGATTGAAGTGAACCTTATTGCTTGTTTTCAATTATTTTAGGGAGTGTGCAAGACCGTGACTTTGAACCTACGTGGAAGAACCCTACTTTGGTGAGTTTCCATGCTTGTTACGTGTTTACGTGCAAATGTTGTAAATGAATGTATTGAAGTGATTGTTATGTGAAAATTGACTTTTGAACCCTCTAATGGGGATGGTGTGTACTTTATCGCACCTACTCCATTTGAGTAAAAGTGATTGTGAAAGTGACTTGAAGTGCTTGATTGTAAAGTGTATTGTAGTGATTGCATGTGTTTGGAAGGTCAGGAAATCCCTGAGACCTATAGGTGAACCCTTCGACTCGAGCCGGGGGCTAGGCCTAGGCCGAGGAGAAAGGGCCAAGCCATAGGGTCATTGAAAATGTCACAAAGCACAGTGACTCAGACCAGTGATTTATGCTCGGAACTTGGTTTTTGAACCAGTCTCCATAAGAGCAACAACCCAGTGAAGTGAAATGAAAAGTACTCTGGACTTGGCGTATGGACTTGTCCCTAATGGAGAGTACTCAATAAAGTGAAGTGTTTAAAGTGAAGTGTTTCAAAGTGAAATGTTTTAAAGTGAAGTGAAAAGTGTTTGGGTCCGGTGGGGTTTGGAGGAGTAAGGAGAAAGTGAAGTTCTACATGGTAATGGTGATAGTTGTGAGTGTCAACCACCGGTTCGTGGTTCGTGGACAAGCTTGGAATTTGGCCCCGAGGGCCCTGTACATTGTATTGTTAATTGCTTTTCTATCTGTTTATATTTCAAGTCTTCTTGCAAAGTGAAATTGTTTATGTGTTAAGTGGCTTGCATGTTTTTGGGAACTCACGGGCTTTTTAGCTCACCCTTTCCATTTGTTTTCCTTAGCAGGATTTGAGCAACCAAGTGGTGGTGCCAACCCTTGAGATTAGGGCTTTCATATGTTTTGTTATGTACTTTTGGAGAATTATGGATATTGCCTTTTGTGGACTTTTGTATAATGGAATCATGTATTGATCGAATTGTATTTGGGATGTTATGTATCTATAAGACATTGTACTCCTCTGTATTATATTCAGGGTTTTAGTTGTTAAGTATTATTGAAAAAGTGAGTGTGTGAGTCCTGGCGAGAGCTAGGCGGTCCGCCGACCCCCTTAGGGGAAAGTGGGGTCGTCACAGGTGGTATCAGAGCCTAGGTTTGAATAGTCTGGCATAGTGAGAGTTAGTGGATTGCTAAGAGTCTAGTAGGTTAGGAGCAAAAGTGAAGTGAGAGTTATGTGTTTATGAATAAGTATTGTTGATCTTTAAGTTAGAACGAGTACTAATGAGGATTCTTTCTTGTAGGATATGGAGCCTGGAGGGAGTGATGGGCCTCGACACCGACACCTACCGCATCTTATTGCTTGGGTTCTAGGGTGCTCGTGCGCTTATAACCCTAGGATCCGTGCTAGCCTTGTGGGTGTTGGAGGACCACGCCTATCCCGATCGATGGTGCTTGCTGCTCTACCGAGAGAGGAAGAGGTTGACTAGGATCAACCGCGAGCGTCAGGAGGAGATTGAGAGGCTTACTACTGTGGCCCAGACTCGACTTGCTAGGATTGGAGAGCTTGAGGCTGAGGTTCGCTTGGCTAATGAGCGAGCCGCTAGGATAGTGAGGATGGCTCGAGAGAGGGAGGATATTGCTGCTGGCTGTGAGGCCTTGATTGGAGGGGTGATTGAGGCCAACCAGTAGGAGACGGTTGATCGACCCTCTCGATTGATTGGGAGGAGAGCCTCGATTGAGTCCTGGAGATGCTATCATGGCTGAGGGAGATCCACAGTACTTGATGTCTGATCCCTCTGAGGATGAGTCTACGGAGACTTCTTCGTACCAGACCTGATGGATTAGCTTGACTTGACCTTAGGGCTTTTGTTATCTTTTATGGGGAGTAAAGCCTGTAGAGTGGGTTCCCAACTTTTGTAAAGTGCATGCTTGCTAACTTGCCAAGTACCATATTTTTGTTTAAGTGTACTTGAGAACTTGATATACCACTGTGTATCTTTTGACAAAAGCATGCTTGACTGATGTACTCTTGGCATTGTATTGTAATGAAATGTAATTATGAAAGTGTTTTGCCTATTTTCTAAAGTAATTGTTCTAATTGTGTTGTTACTTTTCCTGTGTTTATGATAATTTGATGGCCCTCTAGAGAACTATGGACGGTAGGAGAGGACGAGGTCGGGGGCGTGGAACTGGGCTTCGTCAAAATGTGGGAAATGACCATGAATCTACTGCTGATCAAAACCAAGGGGCTGGGGTTAACTTTGTAGAGCAAATGGCTACGGCCATGAACCGTATGACTGAGATTTTAGATCGTATGGCTGGACAACAAGGCCCTGGACCTGAGCAACACCTTGGTAATGTTGGAGTTGGTGAAGACCGAGCACTTGAGAGATTTCAAAGATTTAACCCCCCAAAATTCTGTGGTGAACCTAACCCTGAAGTTGCTGAGGGTTGGTTAGAAAGGATTTCGATATTTTGCTGCTCTAGACTATCTTGAGGAGAGGCAAATAACCTTGCCACATTCCAATTTGATGGAGCTGCCCGTTCTTGGTGGGCCATGATAAGAACCAAGTGGGAAGAGAGAATACCCCTAGGACTTGGGTAAATTTTACCGAGAGTTCAATGCCAAGTTTCTTCCTCCAATAGTGCAAGAGAAAAGGAGGACGATTTCATTAGGTGTAAACAGGGATTACTGAGTGTGACGGAGTATGAAGCACGCTGTTTACTAAACTCAAGATTTGCCCCGAGTTGGTGGCCACCGAGCAAAGGAGGGTAAGAAGGTTTGTCCGTGGATTGAATGTAGAGCTCCGGAAATCTTAGCACTCAAGTTAATAGTTTTAGTGAAGCCGTGGAGAGGGCTCGAGAGGATTGAAGGGCCAAAGCACAAGTAATGAATTTTAATGCAAGAAAAAGGAATGCACCTAGTGGCAGTCGTGGTCCAATGGACATGAATGTTCCAACTCCTAAGTTTGGAAGAGGAGTGGGTAGAACAACCCTCTAGCTCTGCCTGGGGATCAAATTTGAGAGGGACATACTCAAGAGGAGGAGTGTCTAGAGGGAGTGTGAGAGGAAGAGGACTATCAAGGGGAGGTTCCCAAGGAAGTCAAGTCTCTACCCCTAGCGTGTCTTGTGGCTTTTGTGGGAAGCCAAACCACACGGAGAATGAATGTTGGAGAAAGAGTGGAGCATGTCTTAAGTGTGGTAGTACGGAGCATCAATTATCTGCTTGTCCGATGGCCCAAGGAGGAGGTATGACCCAACCAGCAAGCAAACCCACTACCAGTCAAGCTAGTACCGCAGGGAATCGACCAAGAGTACCAGCTAGGGTCTACGCCATTGACCAACAGCAAGTTCGACCCTACTGAAGTGGTTGAAGGTACCATCCCAATCTTTCATCGCTTAGCTAAGATTTTGATTGATCCTGGTGCATCACATTCTTTTGTGAATCATTCCTTTTTGAATGGAGTAGACATAAAGCCTACTAGATTACCTTATGATTTGGAAGTTAAGACACCCACGGGGGAACAAAGTTTAATTACTAGTTGGGTATACAAGAATTGTGATATTTGGATAGGAGAAAGGAAGCTAGTGGTGGACTTGATTAATTTAGACATCAAGGGATATGATGTTATCATGGGGATGGATTCTCTAGCTCGTCATCATGCTAAATTGGATTGTAGGGCAAAGACTGTGGAGTTTTCTATTCCTGGGGAGGCTACCTTGAGGTTAGGTAAAAGGAGATTAGCGTCATCGCCCTCATTTCGGGATTAAAGCGAGAAAATTATTAAGTAAAGGGGCTCAACGGTATTTGGCCTTTTTGATAAATCCCCCTAGTGATAAAATGAAATTAGAGGAAGTGCCGATTGTGAAGGATTTTCCCGATGTCTTTCCAGAGGAATTAGAAAATCTACCTCCTGAGCGAATGGTGGAATTTAAGATTGATTTGCTGCCAGGGACAGCTCCAATTTCTGAGACTCCGTATCGAATGGCTCCAGCTGAACTTAAGGAATTAAAGGTCCAATTACAAGATTTATTGGGCGAGGTTTTATCGAGAGAGTGACTCACCTTGGGGAGCACCTGCTTTGTTAAGAAGAAGGATGGAAGTTTGAGGTTGTGCATTGACTATCGAGGGCTTAACGATGTGACAATAAAGAATAAATATCCTTTGCCGCTCATTGATGAACTATTTGACCAATTGCAAGGATCGGTGGTCTTCTAAATTAGACCTTAGGCAAGGGTACTACCAATTGAGGATTAGAAAGGAAGGCGTGGGGACTGCTTTTAATTGAGGTAGGACATTTTGAGTTTGTGGTAATGCCCTTTGGATTGACCAATGCTCCAGCGGCATTTATGGATTTGATGCAACGGGTCTTTAAACCCTATTTGGACCAATTTGTGGTTGTATTCATAGATGACATTTTGGTATACTCAAAGACCCGAGAGGATCATGCTCAACACTTGAAGATAGTGCTCCAAACTTTAAGAGAACATCAATTGTATGCTAAGTTCAACAAGTGTGAGTTTTGGTTAGAGGAAGTGTCCTTTTTAGGGCATAAAATTTCTAAGGAGGGAATTGCTGTAGATCCCTCCAAAGTGGAGACAGTGACTCAATGGAAGCAACCTAGAAATCCTACTGAGATTAGGAGTTTCTTGGGCTTGGCAGGATACTACCGTCGATTCATTCAGGATTTCTCAAAGATTGGGGACCTTGTGGATTTGACTAAAAAGCATGTTAAGTTTGCTTGGAATCCAAAGTGTGAGGCTAGTTTTCAGGAGTTAAAGAAGCGTTTGACAACGGCCCCTGTGTTGACCTTGCCAAATGGAAAAGATGGGTTTGTAGTTTATTCAGACGCCTCGAAAGAAGGTTTAGGATGTGTCCTGATGCAAAATGGGAGAGTTATTGCCTATGCTTCTAGGAAATTAAAGCCCCATGAGCAAAATTATCCAACACATGATTTGGAGTTGGCCGCCGTCATTTTTGCACTGAAAAAGTGGAGACATTACTTGTATGGGGTGACATTTGAGGTTTTTACCGATCACAAAAGTCTCAAGTATTTGTTCTCTCAAAAGGAATTGAATCTAAGGCAGAGGCGATGGGTAGAATTCCTTGAGGACTATGATTGCACCATAAGTTATCACCCTGGAAAGGCCAACAAGGTAGCTGATGCCTTAAGCCGAAAGGCTCAAATAGCAGGTTTGATGGTAAAAGAGTGGGAAATGTTAGAAAAGGTTGGGGAATGGAAACCTCATTTGGAGAAACAGAAAGTCATCTTTGGGAATATAGTGTTGAAATCTTCCATTCTAGAACGTATTAAAGAGGCTCAAAAAGGAGATTCCATAGTGCAAAAATGGATTGGAAAAGTGAATAAAGGAGAAACCCTAGACTTTAAGTTAGGGCCTGAGGGAATTTTGAGGTTTCGAAATCGTGTTGTTGTTCCAGACAATGAAGAGTTGAGGAAAGAAATTTTGGAAGAAGCACATCGTTCTAAGTATACAATTCACCCTGGGAATAATAAAATGTATCAAGACTTGAAAAGAATGTATTGGTGGGATGGAATGAAGAGAGATGTGGCCAGATTTGTTCAGACCTGTCTCGTGTGCCAACAAGTTAAGGCGGAGCACCAGAAACCTTCAGGACTTTTGCAACCCTTAGAGATACCTGAATGGAAATGGGATCATATCACTATGGATTTTGTGACTGGGTTGCCTAGGAGTCAAAAAGGAGATGATGCAGTTTGGGTGATAGTGGATCGACTTACTAAAACTGCTCATTTTCTACCGGTAAGTATGAAATGTCCTTTGGAGAAGCTAGCTCGATTGTACTTGGATGAGATTGTTAGGCTACATGGGGTACCTGTGAGCATTGTCTCTGATAGAGACCCAAGGTTTGTTTCTCGATTTTGGCAAAAGTTACAAGAGAATTTGGGGACTAAGGTTAGTTTGAGCACTGCCTATCATCCTCAAACGGATGGACAATCTGAAAGGACAATCCAAACTTTGGAAGACATGTTGAGGTTATGTATATTGGATTTTGGAGGAAGTTGGAGTCGACATATGCCTCTAGTTGAGTTTGCCTACAACAATAGTTACCATGCTTCAATTCAGATGGCTCTTTATGAAGCGCTTTATGGGAGAAGGTGTAGATCACCTATTCATTGGGATGAAATAGGAGAAAAGAAGATTTTGGATCCAACCACTATTCCTTGGGTTGAGGAGGCTTTTGAGAAGGTGAAGCTAGTTCGAGAAAGACTCCAAACGGCTCAAAGTCGACAAAAGAGTTATGCCGATAACCGAAGAAAGGATTTGGAGTTCGATGTAGGGGACAAAGTATTTCTCAGGGTTAAGCCTATGAAAGGAGGAGTGGTATCCAAAAAGGGGAAGAAATTGAAACCACGATATGTAGGACCATTTGAGATTCTCAAGCGAGTAGGGAAAGTGGCATACCAGTTGGATTTACCCTCGAGCATGTCAAAGATTCATAATGTTTTCCACGTGTCCATGCTTAAGAAGTACCATCCAGACCCAAGCCATGTGTTGCCTTTAGGAGAGATTGAAGTGGATGAATCTTTGTCCCATGAAGAAGCGACTGTAAGAATCCTCAGAGAAGTGAAAGACTTGAGGAATAAGAAGATCCCATTGGTCAAAGTTCTTTGGAGAAATCATGCTATTGAGGAAGCAACATGGGAATTGGAGGAAGAGATGAAGAAGAGTCATCCCGAGTTATTTACCGAGAAAGGTAAGAAATTTTGAGGACAAAATTCTCTTAAGGAGGGGAGGATGTGAGGGGCCTCAAAATTCAAATTTATTTCTAAAATGCCTAATAATATTTATATTGAGTTTAGTTATTGAAATATTAGTGAAAATATGTTTAAAGTGATTATTTCTCAATTTAGAGAATTTTATACCTAATTGTTTGCGGTGTGTGGTTTTGGCCAAATTTTAGCATTAAAATTGTTCACGCTGAATAGTGACTTGGACTTGAAATCGAGCATATGTAGTGATATTTTGGAAATGTTATTAAGGTGAGACAGTGTCGGGGTGGAAGAAACCAGTGTAAGTTAGACTGTCGCGTGTGACGCGACAAAAAGTACAAAAAAAGCACCTTTTTCCCTTAAATTAAGGAAAGGCACTTTTGAGGCTTTAAAGCCTTGACTTCTTACAACACCAAGCTTCATTTTTCTGCTGCCCAAACCAGTGAGAGAGAGAGAGCTGCTGCCGAGAGAGAGAAAGGAGAGAAAGAGAGGGTTGTCTTCAACTTTTTTCTTCCAATCTTCATCCTTTCTTCTTGAAACTTCAACCACCAACACCCACCACCATTTTCACCATCCTAGCAGCCGAGGAAGAGGAGAGAGAGAAGGAGGTGTGGGCTGAAGTTCTTGGAGAAAATAAGAGGTAAGTAGGTGGATCTTCCTTCTTCTTTTCTTCCTACAACATAATTTGAGTTGTGATGAGTTTGATGATGATTTTGTGGCTTGATCTTCACCCCCACTTCAGCCGAACCAAGGAAGGAGAGAGAGAGGGAGATCCCTTGGGTGAACATCTTGGGGCTTGATCTTGCACTTGGAGGTTGATTTCTTCGACAAAACTTGAAGATCTTGAGTGGGCTTGAGGATCTTGGAGGTTATCAAGCTTGGGGAGTGATTTTCTTGGAGAAAAAGTTGAGTGATCTTGTTGGGCTTTGCCGGATATTGTTGGATCTTGACAGATCCGGAGGTATAAACCTCAAATCTTGTAGATCTAGCATTATTAATGTCAATTAGTGTAGATCTGTAGTTATTGTTGATAAAAATGAAATCATCTGAAAAGATGAAGTTGGGCTCTTGGATTCCCAACCTAGGTAGCGGACTTGAGGTGGATTCTAGGTAGCGGACTTGAGGACCTGATTGGGAATTGATTGTTATTTGTGAATTTGTTTTGATATGGTTAGAAATTAGGGTTTTCTGTTGATTGAGAAATTGAGGAAAAATATATGCTATGGCCAAAACCCATGCTTGGTGATTTCAATGTTTGATTTTTGAAATGTTGTGAATGTTCTCAAAGGGTTTTGCTTTTTGAGAAAAATGTATATACTGTTCAAATTGTAAGTGTATATGTAGGTGAATGAGTGTGTGTATCTTTAAATGGGTAAAAAGTGTAATTCTCATGAAACCTGAGTGAAAAGTGCTATTTGACTGAATTTGAAGGTTTTATTATATTTTGACTAAAATCTAGGGATTTTGGATACAATGACTTGGTGTAAAGTGTTTTGGGTTAAAATGGAAGTTTTGATTGAAGGTGAACGTGCTTGTAGTGCCAATGAGTATGTCGACGAGATGTTTTCTTTTAAAAAGGGTGAAGTGATTTTCCAAAGGAATTTATGTGGAATTTGAGCTAGATGAAATGAATACCTTTCCTTGAGTAAGTTGTGGAAAAGGTTATCATTTGAAACTAAAAGTGAGATTGAACTGTATTAGTAAATGGAAAAGATTGAAGTGAACCTTATTGCTTGTTTTCAATTATTTTAGGGAGTGTGCAAGACCGTGACTTTGAACCTTACGTGGAAGCCGAACCCTACTTTGGTGAGTTTCCATGCTTGTTACGTGTTTACGTGCAAATGTTGTAAATGAATGTATTGAAGTGATTGTTATGTGAAAATTGACTTTTGAACCCTCTAATGGGGATGGTGTGTACTTTATCGCACCTACTCCATTTGAGTAAAAGTGATTGTGAGAGTGACTTGAAGTGCTTGATTGTAAAGTGTATTGTAGTGATTGCATGTGTTTGGAAGGTCAGGAAATCCCTGAGACCTATAGGTGAACCCTTCGACTCGAGCCGGGGGCTAGGCCTAGGCCGAGGAGAAAAACCATAGGGTCATTGAAAATGTCACAAAGCACAGTGACTCAGACCAGTGATTTATGCTCGGAACTTGGTTTTTGAACCAGTCTCCATAAGAGCAACAACCCAGTGAAGTGAAATGAAAAGTACTCTGGACTTGGCGTATGGACTTGTCCCTAATGGAGAGTACTCAATAAAGTGAAGTGTTTAAAGTGAAGTGTTTCAAAGTGAAATGTTTTAAAGTGAAGTGAAAAGTGTTTGGCGTGCGGGCCCGGTGGGGGTTTGGAGGAGTAAGGAGAAAGTGAAGTTCTACATGGTAATGGTGATAGTTGACGGAGTGTCAACTACTGGTTCGTGGTTCATGGACAAGCTTCGTGGAATTTGGCCCCTGAGGGCCCTGTATCCTACATTGTATTGTTAATTGCTTTTCTATCTGTTTATATTTCAAGTCTTCTTGCAAAGTGAAATTGTTTATGTGTTAAGTGGCTTGCATGTTTTTGGGAACTCACGGGCTTTTTAGCTCACCCTTTCCATTTGTTTTCCTTAGCAGGATTTGAGCAACCAAGTGGTGGTGCCAACCCTTGAGATTAGGGCTTTCATATGTTTTGTTATGTACTTTTGGAGAATTATGGATATTGCCTTTTGTGGACTTTTGTATAATGGAATCATGTATTGATCGAATTGTATTTGGGATGTTATGTATCTATAAGACATTGTACTCCTCTGTATTGTATTCAGGGTTTTAGTTGTTAAGTATTATTGAAAAAGTGAGTGTGTGAGTCCTGGCGAGAGCTAGGCAGGCGGTCCGCCGACCCCTTTGGTTCGCCTTAGGGGAAAGTGGGGTCGTCACAGTATAAATCAAACTAATGCACCATGTATTCTGCAGCAAAATGGTCTGGCAGAAAGAAAAAAATTGGACTTCGAAAAATATGGTAAATGCCATGATTATAAGTTACTACCTAAAAATTTGTGAGGAGAGGCATTATTGGCTGCGTGTCATACGTATAATAGAGTACCTTCACTTAAATCCAAGGTATCTCCATATGAATTATGGAAAGGTAGAAAACCAAACTTGAGTTACTTACAAGTTTGGGGTTGTATAGCCTTTTATTGACTCCCTGATAATAAAAGAACTAAATTGTCACCTAGAGCACTTAAAAGTGTCTTTGTATGCTATGCTGAAAATTCAAAGACTTATAGATTGTTAAATTTAGATTCTAATGTCATTGTGGAATCTAGGGATGTTGAATTTTTAGACGACAAATTTCTCTGTAATTCAACAGTGAATACATATTCAAACCAAGAATCAAAACCAATCTCCAATGTTGGACCTTCTTCTAATAATAAAAGAAAAGAAAGTGACGCTCCGAGTGAACCTAGGAGGAGTCAAAGGCAACGAAAGGAAAAACATTTATCTTCTGATTTTTTAGATTTATAGGCTAATGTTTTCTCAGTTGAAGGCAATAGACAAGTTCTACAAGACAAGATTCCTGTCTTGTTAAGTGTAGAAGATGATCCCAAAACTTTTAGTGAACCTATGAAATCAAGATATGTAGCTTTTTGGAGAGAGGCAATTAATGATGAGATGGATTCATTGTTAACTAATAATACTTGGATCTTAGTTAATTTGCTTCCAAGTTCTAAGCCAATTAGTTGTAAGTGGGTATTTCGAAGGAAATACAAAACTGATGGATCTGTACAAACTTTCAAGGCAAGACTAGTGGCCAAGGGATATCGACAAAAGGAGGGAATTGATTATTTTGACACTTTTGCACCAACAGTCAGAATTACATCTATACGAGTACTGTTATCATTAGATTCAATGTTTGATTTGTGTGTACATCAAATGAATTTAAAAATAGCATTTTCAAATGGTGATTTAAATAAGGAGGCGTATATGGAACAACCAAAAGGTTTTGTTCTACCAAGAAATGATAAGATAGTTTGCAAGCTGATAAAATCTTTATATGGTTTAAAGCAAACACCTAAACAATGGCATGAAAAGTTTAAATCTGCTATACGCTCCAATGGTTTAAATATACTAATACTAATAAATGCATTTATTCTAAGTTTATCAAAGAGTATGGTGTAATAACTTGTTTATATATGGATGACATGCCAATTGTTGGTACTAATTACAAAGGTGTAGAAGAAACTAACAAGTATTTAACTTCTAAATTGAAAATGAAGGATCTTGGTGAAGTACATCCTATTTTAGGAATTAAAGTTAAAAAACATAGTGGGGGCTATTCTTTAAGTCAAACTCATTATGTTGAGAAAGTTTTAAACAAGTATCAACATTTGAAGGTGAAAGGCGTAAGCACTTTTATGATCCAAACTTTAAGTTGTATAAAAATTATGGTAAGCCTACTGCTCAATTAGAGTATGCTAGTGCAATTGGCAGTCTAATGTATGAAATGCATTATACTAGACCAGATATTTCATATGCCACTTGTAGACATATAAAATATACCAAAAGTCCTCGTGTAGAACATTGGAAAGCTATATGAAGAGTTCTTGTATATCTTAAAAGAACAAGAGACTTAGGACTTGTCTATAACAAGTTCCCTGCAGTACTTGAAGATGAATCTGATGGAAGTTGGGTAACCAGTGTATGTGACAAAGTTTCTACTTCTGGTTGGATTTTTACATTGGGTGGAGGAGCTGTTTCTTGGGTATCGAAGGAACAAACGATCAAGATACATTCCACCATGAAGGCTAAATTTGTAGCCTTAGCAGCTGCATGCAAAGAGGACAAATGGTTAAGAAATTTGTTGTTAGACATCGAGTTGTGGCCAAAACCAACGCCAACCTTTTCTTTGCATTGTGATATTGAAACCACTATATCTAGAGCATTAAATAGAATATATAATGGTGAATCTAGATAAATAAGTCTAAGACATGAATATGTTAGACAACTATTGAATGATGGCATAGTTACCGTACTGAATTTTAGATCATTCAACAATTTGGCGGATCCCTTCACTAATACTCTCTCAAAAGATGCAGTGAAAGCAACGTAATTGGGAATGGGATTAAAACCCTTTGTCTAGAGTCGCTAGTAATGGCCCAACCTTTCTTCTAGCACTAACACTAGATGCAAGGTTTAAAGGGTGATAACAAGTTGCTAATAAGTGATTGTAAGCACTAGGTGTTGTATTATTCCATTCCAAGGTACTAGTGCAATTTTGGTGTTTAGAGGATGAGTATTACACTGTTAATGAAGTTAAAATTAAAGTTTCAAAGTGCCTTGGTAATAAAAGCTTGAAAAAAGAAATTAAAGTTTCATGGTGCCTTGGTAATAAAGGCTTGAAAAAAGCACTTTACCTATATGATCATAGGAGTAGTGCCGCTCCTAGCAAAAGTGGGGGTTTTCTTTTGTAAATAATTATGAATTTAGGATAGAGCACCTGGCCAATAACAGTGATAAAATTCGTTTTGTAAGCTATTCTACGAAAGGGATAAAGGCTTGTGTGTGATATCTCTGATTTTAACTTTAAAGTCAAGGTTTACGCTACTTAGCCACCTAGACTTGTTAGAATGAGTGAAATATTTGCCCTAAGAGAAGGGTTTAAGTTCAAAAGCACCTTTCTTTATGCAAAAATAAAATCAATGCTAAATTAATTTCATTACAAACTAATTAGCAGATTGTTGGTAATAGTTTGCATTGAATTAGTTGAAGTTTCTTGTCCCACATTGGATGAGGATAGAGTGCCTATTGTGTATATATGTCCTTGTCTTCTTTTCTTAACAAATTTGATTCAAATGTTAGTTTGGCGGGAAAATTTGGTGGGATGGTAATTTCAATTTATGTCTAATTCACTTGAATATAAATTGAAAGACATATAAAATATCTTCATAAGGCCAGACATCTTGGTCTTTCTGATTAGAAGAGATGCTAAATTAATTATCCAAAATTTTTTATTTTCCTAATTAATTAGGAGCAGTTAAACTTAACAGACATATCTGTTAATTGGTTAACTACCTCTATACCTCTACAATTAGAGTTGCATTCTTTTAGATAGTTCTTAAATTTTGTTGCATCCTAGAGGTAATTTGTTTGTTGTAGAGGCAAATAGCATATTAAGAAAAGTGTTTTTAAAGCCTCAAAGTATGCTTTGTTCGGGTTCTTTTCTTTTTTTTTTTTTTTCCTGACAGTAGCAGTGGGTGAAAAATGCTGATGCTTCTCCCAAGCTGATCCAGTTACCCTACATTAAAAGAACAAAATGGTTTAAGGTCTTTGCCTACTCTTCACCATGTGGCCATACGAGTTGGAGAAAGACAGACTTATGACCCCAGTAAACTAACAAAGTCATTATCGCTATTCTTAACCGTGTTACGTAAAAACTAATCTATCATCTAGTTTAATCAACTAATTGACTGAATCAATTCCTTGACTCGTATTTTTTTTTTCTTTTCTAAATATTAATTGAATAGTAATTCTAAATAATATTAAGCCTTTGGTAGGTTGGTCTCTAGGAGAGAGTTTAAAATCCCTTTTGAGTGGTACCTTAATTTCTGTGGTTAAAAAGGTAATATATAGTGGTGCACCCATTTACTCAAGTAGAATTTCTCCCTCTAAGTCCTCATATAGCTCCGTTAGCCAGGCTCCCATTAGAGTAGGATCGAATAGGTACAAAATAAATACTCTCAAAGATGCTTTTGACTGAGTATGAAAATCCTTATTATTTCAACTCTGTTTCTTACATTCACGGAAAGTAGAGATATGGTCTTTATATTGACCATAGTAACACAAATCCAAATCAACAACAGAAAAGATTCACCTAATACTAATTGGACTTATCTGCTAGTTTCCTAATTAATAAACCTAATAAGACTTGGGTTTAATATTCTACGTCACTTCATTTGACATCAGGTCATGGTTGCAAATAGTAAATCTTTTTACTTGATCAGAGAAGGATATGCTCCTCGTACTCCCGACTTCCTCCTCCCATAGCATTCGGCGAAAAATGCTGGTACTTTCTCAAACTGACCCAGTTACCCGACATTCAAAGAACAAAATGGTCCAAGGTCTTTGCCTGCTCTTTGCCATGCAGCCACAAGACTTGGAGAAGGACGACTTATGACCCCAACAAACTAAGAAAGTCATTGTGGCTATTCTTAACTTAGTTAAGTAAAAACTTCTTTATCTATCATCTAGTTTAACCAACTATTTGGCTGAATCACTTCCTTGACTTGTATTTTTTCTTTTTTAAATATCAATTCAATAGTAAGTCTAAATTAAATTGAGTGTTTGGTAGATTTTTTTTTTTTCGACACGACAAATCCTAGTCTATATACTATGGGGAGGGATGGACCCAAAGGGGTCAATTAGGGGACCCAGTGAGAACTAAACCACCACTGGACCAGCGGGTGCGTTCTAGGAAAACCTGGTGAGAAATGCAAGCCATAGGATTTGATCCATGACCTACATCCAATGAGAGCTTTAAGCTCTACCTTGGTGGCCAAGTTACTTAAGCCAAGTTGGTTGAGTCTTTGGTAGATTAGTCGCTAGGAAAGAATTTAAGATCCCTTTTGAGCGGCACCTTAATCGCTGTAGTTAAAAAGATAATATATAGTGGTGCACCCATTTAGGCAATCAGAATTTCTCCCTCAAACTCCTCACATAGCTTAGTTAGCTAGGCTCCCATTAGAGTAGTATAGAAAAGGTGCAAAATAAGTAGTTTCAAAGATGCTTTTGACTAAGTATGAAAGTCCCACTTAACCACATATATTTAGTTTCTGTTACAGTTTCTTTTTTTTTCTTTTTTTTGGTCCCAGGGATGGCTATACAGCCCTAACAACCGTCTAAAGGTACTACTACTTGGGTTGAATTTCGCAGGAATCATCCTACTTTCTGGACTATTTGAGTGTTTTATTTTTGGGCATCCAGAATTTGTACAAATAATTGAGATTTACTATGGGGTCTAAAGTCAATTTACTTCACAAAGAAAATGATTTTTACTTCCAAAGAAAATATGTCCCTGTGTGTGTATCTTCTGGGAAGCTTTTCCGATGTAATACAAATAAAGATTAGGCCCATTGAGCCAGCTGAAGCAATTTAAACACAAATACGCCTTCCACCATCGAAGCTGTTGCACAATTCTCATCATGGATATTTGGAATTTACCTTAAACCAGTAGCAGCTCCAACAGGCGTTGTGAGGGAATATAAAACTGGTATTAGTACTGTGACAGGCAGCCTTGAATGTTGCCTAATGACCACTACCCAACAAAACTTCTGTCCATTTTACAGTATGTTCGTTACACGAGTTCTCTTTATATATTGTAAATGGTACTTTACAAATTTTTCGATTGATGTAAAAAATATAATTACTTTAGCCAATGTTTGCAAACAATTTCTACTAAAACCATAGATGATATCACTCCAACTCATGAACTGAAGAAAACCAGTTAAGTAGCTAATCTTTCAAGTTATAGCTCATTCTCAACTGGCGGTTGGCATAAAAGTTTGCTTTAGCCTTCATTTTTTTCCCCTACAACACAAGGATAAGCTGTAAAACGATCTGCATAATGATCATTCCAAGCTCAATCTCCAAAGCTTCATCCACGTTCCTCACCAGATACAAAAATTCTCTGCATCATGATCATTCCAGCTCCTTTTGGACCACACAACAATCAAATTCTTCCATCATACGCAAGAATTCTAAGCACCAGATGTGATCCTTACAGCCCAGGTCAACCACTGTTGCCTCATTACTGCAAAGTAATTTTGCTATTGCACGCTTGAGCATCTACAAAATAACCAGACAATAAAGTGAGAGTAGGTTCGAACACATTGAAAACAAGAACAGAATTCCAGCTGAATCTCTCAGTTCTCTAATTCAACCAGATGCAGGCAAAGATCTAAAATGCCAAGAATTCTACTATTTCAAGAGAAAGAAAAATAAAGAATCTTGTAACTCCAGGTAAGTTAATTTGATGGCTTCAAACCAGGGAATCTCGGCCGTCTAAACAAAAATAAGACACCTATCTATGACACTTGTGGAAGACATGTTGCATATGAAGCTTGGCTTCCTTTGTCTCAAAAAAGACAGCAGATATGACTGGCCAATTGACCTTTCTTTTGGCCCATCCCATGTTTTCAATTACCCACTCTCCATTTTAGTTTTTCAGTAATTGAAAGAATACACAAGAAATTTGCAAATCTCTGGCAGGAATTTCCATCATAGAAATTTGAAACTGTAACAGAAACTAAATATATGTGGTTAAGACTGACTCGTTCTACAATTAAAATTGTATAATTATGTTAATTTTACAAATGAGAAAGTGCATATCTTGTAGATGGTCTTAAATAGTTCTTTAAGTTAATCTAGATTGGGAATAGAACTAACGGTTGTTCCAAACAACTAAGAGCGTGAAGATTGGATGACTTATTTTTAAACTTATTATTAAGAAAATAACCAATTTCGCCATGTTAAAAAAGTGCATATTTTATGCTTGTTTTCTACATATTTATCTCAGTCATACGCATCACATTGATCAAAAATCATAATCATCCCTCAATTCATTAGCTTATCTTTAGTAGTAACCTTCCTTTTACACAGTATCCACAAAGTACGTACAAGGAGAATCCTCCTCTAGGCTGCTACATATAATCTCCCTATGATTTTATATAATGTCAGATGATCCACTTAAGATTTCAACATAATCATATAATTTCTCTATAATTTTATGTAAAGTGAAAAATAAACGGAATACACAATCAGTTACGATGACTGTATGAAATGTGCTTCAAAAGTGTACGTGATAAAATTATAATATCTATTTAGCCCTACTTAGTCCTCTTATAGTGTGCATGAATATTCACTTTACCCCCTATCATTTTCGCATTTGTCCATATAATCCTCTTATAGTTTTAGATAAGGTGATTGATTCATCAATTGATTGATTTAACATTTAAGTAAGATCACTACTGGTATTTCAACTAGTGTCATTACATAGATTATTTTGTATCAAATTTTCACTTTGTATAGAACTATGAGGGGTGAAGTGGACATTTTGAGACATTAAATGAGTCATATGGCAATGGACAAAACTATAGGGGGTTATTTGTAATTTAATCCACATTTTATTACTGACTTAAACAGTAAACATCACACAAGTACCAGCTGTCCAGGTTACCTCATCCCCATGGTAATCAAAAGGAATAAACTGGTTAGGAGTTGCCTGTCTCGAATGAAAACTAACATTTTGCTGAGATTCTTTAACGAATGTGCCCTCCATACGTTCACAAAATTTATTCAATTGAAAATTAACAATGTAGGTGCACAATAACCATTCATTAGTATTAAAGAGGCCATACTTCTAAAAGAGTTCAAATTTACACTGTCTTCATTATTTAACAATCCCATTTTTCTGAAATCAACTTATAAACTTTAGACCGTTCCAGATTTTGTGATTTAAGAAATTTGACTGCTCCAAACGAAGACTTAAGAATCCAATAGTCTAGGAACAGGTGTAACTCATTTTTGGTAGAAAGATGTGATTCCCCTGGATATACATGAACTCTAACCCCATGTTTGGTACGTAGGAATGACCTGGAAAGGAAAGACCTAAAAAGGAAAGACATTTGCAACTAGTTCATTTTATTGAACCGTTTGGTATGGTTCATTTAAGCTGGAAAGCCCTTTCCACCTGGAATGGTAATTCCAACTTTTTTCTGGAATCTCATTCCTTAGAAAAACTTGGGGAAATCTCTTTCCACCTTCATCCTAAAATGCCTAAATAGTATGATGTTAAATTTATCCTCATAAATTTTTTACACTTCATCATGATATTTTGGGCTATTTTTATGTTTAATTAATATTTGAATGTAATTTTTCATAATAATTAATTATCCTTGAAGTTAAAATATTTTTTCTTTTCTATACTAGGAAACAAATTTTTTAAGTTATTTTTTGACTTTTGAACAATTGTGTAAGAATTTTTCTTGAATCTTATCAAAATTGAAAATAGATTAAAAAATAATTGTAACCGTTTGATTTCATATAATTTATATTTTATGCTGCTAACTACAATTTCTAGGAAATGCAAAATTTTAACTTAGAAATCTATATATTAAAATGAATTAAATATTGCAATTGAAGAATTTTGAAATCAATTCTCATTTAGTTTTGAAGTAAAAAAATATCAAAATTTCACATAAATGGATAAACACTATTATAGAATAAATAAATAAATAATAAGAAATATTATATCTTATAAACTAATCCAGGGCAATTAAGTCAAATTTGTATTTAGTATTCTATTCTGACATCTGAATATTAATTTTATTAAATATTAAAATTTGAGTAAACATTCCATTCTAACTTGTCTACCAAACTCTGCAATAATGAATTTTTTTCCTCATCATTCTGGGTGAAAATGTATTCTGTGTGAAAAGATTTTTCCATTCTGGGCATTCCCACGTACAAAACACATCGTAATCTGATTGAGAAAAAATCAATGATTCTTGTTTTTGGGTACAGTGTTACATATGTCAATTCTCGTCATCTGGTAAAGAAAGAGTAAAGAATGGTGCCTACCTGCAACTGCTAGCGCACATTGCTATCTATAGATAGTTTGAGCCATGAGGTTTGTCTTCATCCAGCATGTATAAACTCCTCCAGATTGCTACACATTTACCACTTCATTCTTATAACTACTAGACCCCGAGAAAACTTTGTGTGTACACATCCATCCTCAGTACTAGTGATCAATGAGTTCAAAATGCTTACCCTCCTCTCTCCTCTTCTTGCTAGCTTGGATAATCACCTTTCCGACATGCCCGACAAATGGAGCATCATTAGCTAAGGCAGGATGCAATGAAACTTGTGGCAATGTGCTTATCCCTTACCCATTCGGGCTGAGTCCTGGATGCGCTCTTAAAAAATCATACATCATAATTTGCAATTCTTCCAAGCCATATCTAAGTTACCTCAACCTGGAGGTGCTGAACGTGTCATTGCTAGACCAAACTATAACAGTAAATGCCCCATTGACTTATTTTTGCAACACTGATCAAGCCCAGAGAAATGGAACCAGCAGTAGCAGCAGCTGGATCAGCTTGGATCTTGCCGGAACCCCCTTCTTGTACTCACAAATGCGCAACAAATTGATGCTATTTGGATGTGGTAATGTTGTACTAAATCAAGAAGAGAACAAGAATTTAGCAGGTTGTACATCAACTTGTCAATTCGGCAGTTCTGATCAAGCGGCTACTAGTACAAGTTGTAATGGGATTAATTGCTGCGAAACAACAATTCTTTTCTACCTTTCCAAATACAGTCTGAATTTCAGGAATTTAAGTTTCAAACAGTCAGGATACTGCCCATCTGCTTTCTTGGTGGATCAAAGCTGGTCGCGAGAGAAGTTTTCTGAATCTTTGCAATTTATTCCGGTTGTTTTGGCCTGGACTCTATCGAAAGCCGATGTCACAGAGTTTGATAAATGTCCATACTACAACAATATTCCGGGGTATATGTGGAAAATTATGCATGCAGAAGTTGCCCATCAGGGACTTATTATTTTTTCTACAACGCTTCTGTCAATCCATATCTACAATCAAAATCAAAATGCATCAGCCGTGTAAGATTCTTTTTCATCCTGGGAGCAGCATTATTAATTGATAAGAAACCCTTCAATTCTCTGTTTTACTGCAATATAACAATTTTGGTTATGTTAATAAGCCCTTAGAGAACGTAAAACTCTGGACTCCATTTAGAATTGTGATAATGTGCACATGCTTAAATTTAACTATTCTAAATGCATTTTTTCAAGCAATGTGAGATTTAGGAAGCTGGAAGGGAAGGGAAGGAAGGGGGATTTGATCTTCAAATCTGTAATTATTGAAATCTCAATCTTACCTATTATACCAAACCCTCCTAAAACTTTTCTAAATTCACACTTATGGGCATTGCTCTTCTAAATAATTTTTAAAAATAATTTTTATGCTTTACAAGAATATTGGATCTGCTAGACATGGATGCAAATCCAAGAATAAAATCTTTCGACATTTATAAACTTTTCAGCTATATTATTACACAATATCAACTTCAAAGTATAAATAACATAACAAAAAAAAAGGTATTTTTAACATAGAAGTTCTTGGATTATATATCTACAAATACTATATTTCATGTGGTATTAGAAAATGACCCCCTAATCTTAGGCTCCTAACTCTGCCACTAACTAAAATGTAACCTATAAAACAAAACAAAACAAAAAATCTACTTGAAAGTAAGATTAGCAACTTTCACATGAAATTGAAAGTGGATTAGATCAGTGAAATTGTCTTAGTTGAAAATGAGATTGTATGTGTTTATAGATTGAATGAAATTCAAGATAGGGAAACAGTTTACTTTCCCTGCAGCATGGAAGAATGACCTTGAATCTTTAGAATAAGAATGTTAAGATTGTTGTCTTTAGTAGTGACACTATTTTTTTAAAGGAGATCTTTTCAAATACACTACATATATTGTGGATGTTCTTGAGAAAATAGTATGTTAGGGCATGTGCACATATATATGCATATATGTGTGCATGCATCCATACATACATATATACACACACAAAGAGTGTGTGTAATAGAGAGAGAGAGAGAGAGAGAGAGATGTCTATGCACATGTGACATGTCCACCTATATGTGTATGTGAATAGATAAATGCATACATGTAAATGTCCATATATATGTCCATCTGCACACATCTTTTCTCTTTCTTCGTTCAAGCTCCCTTCAAAGTTGTACGACAAAGAAATACAACAGACAGTGGTAGAACATTTGATATATTCCAATGATAATAGAATATATAGTAAACTTAGACGTGGTAAAACAAATTTCGGGACAACCAGTATGGTGTTACCATTTCTGAATGACGTGCAACATTTGGTAACAAGTTGTAATTCATTAACAACGACTTGTATGATCTTGTAAAGCGGTTCTTCTATTTTTATTTTTATTTTTTTGATAATTGTAAAAGAGTTCTTAAAACCAATACTTTTAGCAATAGAAGTCACATGTCATACATACAAGATTTACACAGCAGTAAGTATCTGAAGTATACACTGTAAACTTTACATTGTTGGCCAATCATTGCCTTTGAAAGTTGGAAACTGTGACGACCCATCTCTCCCTAGGGCGTACCCTAGAGTATCAGCGGCTACCTGCCTAACTCTCGCCAGAACTCATTCACTCAACAATCATATAACTTATTAACTAAAACTTCGAACACAATATAAAAGGAATAATATCTTACAATTCCATAACTTCAAATTACAAACTCAAAGTACATTAATCCTCCATCAATACATTCAAGTTTCATATTACAAAAGCTTTCAATAACCATAATTCAAAATTCTCAAAACATTCATCATAAGCAACCCCTAATTCTATGGGTTGGCTTCTCTACTTGGGTACTCATTTCCTGCTAAGGAAAACAAATGGACAAAAGATGAGCTAAAAAGCTCGTGAGTTTCCAAAAATATGCAAAACACTTAGCACATAGTACATTTCACTTCAAACTTGAATTTAAGAATAAACACATAAGAAAGCTTATAACATTCAAAGAAGGATACAGGGGCTCTCAGGAGCCAAATTCCACGAAACTTGTCCACGAACCAGGTAGTTGATACTCCGTCAACTTTCACAAGTACAATCCATGTAGACTATCATTTATCCCTTACTCCGCCAAAACCCCCACCGAGCCCGACTCCAAACATTTAACACTTTATAACACTTTGTAACACTTCACTTCACTTCACTTTGTTTATACATCGTACATTTCTCTTTTTCCGGGACAAGTTCAAATGCCAAGTCCCGAGTGCACTTCACTTCACTTTTGGAACACTATGGCTTGTACCTTTCTATTCGGCCTTAACCTAGCCTCCGGCTCGAATCGAAGGTTTCACCGATAGGTTTCATGAATTCCCGACATTTCACAAATACACATAAGTCATTACACTACACTTTTACAATCAATCATTTCAAAACACTTTCACAATTATTTTCACTCAAATGGGGTAGGTGCGATAAAGTACACACCACCCCCATCGAAGGGTTCAAAAACCATGTTTTACATCACATTCACTTCATTAAACACATTTGCAATCATTTTTACGTAAACACGTAACAAGCATGGAAACTCACCGAAATAGTAAGGTTCAACTTCCATGTAAGGATCAAGTTCACTTCCTTGCAACCTCCTAAAACAATTTAAAAATAACAGTTGAGATTCACTCCTTCACTCATTAACTAAAACATTTCACTTTCACTTCTTAATTTCAATAGATATTTTTCCTAAAAATCCCTCAATGAAAAACATTCATTTCACATGATACAACGTTTCAAATGAATCTTTTGAAAATCACTATATCACTTCAAATATGCCACGTCACCGATGTACTCACCAAGCACTATTTTCACACTTTCTTAATAAGACACTTAAGTGAGATTTATCACCTCAAAATCACTTTTATCACAAAACTCAACACTTACTCTTTGTCAATACTTTAACATAACTTTAGAACACTTCAAACCATATCTTTATTTTCAAAATTCATAAGATTTGGTCACAATACCGTAAAACCCTCAAATTTTTTCAAATGACATTTTTCATGCAAAAGTTCACGAGAAATTTCACTTTTCATCATTTAAAATTCATACACTCATAATTGAACATAAAATGCATTCTCTTAGACAGAGATTCATTAAGAACTATCACAAAATCTCGAAATCAAACATGAAAATTACCAAGCATGGGTTTGGCCGTCACATACATTTTTTTACCAAAATTTCCAATAACAAAACCCTACTTTCTAACCATATCATGACAAATTTCACAAATATCATTCAAATCCCAATCAGGTCCTCAAGTCTGCTACCTAGGTTGGGATTTCAAGAGCCTAACTTCATGTGACGACCCACCTCTCCCTAGGGCGTACCCTAGGGTATCAGAGGCCGCCTGTTTAGCTCTCGCCAGGACTCACTCACATGACTTTCATATAACTTATCAAACTAAGGATCGGAACACATTACTAATGGAATAATAACTTACAAATCCATAACTTCAAATTACAAACTTTGGATACATAAGTCCTCCAACCTTACATTCAAGTTTTACATTACAAAAGCTTACAACAACCTTAATCCAAAGTTCTCAAAACATTCAATATAACAAACCCTAATTCTAAGGGTTGGCTTCTTCACTTGGATACTCATTTCCTGCTAAGGAAAACAAATAGGGAAGGGTGAGTTAGAAGCCCGTGAGTTCCCAAAAACATGCAGAGCACATAACACATATAAAATTTCACTTCACTCGAACACAAACATAAACACTTAAGGAAAGCAGTTAACATGACAAATGTAGGATACAGCAGCCCTCAGGGGCTAAGGTCCTCGCAACTTGATCACATTCTCGATAGTTGACACTTCGTCAACTTTCACAGGCACAATTCATGTAGGACTCCACGTACTCCTTACTCCACCAAACCCCCATCGGGCCCGACTCCACACATAATTTGTCACATAGTTTGTTCACATGAGGGATCACATAGTTTATCACATAATTTGTGTTTTGCTCTCCATATTGGACAAGCCCTTTCATCAAGTCCAGAGCATATATCACATCACATCAGATCACATGGTTTGTGTTTTGCTCTTTTATAATGAATAGGTGCTTACACCAAATCCAGAGCACACATCACATCACATCACATGGTTGGTTGCTCTTTGGAGACAGGTTCATGAACCAAATCTCGAGCACATATCACTGGTCTTTATCACTGGGCTTGTGATATTTATATGACCCTATGGCTTGCCCTTCTTTCTCGACCTAGACCTAGCCCCTGGTTCGAGTCGAAGAGCTCACTGATAGGTCTCAGGAAATTCCTAACCTTGTACATACACATGCATATCACATCATATCACATATTCTCAATTCTCATTAGAGCATTCTCATAAATCTTCCACTCAAACATAGGTAAATGCGATAAAGTACACACTACCTCGTTTGAGGGTTTACTAAACCACATTTTCACATCACATCACATAACTCAATACAAAACTCATTTATTTCACATAGTCACATAACAAGCATAGAAACTCACCGAAATAGTAGGGTTCAGCTTCCACTTAAGGATCAAACTCAGTCCCTTGCACACTCTATAAAACAATTTTAAAATAATAGTTGAGATTCACTCCTCCACTCATTAACCAAAACATTTCACTTTCACATCACAGATTCAATCAATATTTTTCCCAAAATTTTCCCCAAGGAAAAGCATTCATTTCACATGACACACGTTTCAAATGAGTCTTATGAAGATCTTTATATCATTTCAAATATGACGTGTCACCAATGTACTCACCGAGCACTATTTTCATATTTTCTTTAATAAAACACTTGGGTGAGGTTTATCACCTCAAAATCACTTTTATCACAAAACACAACACTCATTCTTTCACAATACTTTAATATAACTTTAAAACAGTTCAAACCATATCTTTATTTTCAAAATTCATTAAATTTAGCCACAATACTATAAAACCCTCAAATTCCTTCAAATAACATTTTTCACTCAAAAATTCATGAGGATTTCACTTTTCATCTTGTAAAACTCATACTCTCATAAATAGACATAACATATATTTTCTTAAACAAAAATTCATCATAAATAACCACAAAATCTCGAAATCAAACATAAAAATTACCAAGCATGGGTTTGGCCATCTCATACATTTTTCTATCACAATTTCCAACAACAAAACCCTACTTTCTAACCATATCATGACAAATTTCACAAATATCATACAAATCCCAATCAGGTCCTCAAGTCCGCTACCTAGAGGCCACCTCAAGTCCGCTACCTAGGTTGGAAATTCAAGAGCCCAACTTCATCATTTCAAATATAGCCATTTTTACCATAATAAACCACAGATCTACGATATTGAACACTAATAAAGCTACATCTAGTAGTTTTGAAGCTTATACCTTCAGATCTATCAAGATCTAGCAAGATCCAACACGATCTCTTGAGCTCCTCTTCAAGCAAGTTGCTTTCAAGCTTAGGAACACCCAAAAACTTCAATTTTAGCCCAAGATCTTTGTACTTTGACAATGATTTCCAACTCCAAGCTCACGATCAAGCTCAAGACAATCCACCCAAGCTTTCCTTCCCTTTCTTTTCTCTCTCTCCAACTCGGTCCACCCTCTCACTCTCTCTCTCTCTCTCTCGACAGCCAAAGGAGGTAGATGAACCAAGATCAAGACCTTCAATGGTGATCAAAGCTTCAAGAAGAGATGATGGAAGAAATGGAAGAAACCAAGCAAAATCTCTCCCTTCTCTCTCTAAACTCTCGGACCAGCTCTCCCTCTCTCTCCTCTCTCTCACGGCTTCCAATCTTGAGGAGATGATGGCCTTCAAAGGTGCTTGAAGTTTGATGGAAGAAAGGAAGAAAAATTGAAGAAGACAAAGGTGACAATTCTCTCTTTCTCTTCCTTGTTGCTCTCGGCGGCTCCCTCTCTCTCTACTCCAAGTTTGCAGCTGAAAAAGTGAGCCTCTAAGGTGCTTGAAAGTCAAGGCAAAATGGACAAAAAGTGCACTTTTTCTTGTTTTAAGGAAAAGCGCTTTTTGGGCGCTTTATGTCGCGTGTGTGACGTGACAGTCCAACTTACACTATTTTACTCCATTCCAACACTATCCAATCTTAATAATATTTTCATAATATCACTACACATGCTCGATTTCAACTTAAAGTCGCTAATCACGCTCCGGTAGAAAATTAAGCACTTAATTCGGCCAAAACCGCACACCGGCAAATAATTCGTATAAAATTCTCTAAATTGGAAAATATTCACTTTAAACATATATTTACTCATATTTCAATAAATAATCACAATATAAACAAATTTAGGCATTTTTATAACAATTCCGAATTCTGAGGTCCTCACACTTGATCATTTCAAATATATTCAATACTAGTAAAATAAACCGTAAATCTTTCATAATTAACTCTAATCAAGCTATAGCTAAAGGTTTTGGACCTTATACCTTCAGATCTATCAAGATCTAGCAAGATCCAACATGATCTCGCGAGCTCCTCTTCAAGTAAGTTGCTTTCAAACTTAGAAACACCCAAAAGCTTCGATCTTAGTCCAAGATCTTCGTGCTTTGATGATGATTTCCAACACCAAGCTCAAGAACAAGCACAAGACAACCCACACAAGCTTTCCTTCTCTTTCTTTTCTCTCTCTCCAATTCGGATCTTCCCCCCTCTTCTCCTCCCCTTCACACGGCTGCCAAGGAGGAGGAAACACAACTTAAAATCCTTCATCAAGTTCCAACACTTCAAGTGGCTAGATGAGGAAGAAGATGGATGATCAAACCACAAGCTTTTCCTCTCTTTTCTTCCTCAAAAAATCAGACCAACTCCTCTCTCTCACGGCTGCCAAGATGGAGAAGATGATGGTCTTCAATGGTGGCTTGAACAATCAAGACAAGAAGGAAGAAGAAATGGAAGATTTTAGCAAGCTTTCTCTCTCCCTCTTTCTTCCTCACTCTCTCGGCACTCTCTCTCTCTATCCTCTCAAGGTTGCAGCTGCAAATGAGCTCAAAGGTGCAAGAAGTCAAGACAAAAGGGGACAAAAAGAAGCCTTTTTCCTTAATTTGGGGAAAAGTACTTTTTGAGCACTTTATATCGCGTCACGTGCGACAGTCTAACTTACACTGTTTTACTCCATTCCAACACTGTACAATCTTAATAATATTTCCATAATATCACTACATATGCTCGATTTCAATTTAAAGTCACTAATCACGCTCCAGTATAAAATTAAACACTTAACTCGGCCAAAACCACACACCGGCAAATAATTCGTTTGAAAGTCTCTAAATTAGAAAATATTCACTTTAAACATATATTCACTCATTTTTCAATAAATAAACACAATATAAATAATATTATACATTTTTAAAATAATTCTGAATTTTTGAGGCCCTCACAGAAACGGTTGCGAGTGGCAACCGTCCTTCCCATGTTTGGTACAATTAACATCAATTAATAATCAAGACTGACACTATTCCTTGTTTCCAAGCTTGTACACCGCACAAAACATTGATTTTAGTACGTCACTGTGCGAAAATATATTCAACTATTAGCTTCATAATTGTAATGTCATCTGCCAATTTTGTTGTATAACTATACTAGGAAATTTATCGGACTGATTAGGTCAAATTGTTCTAGGACAGACCAAGAAAACAAATGAAAAAAACTTAAATCTAGTTTAGAACAAACAATAACACAATCGTATATACTTTTCAGGTGGTATCTTAAGCATCGTTGTATTATGCCTCATAGCTGCTATTTTTACCATGTGTTAAATAGTAAAGAGGCGAAGAAGTAGAAGGATGAAGGAGAAATTTTTTATAAGAAACGGAGGTTTATTGTTACAACAGCAGCTATCTGCTGATGGTGTCATTGAAAGAACAAAGATTTTCACAAAAGGCAAGTTGGCCAAGGCCACTAACCGATTCAATGAAGATCGAATACTTGGACGAGGTGGGCAAGGAATAGTTTACAAAGGAATGCTTTCTGATGGAAAAATTGTAGCAATCAAAAAGCCATTGAAGGTGGATGAACGCCAAATAGAACCATTCAATGAGGTTATCATTCTTTCACAAGTCAACCACAGGAATGTAGTAAAACTACTAGGTTTTTGCTTAGAGACAGATGTTCCTCTATTAGTCTATGAATTCATCCCTAATGGCACCCTCTCTAGCTTCATTCATAATCAGATTGATGATTCATTCCCCTTCAATTGGAACTTCAGACTAAGAATAGCAGCTGAAGTAGTAGAAGCATTGGCATATTTACACTCGGCATTCACAATTCCTATCTATCATAGAGACATCAAGGCCAACAATATATTTTCGGATGAGAAGTACATAGCCAAGGTATCGGATTTTGGAACTTCAAGGTCCATCGAAGCTGACAAAACTCATACAACTACATTTGTTATAGGTACTTTTGGCTACTTGGATCCGAAATACTTTCAGTCAAGACAATTTACCGAGAAAAGTGATGTTTACAGTTTTAGGGTTGTTCTTGTTGAGCTCTTGACAAGGAAAAAACCCATATCATCATCTGAATCAGGAGAAGATAATCACTTAAACTTGGCCACAAGGTTTTTGACCCTGATGGATGAAAATCATGTCGATAGTATTCTTGATCATCAACTTCTAGATGAGAGCATGGAGAAAGAGATTATGGTTGTTCTGAAAACGGCTCAAATATGCCAAAACTCAAATGGGAAAGACAGACCAACTATGAAGGAAGTTGCCATTGAGTTGGAAAACATTAAAATGGCGGCAAATGGTTCCACTACTCACAGCCAACTGTTCAACAAGGGAGAGTGTGAATGTGTTTTGTTAGCTGATACAGAAACTCCACGGACAGCCGAAAGTGGTAGCATTAGGTTAGCTCCAGATGCCTTTCAACTATTATGTGTGTGACAGCCCCACTTCTCCCTAGGGCGAACCCTAGGGTATCGGCGGGCAGCCTACCCAACTCTCGCCAGGACTCACTTACTCGAATAACTACTAACACTTCGAAAATGAACGTAATTAACCATTCCAATCCAAACCACAAATAATAACATTACTAAATTCAACTTACAACTCAAATTCTCAAATTACAGTTCAATGTACTCAAGGTACAACCACCATTCCATCTTACAGGCCCAAATACATCAAAAGTCTAACAATCCATGATTACAAATGGTACAAGAAATAAGCCAGCCAATCACGCTAAGATAGATCACAACACATACTTTCCTTCGTCTCAAGCACTGTGGGGAAAATAAAGCATTTTGGGGTGAGCTAGAAACTCAGTGAATGTCCAGTAAAAACAAGAAATTCATGGACCTTTGAATTAAATGTCATTTTGTAAAACATTTGAGTCTTTAAACAATCATTCCATAAACACTTAATTTAACAAACGACATACAGTAAACAATAATTCAGTAAATATTTAGTTCAAGTATTGAAAGGGTACAGTGTCCTCCGATAGCAGTTGCAGTCCGTCTTGTCGGTCAATCACCCTCCTACTCCTCCTTATAACACCTAGTGGTAATACTCGAGTATACCGTATAGTGCCCTAAGTTACCAACCTACCCGACCGAATCCACTTCTGACTCGAATAAGCCAATAACGAAAGGGGAAAGGCCTTGTTCAACCAATGTGTTAAAGTACACATGGCCTACAATCATGCACAGATAATATACAAACAATGGAATAATAGACAGTTGAACAGTATATTGGCAGTTAGGTTGAGTGCGATAAAGTACGTACTCGCCTAGCAACAAGTATTTAACACTTATGAGATCAAGTAACAAGTATTAATCACATAAGCATGTAATTCACATAACATACAAGGGACACTCACAAACTCATTTCTTTGTAAATATGAGTCGAGTAAATCATTTCACAAGTCATTTTCATATAGTAGTCAAATATTTGATTTAAAACGGATTTGAACACTCACAAACTCTTCATAAATTGTTTCACTTGTAAAAGCATTTTATATGGAAATAGTGGTAAATCTCTTCCTTATAATTACTAGCAAATCATTTTAACAAAACATTCATTTGCAAACAATAGTAAGATTTTTCATTTAAAAAGAGGTTGGAACAGTCACCTTGATTCAATTAAATGAGTGAGCAAAGAAGAAGGCTAAACTTCGTTAGTTGATTCACCCTCGACAAAATCTTGGCCACCTAAGCCAAAGTTCAACTATCAGATACTAGCCAAAATATCTAAAACTTAAAGTCTTAACTCAACTACTTAGAATCACCAAACCCTCACTACTACGATTGCTTGTTCGGACCATATCTAAGATTACACTCGTTGAAATTAAGCAAGGCTTATGGGTATGGAAGCTAGACTCGGAGAACGACAATTCACTAGAAAACTTCTCAAATTCATTTTGCAATATAGATAAAATCAAATTGCAAGGTCCAGTAGTAATTAAAGCACGGTATTATCACTTTACAAAATCAGTCAATTTCCCAAAATTTCTGTGGCATATAGAAAATGATCTAGCACACGAGTTTTATACCGTTGAAAAGCTCTTGAAGTCTAGTTTCAAATGCCACTAATGTTGCTTGATTTCAACTCCCGAGGAAGGAATTACAGCCATTTGAAAATAAGGTATAAAGCTGTCTGAAAGCTATTTTCCAGATTTGGAAAACTACATTGTGGTCACCATTTGGTCATTGAAATCTTATGGGAAAAATGCCAAATTTTGTACACTAGATCTTTCATACATAGGCTAGGTTTGTACCAAAATTCAGTCAAAAACTCGTATGGGAAGTCAAAGTTCTAGATGACAAAAATTGCTCCCTGTTTTGAAGTAAATCTATCCAAACTAATAGTTTACCCAAAAATTAATGAAAACATAACTTTTTACCATTAAAAATTCATGATTTCACTCCATTCAAACATGTACTCGTAAATAAACATAATACACATTTATTTAGGCAAAATCTCGCCAAGAAATATCGTAAAATTTTGAAATCAAGCATCAAAACATTCCAGACCAGCTCTCACTCTTTTCCTTCAAAATTTTCAACAATAAATGTTACTTTCTAACCATAAAATGCACTCATCTCATACACGACAAACACAACCACAATCAGGTCCTCAAGTCCGCTACCTAAAAGTCACCTCAAATCCGCTACCTAAGTTGGGAATTCAAGAGTCCAACTCAAATGCTTCATACATAAGCATTCTTAGCAAAACTAATCGTAAAATCTGCAGATCTGATACTAATAAGGCTAAAGTTAAGAGTTTTATGGATTATACCTCAAGAACTTTTTAGATCTAGAAAGATCAAGGAAGATTTGATGAAGTTCCACCCACAAATGGTGTTCTAAGTTTCAATATCTCGAGATCCTCCAAGTTTTCCAAGGATTTGCTTACTTTCTTCGCCAAAATTCAAGAACAAGAAAAAATCACACACTAAGAAGCTTTTCTCTCTCTTATTTTACTCTCTCACTCTCATGGAAATCTCTCTCTCTCTCTCTCCTTTCTCACGGCAGCTACAAGAGGAAGAAGAAACAAGATCAAGGCCTTCAATGAAATCTTGAAACATCAAGGAAGTTAAAGAAGAAGAAATGGAAGAAACAAAATTGAAAGCTTTCTCTCTTCTCTCTCTCTAAACTCATGATTCTCTCTCTCTCTATGGCCTCCAAATGTGGCTGAAAAATGAAGCAAAAAGGCAAGAAGAATGGCTTTAAGGGAGACAAAAAGGTGCAAATCCCTTAAATCGGGGAAAAGTGGTCAAACGACCACTTTTGTCGCATCAACGCGCGACACTCTAACTTTCACTGGTTTATCTCATTCCTACATTGTCCAACCTTAAATATATCTCTGTAATATGTATACATATGCTCGGGTTCATCTTAAAGTCGCTATTCATGCTTTGAAACAAAATTAGACGCTTAAACTGGCCGAAACTAAACACCGACAAATAGTTCTCGAAAAATTCTCTAAATTAAAAAATAATAATTCAAAGCATAAATTTAATAATATTTAAGTGAAAATACATAATTTTATTATTATTATCATTGTCATTTGTATTCTGATAAAAATAAAATTTTTGAGCCCTTACATCCTTCCCCCCTTAAAGGAATTTTGTCCTCAAAATTCTTACCTTCTACTACCTCAGTTGACCCTAGAGTCTATTGACCAAAAAGGGTATATACTCTAACTGGCGCTCGTGGTCGTTCCTCTCCTTCAATGGCTTGTTGAGAAGTATCCACATTTCCATAGCGAGTACTACTATCTCGCAATTGCTTCCTTAGGCAGTGGCTAACTTGATGGTCGGTACTCCCACAACGCAAACATTTTTGCCCTTTCACCCAACAGTTGTCCTCAGTGTCATTGCTTTTTCCACAATATTCACAAGTTGGTTGAAAAACCATGGCTTGACTACCCCGTGATATTTTCTTTGTTTGGATCCTTCTTGTTTGAGTTCTTTGCGATATAATTCCTTCTATTCGCTCCATTCTATGAGAAGAAGAAGGAAAAGGTGGTAGTCTCACTCCATCAGCCCCTTTTCTAACTTTGAATGGTGGTACAATCTCTCTCGAAGATTCAAAGTGACTACCACTAGGTGTATCTCTCTTTCGTGTGTATGAGGCTCTCAGTTGGGATTTCGTAATCTTGACCCTTTGGGCTTTTTCAAGAGTATCAGTAAAAGTCTCAATTTGAGCTGCTGCAAAAGCGTCTTGAATTTCTAGATTGAGTCCTTGAATAAACCGCCTTATTCACTTTCGCTCTATAACCACTTGGAATTGGGTTTCATATTCGGCCATACTTAAGGTTCCTTGCCGAAGTTTTATAAAATCATCTTCTCTCTTTTCTTGGACTAGTGGTGGAAGGAACTTTTCATTAAATTCTCGTACAAAGTTTATCCAAATCCTAGAAGTTTGTTCCCTTTCCCACTTGTTTCTTATAACATTCCACCATGCTCGAACCGCTCCTTCAAATTGGAACACAGCAAAGGCACTTGTCTCTCCTCTGAATAGTCCAATGCATCAAATATATTTCTTATATTCTCTAACCAATTCTCAGCTTTATCAGGGTCAGGATTCCCAGAAAACTTAGGCGGAGAAAACTTCTGAAATCTTTCTAAGGCCTTATCTTCCCCTATCTCTTGGTTTCCAAGTTGATTCACTTGTCCAGTTCCATGGCCTTGTTGAGGTACTAAACATTCTAATAAATCCGTCATACGATTTAAAGCCTGTGCCACTTGATCATTTGCCTCAGCCATTGGCCCAGTGTTTTGGTTAGCCACAGATCCACTCTCTTCCTCTTGATTTTGGGGTTGTCTGCGTGGACGTCCCCGTTGTGGTCTTCTAGTTTCCATTTTTTTTTTCAACTAATCTATATGGACATGCATTAATTCAATATGAACTATGAACATACACATACAAGTAACAACCCTTAAAGACAAAAGAGACAAATCCACTTTTGCACATAACATTTTTCACAACACAGTTTAAACTCAGTCATGTCCCAATCCAGTAGAAACTAGAACTCATTAAGCTAAAACACAAGTCACAGTCAAGTTGAGTACATACCCAGTCAAAAATAGCAAACAAAAGCAAATAAGTCATTAACAAAACACATTGGTCTCCAAGGAAGAACATTCTACGCTCTAATCTTGTCATCCTCTTACAAGAGATCAAAAGCAATACATCACTAGGTTAATCAGAATCAAAAGATTCTCGTTCTCTAACACGTTGGACTTCATTTCCAATACTAGGATCCTCAAGGCCACGATTTTCTCCACCTCTCTCCCTTAATTGTTGTGCCATCCGAGTCAAATGATTATTGGTTTCTCGTAATTGTTCATGTAAAGTATCAGTTTGTTCTAGCTCCTTGAGCACCCTAGTCTCCAACTCTTAAATTTGGTCATTTGCTCTCACATTTGTGATTACTAGCCGCTGCCTCTCATCTACTATAGCTAGCACCACACGGTCGGAATACGAATATGTTATCCAACAATCACACCGACTATCCACCCTACATCCTGGGATGAACTGCCGAAATGGCTCCCCAGATCTTGTCTCTGAAACATAATAGGACGAAGTCGCCTCCGAGGTAGTCCTTGTACTCTATTTCCTTCCATTCCTACAACCACAACTAGGATTAGCGTTCGAGGTAAACTATTACCATAAATCATATCACTTAACGTTCAAACTAGTCACACAGTCCGATATCCTAAACTTAAAGTTTGGGATACACTATAGAGATCGAAATCCTAAACTCTGATACCACCTGTGACAACCCCACTTCTCCCTAGGGTATCGGTGGGCCGCCTGCCCAACTCTCGCCAGGACTCACTTACTCGAATAACTAATAACACTTCGAAAGTGAACGTAATTAACCATTCCAATCCAAACCACAGATAATAACATTACTAAATTCAACTTACAACTCAAATTCTCAAATTACAGTTCAATGTACTCAAGGTACAACCACCATTCCATCTTACAAGCCCAAATATATCAAAAGTCCAACAATCTATGATTACAAATGGTACAAGAAATAAGCCAGCCAATCACGTTAAGATAGATCACAACACATACTTTCCTTCATCTCGAGCACTGTGGGGAAATAAAGTATTTTGGGGTGAGCTAGAAACTCAGTGAATGTCCAGTAAAAACAAGAAATTCATGGACCTTTGAATTAAATGTCATTTTGTAAAACATTTGAGTCTTTAAACAATCATTCCATAAACACTTAATTTAACAAATGACATACAGTAAACAATAATTCAGTAAATATTTAGTTCAAGTATTGAAAGGGTATAGTGTCCTCCGATAGCAGTTGCAGTCCGTCTTGTCAGTCAATCACCCTCCTACTCCTCCTTGTAACACTCAGTGGTAATACTCGAGTATACCGTACAGTGCCCTAAGTTACCAACCTACCCGACCGAGTCCGCTTCTGACTCAAATAGGCCGATAACGAAGGGGGAAAGGCCTTGTTCAACCAATGTGTTAAAGTACACATGGCCTACAGTCATGCACAGATAATATACAAATAATGGAATAATAGACAGTTGAATAGTATATTGACAATTAGGTTGAGTGCGATAAAGTACACACTCACCTAGCAACAAGTATTTAACACTTATGAGATCAAGTAACATCAAGTATTGATCACATAAGCATGTAATTCACATAACATACAAGGAACACTCACAAACTCATTTCTTTGTAAATATGAGTCGAGTAAATCATTTCACAAGTCATTTTCATATAGTAGTAAAATATTTGATTAAAACGGATTTGAACACTCACAAACTCTTCATAAATTGTTTCACTTGTAAAAGCATTTTACCTGAAAATAGTGGTAAATCTCTTCCTTATAATTACTAGCAAATCATTTCAACAAAACATTCATTTGCAAACAATAGTAAGATTTTTCATTTAAAAAGAGGTTGGAACAGTCACCTTGATTCAATTAAACGAGTGAGCAAAGAAGAAGGCTAAATTTCGTTAGTTGGTTCACCCTCGACAAAGTCTTGGCCACCTGAGCCAAAGTTCAACTATCAGATACTAGCCAAAATAGCTAAAACTTAAAGTCATAACTCAACCACTTAGAATCACCAAACCCTCACTACTACGATTGCTTGTTCGGACCATATCTAAGATTACACTCATTGAAATTAAGCAAGGCTTATGGGTATGGAAGCTAGACTCGAAGAACGACAATTCACTAGAAAACTTCTCTTTCAAATTCATTTTGCAATATAGATCAAATCAAATTGCAAGGTCCAGTAGTAATTAAAGCACAGTATTATCACTTTACAAAATCAGTCAATTTCCCAAAATTTCTGCAACATATAGAAAATGAACTAGCACACGGGTTTTATACCATTGGAAAGCTCTTGAAATCTAGTTTCAAACACCACTAATGTCGCTTGATTTCGACTCCCGAGCAAGGAATTACGGCCTTTTGAAAATAAGGTATAAAACTGTCTGAAAGCTATTTTCCAGATTTACAAAGCTACTTTGTGGTCACCATTTGGTCAACGAAATCTTATGGGAAAAATGCCAAATTTTGTACACTAGATCCTCCACATATAGGCTAGGTTTGTACCAAAATTCAGTCAAAAACTCATCTGGGAAGTCAGAGTTCTAGGCGACAAAAATTGCTCCCTGTTTTGAAGTAAATCTATCCAAAATAATACTTTACCCAATAATTAATGAAAACACAACTTTTCACCATTAAAAATTCATGATTTCACTCCATTCAAACATGTACTCGTAAATAAACATAATACACATTTATTTAGGCAAAATCTCACCAAGAAATATCATAAAATTTTGAAATCAAGCATCAAAACATTCCAGGCCAGCTCTCACTCTTTTCCTTCAAAATTTTCAACAATAAAAGCTACTTTCTAGCTAGAAAATGCACTCATCTCATACACGACAAACACAACCATAATCAGGTCCTCAAGTTCGCTACCTAAGTTGGGAATTCAAGAGCCCAACTCAAATGCTTCATACATAAGCATTCTTAGCAAAACTAACCGTAAAATTTACAAATCTGACACTAATAAGGCTAAAGTTAAGAGTTTTATGGATTATGCCTCAATATCTTTCCAGATCTAGCAAGATCATGGAAGATTTGATGAAGCTCCACCCACAAATGGTGTTCTAAGATTCAATACCTCGAGATCCTCCAAGTTTTCCAAGGATTTGCTTGCTTTCTTCGCCAAAATTCAAGAACAAGAAAAAATCACACACTAAGAAGCTTTTCTCTCTCTTCTTTTGCTCTCTCACTCTCACGGATCTCTCTCTCTCTCTCTTTCTCACGGCAGCTACAAGAGGAAGAAGAAATAAGATCAAGGCCTTCAATGAAATCTTGAAGTTTCAAGGAAGTTGAAGAAGAAGAAATGGAAGAAACAAAATTGAAAGCTTTCGCTCTTCTCTCTATCTAAACTCACGGTTCTCTCTCTCTCTCTATGGCCTCCAAATGTGGCTGAAAAATGAAGCAATAAGGCAAGAAGAATGGCTTTAAGGGAGACAAAAAGGTGCAAATCCCTTAAATCGTGGAAAAATTGTCAAACGACCACTTTTGTCGCGTCGACGCGTGACAATCTAACTTTTACTGGTTTATCTCATTCCTATACTGTCCAACCTTAAATATATCTCTATAATATGTATACATTTGCTCAGGTTCATCTTAAAGTCACTATTCATGCTTCGAAACAAAATTAGACGCTTAAACTAGCCGAAACCAAACACCGACAAATAGTTCTCGAAAAATTCTCTAAATTGAAAAATAATAATTCAAAGCATAAATTCAATAATATTTAAGTTAAAATACATAATATTATTGTTATTATCATTATCATTTATTTTTTGATAAAAATAAAATTTTCGAACCCTCACAATGTGATACAGTTTAACTTCGAAACCAGAGATGTACTAGAGTTTTTGTTTTGAGATCTGTTGTGCTAGTCTTGTCATCCTCATTCTCTCTCCTCTTTCTTTTTCTTTTTCTTATATTTTATATTGTAAAAGTGAAATGGATTAACGTCTTACTGTTTATTTCAATTAAGCACATTATATACGCAATGTCTAATCAAGAAGAAAGAATCTTGTGAAATGAAAAAGGGAAATTTGCCAAATTAGTCCTTCACATTTTCAAAAAATACTTTTTTGGTCCCTCACATTAAAAATCTCTCACATGAGTCCTTAACATTTAAAAATATTAGCCCGGTTGGTCCTAGAGCTCACTTCTCCGGCCAAAAAGCGCACGTCTATGTCACGTGGCTATAATTTCAAGGGCAAAAAGGGGAACCCACTTCGTTCCCTCTTGACTGAACACATTTTACATGTTAAACTACAAAAGTGAGGGACCAATTTGGCTAATTCCTCCCTCCCCCCCCCTTTTAAGCTGCCAAAACCTAAATGTTAACCCTGCAAACTCCCCAGCACAATCACCTACAACAAAAGGGGAAAAGAGAGCTAAAAAACTTAGCATTGAATAGAAGCATGGAACCAGACAACGATTTATGCTATTGTGGCAAAGAGGTCATGATTGTTACTTCTTGGAAACCTTCAAATTCGGGAAGGAGATTTTATGGCTACCCAAACTATGGAGTAAGTTTAAGCACATTTCATTTCAATTCTCTTAAAAGAAAAAATTGGGTCTTGAAATGAGGTAAAAGTTGGTTTTTAATGAGTGATGTTCTTGCATTTTAGGTGCACCGTGCTTGTCGGTATTTCAAGTAGTATGATCCTCCAATGTGCAGTAGATCAATGACAATAATACCTGGATTGCTGAAGACTATCAATCGGTTGGAAGCTTAGCAAGAAAGAAGAAAACGAAAAGAGAAATTGCTTTGGGCTGCTTTGCTTGCTTCTTGGATGTGCATGTTGGTGATTGTATTGAACAGGAGTTAAATTGCAATAAAGCAGATGGGCTGCTGTGTTAGTGTAGTTGGAAGTACAAATGTATTAATATGTTAATGGATCATTCCTGTAGTGTAATGTAGTAGTAAGTAGTAAGTAGTAAGTAGTAGTATGTAGCCAGTGTAAAAGGCTCTTCACAGCTGCAAATTTTGTAAGTCGAAGTGGCAGTTGGAATCTAAACCCATGTGTAACAATGGATACCATGAATGAATGAACGGTAGCATTTGATCTATGATTAGCAAATGCTTAATGGTGAAAACAGATTGCTGTTCCAAATCCACTCCCCAAACTAATAATATCATGAACAATCAAGATTTGAAACATAGATATGGAGCAAAATAAGCTGCAAGAGTTGCAGTTCATAGAATTGCATATTTTCCCAATACACTAGTCAAGGTCCACTGCAGCTTGTAGACTGCCAAAAACATAATCACTTGTAGCAGCAGTACACCATCCAAAAGATTACAAAAAGCAAAATGCTATTTAAATTAAGCTACTGCCATTTCAAAGTCCTTATCGATCCAACAAGTAGCACCATATCAGTCTTCATTTATAGACATTTGGCAAATCAAGTAGCTGGAGTTTGATGAAGTTCAGCAATAGTAGAGGTGCATCTACCTCTGGTATGGCCATATTTGCGACAGATACCATACCTATACTTCCTATTCTTCTCAGTTTGGGCATTAGAAGTGGCAGTAGGAGTGGCTGAAGTGGATTGTTAACTGTGGAATGGTGCATCTGGCATTACATCCTCAGTTGTATGAGTATTTGAATGAGAAATAGAAGCTGAAGTTCTCCCAACCCCATGTGAAACACCTGCTTATGAAGCATTTTCGGCCATACTTGTATCATGTGCTCTAGAAGGGTCAGTCTTTTCACGTAGACACTTCCTAGTATTGTGACCAGGTTTGTTACACTTTCGACACTTGTACACCATCTGTCCTACTCTAGACAGCTTCTGAGCTTGAGTTGCATTCTTCTTACCAGCTGGTGGTTCATCCAGCTCTCTCTTCCTAACTTTTTTTGGTTGACCAGGCAGCTTTATATTCTCAGGAGATAGCAAGGGTCCTTTATTAACATTCTGCCAGATTTCTTCACCATTCATTGGACTTATCATTGGTTCATAAGCTCTCATATAAGCTTCTGTCGAATAGCATTCATGCACAAAATTTTCAGGTTCCTCTCCTGTATCACAAATTGCAGCAACAACATGAGAACAAGGAATTCCATTGAGATCCCACTTTATACAGCTACAGGTTCTAGCAATAAGGTCCACCGTATACCTATCACCATACATGCATCTAATTTCATATTTCCAATCCCAGGAGTGGCTTGCAATGCAGTCATTAGCAGCAACCTTATTTTTCTCCAATTTCTTCAAAATTTTAGGACATATGTCTCCACTATATTTCTTTATCCATTCCCTCTTTTTTTCCATCCTAACCATTAAGTAAAATCTAATGGTTTCTAACATGTCAAGAATGGGCCTCTGTCTAGCATCTAGAATGGTAGAGTTAAAACTCTCATAAAGATTATTTAACAATATATCACATTTAGGAGTTGTCCTAAAATGTGATCTTGTCCACTCCTTGGGATAAGTATGGTTCAACAGCCACTTATAAGCATTCTCATCAAACTCTTTCAGTTGCTCCATCATTCCAGCAAATCTGTTCATGTAAGCTGCCCGTGCTGCAGCCCAAATCCTCTCCTTGAGTGCTAGGCCAGGATGTTGTTTCTTAAAATTATTGTACATGTGCCGAACGCATATACGATGCTCAACACCTGGCATCAACTCATGAATTGCTTGAACTAATCCCTACACCATAGCACAAAAAAAAATTACAAAAGAATTAAACTGAATATCATAATAACTAAACAAATGCCATCCTCATATTAATAATAGCAGCAACAGTAGATTTTTATTACCTTTTGCTTATCAGTTATAAATGTCCACTTGCTTTCATCTACAACTGCAAGGTCCACTTTTAGTTGCTCCATAAACCATTTCCAAGTACTCTTATTTTCATTCTCAACAACAGCATACACAATGGGGAAGAGCTGGTCATTTGGATCAATCCCAACAGCTGTGAGAAGAACTCCTTTGTGGTGGCCTCGTAGGTGACAACCATCTAAGCCTACAATAGGCCTACAGCCATTAAGAAACCCCCTTCTACATCCATCTAAACAAACATAGAATCTCTGAAACTCATCATCACCATCACTGTTCTCGGTTGTAGTCAAAAAATACAGTGGAATCAGGATTTGCCTTTTCAAGTTCTTCACGGTAGTTCCAAAGTTTGCTGTATTGTGACACACAATCTCCTTGTATCATCGGCTTTGCTTTTGCTTTTACCTTGTATGCTACATTGGACGATATGGTAACCCCCAAGTCCTTATGCACCTTTGTCATAAACTCACCAATATTGAAATTTTGGTTGAGTCTGATGTTCTCTAAGTACTTTTTGGCTAAATAGGCAACACTTGCCAATCCATGATAAGCGGTCCTACCACATGTGTGCTTGAGCAACATACTTTTGATCTGGAAAGTTACTTTATCACTCCTCACCGAGCAATATATATACCAGTTGCATTTCTTGCCTTTACAGATAGCTTTACACCTTGTTGCATCATTTTTCTTAAACCTGATCTTTCTTCCCAACTTCACTCCATGAGATTTTGCAGTATTCAGGAAGTCAGCTTTGCAAACAAACAATAACCCAAGTTTGAACTTTGGGTCATCCATCTCTGTTATGGAATTGAAGACCCTATACTTTTTTCCCTCATTTCCCTTGCCTCCATTTTCATCTTCAGAACCAGAACCAGCATTGCTATGCAGGTCATCATGTGATGAATTGTCTGACTCCTCCATGCTATGCTCATCATCTTCTTGCTCATCAACAGTTTTCTGACTTTTTTCTTTAACTTTATTTGCTGACTTAAACTGTTTAGTAACACCAACCCATGCCGCAGGTACTTCAGTAATGGAATTCATGATATCTTCTTCATCGCTTACATCATACTCACTATCATTAAAACTTTCCGCCTCACTTGATTGTCCATCTTCCATATTCTGCACTGTGTTGTTCCTGGAAATTGTCTCTGCAGGCCCCTTTTTGGATTTCTTTCTAGTTCTCCTGGTGGCTACTCTTTGTTGCTGCTCATAGCTCTTTTCTGCTTATGCACCATGATCACTTTCAGATTTGTGTTGAACATCTTTAGCAGTTGCACGATGATCACTTTCAGTTGTATGGTGAACATCTTCAGCAGTTCCACCATCTCCATATATAGCATCTTCACCAATCCCCAATCCAGTTTGTTGTGCCCCTGTTTGAGTCTTAGTTTCGTAAGCAAAATTTTCAGCATCAAAACTCACTTCAGTTGAATTATTTTCAGCAGCAACACTAGATGGATTAGCACCATTTTCAGCATCAAAACAAGCCTGATATGAACTAACACCTGTACCACGATTATTTGCAGTAGGAATCCCAGTACTTGCTTCCTTCACAAATGCTGGTTCCTTTGAAATACTTTCAATGCCCACATTCCTCCTTCTTTGTTTCAGTTTATGTCTTTTTGCAGGTGAGTTACTCTTTTTCGCAACAACCTTTATTCTCTTACCCCTTTCACCACTATGACATCCTAAACCCGTAGCAGCAGAAGTCATCTTATCCCTTTCACCCAAGCCATCATTGTAGTCCTGAACATGTATCTGTTCTTCAACTGTCTTATCCCTTCTTTCCTCTTCTTCAACTGCAGCACCAAATTGTGATTGACTCTGATTTTCAGTCGTACCACCTAGTAACATTGTATATGGTTCGATGAATGAAGAACACATCAACTAACCTATATGTCATCCCAAGTTTAGCCAAATCAGCAGCATCATCCTCACATAGCATGTATACCAATCCATCTCTCATTGGCATACGAGGTGTTAGGTAGTAGTACCCTACAGTCAATAGGTCATATCCAAGTTGCTTAGCTATTTCATTTAATTTACACAAAGACTATCTTTCGGGATCACACCCATCCACTATATCAGTCAAACCCCCTACATAATCTCTATTTTATGAATCCCTAAATTCGCCTCCAAAGTGAATACGAATTGAAAAATGCATCTCAGCAGCTCCTGTCATCCATTATAATGACAATTACTTTGGGGACCATGAAAAGGAATCCAAGGTAGGGTCTTTTTCAATTAAAAATGATGACTTTGTTCCTATTAGGGGACCACAGCAGCCATTGCTAATTAAATAAGAGGGACAGTCTTATAATAAGACATACAACGTGCACATAATCATGATACTACACTATTTACACAGGATTTTACATAGTAATCACGTTATTTATCAAAGAATTTAAAAAAACTCACCATAATTTGATGTGAAACTCCATCTTCCTTCTTTGCCTGCCATCTTCAAGGTATTACTCTTCACAGTGACTTCCTTGTGCTATTGTAGAGGAAATGAAGCAATTGATGTGAACATCGATCTCCTCATTGACGATGATCTCTTTGCTGCCGTCACCGTCGCTATTCAGATCGGATTTGGAAGAGAGAGAAGAAATTTTGTTTTGATTAGGGTTAGTCTTTTCCGTCAAGAGGGAACGAAGTGGGTTCCCCTTTTTTCCCTTAAAATTATGGCCACGTGACATAGGCGTGCGCTTTTTGGCCGGAGAAATGAGCTCAAGTGAGCTCTGGGACCAACCGGGCTAATATTTTTAAATGTTAAGGACTCATGTGGCAGATTTTTAATGTGAGGGACCAAAAAAGTATTTCTTGAAAATGTGAGGGATTAATTTGGTAAATTTCCCAATGAAAAAACATTGTGGAATTGGATAAGATTCTTAAATTTATAAGTCATAACACCGTTGTTTTTATTTTTCTAAAAGCTATGAACGCTATTACTATTTTACTCAATTTATAATTGTAATAATTACTTTCATGTTCATACTTCACATGTCATTAAAGAATTGAATAGGATTTTCAAACTAAATATAGACTTATATAATTTTCCCAGTTGGCTCTCTCTGCTTCTTCAAACATGGCTCAATATGAACAAAGCATCACAAATCACAAAAATTCTTTATTAGTATGTCTTCACAACAGCACTTAACTGGAATTATAAAGAGGCTAGTTAAAGCCTAAAAGGCCAGCAATGAGACAGAAATTTTTGTTCAGATAAGAGTTTTGCTCAAACTTTAAGGACATTATGCGACTCTATTGATCTAAGAAATTGGAAAAAAACTAACACAATTCACTAATTCAACTTCAGTTTTTATGAAACTGAAGTACATATAAAGGTGGAGAAAATGAAGACGATGGCATGTATGTCTTTGTGACAGAACTTATCATGACATTATCTTTGATCTGTCTAAACCTCAGGTAAAAATTTTCTCTATTTCCATTTTTCCTCACTCAGTCCATTTACTGCCCCTAGTACATCATCAATATCTAGATCAGTGAGTTTCCAAGAATTTGGCAGCTTCATATGCTTGGCTTGCTTAGGATTTGTGCGCAGTTGTAGATTACAACCTTGCAGAAAGTTTGGAGGCTCTAGATGCTAGAGATTTTTAGGATTATCAAATGCTGCCGATAGAGCTTGGTCATCATCTTTTCAATCATGGCTGATCTATATTTCTAGCTAGATGATGAGCATTTGGCATCTTGGATTGATCCCATTGATGAAAGTTTATTTCACTTATTTGTCGTTATGTTAATTATTTGGTTTTAGTGTGTTTTTTGGATTTAAAATATACTTTTGGCTCCATTTTGGTAGTTACTTTTTGAAGATTCAATTTATTGTTAAAATATGTAAATGAATGGTTTAAAACATAATATCTTGTATTTTTTGTAAGTTTTGGCTAATTAGATATCAACGTGGATCAAATGATGCACAGTTCATTTATTTGAAGTTGATTCAATGAAGATTTTCAAGAAGAATTGAAGTGTTGGAATTGTGAGAAAATAAAATTAAATGCTCAAGGAAAAAACAGGGGAGGGATTGGATCCAAACTCGGATTTGATCCAAGGGGTGGATCGCAACTCGGATCTGGCTCTCGGATCCATATTTCGTACCTCTGTAATTTGCAGAACAAGTTGTGATCATTTCGCACTAACTCTTTGACTGCTTTTGGTAAAAGAATTATGTTAGTTCTACCCAAGAAAAGTATAAAAATTTGGAGAAGCAACCTTATGGCATTATTGAACAACTTTAACACTATTGCTTTGAGACTTAATTTCTCGATAAATATAAGCCTTTAAGACACTACAAGAAGTTCTAGAGAGTACAAGAAATACCACCAAAGATGTAGTTCCCCTAGTCCTTTAGTTTAGAATAGTGTAGCATAGTTAATTACTAGTAATAGTTGTGCTCATCCACTCTAGTATTGGCTTAGCAAGGAAGACAAGAAGAGATGAAGATTGGGAGGTTTTAAGAGACTCTAGTGACAGGGGTATCTTCTTTTTAATCCTTTGTCTTTGTATTGAATTCTAAGTCATGTTAATGCAAGAGTTGGATAAGTTTTTCTAAAGTTTATACTTCGATAAGTGTTTCTAAAGTTTATGTCTTGGGTTTTGATTGAACTTGCTATGATTGTTTTGTGTTGATTTCTTTGCTATTTGATGCTATTATTCTGAGCAAGTTATTTAGTACTCTTATCTTTCTAATCATGATTGACTGGTAATTGATTTTTATAACTTAAAGGTGTTAGATTTGCAATGAAAATTGGAGTTTAGCAGTAGTTTATAGAAATGTAAACCTAGGGAGTACATTCACGAAAGTAGAGGTGTACATTTGTGGCGTTAGTGACTTGTTCATGTAATTTCATAGAACTAATAAGCCTTTAGTTAATTTTATAACTACAAAAGTAGGTATGGATTAGTTATAGGTATGGTTGGTATGCTAGCGAAAGCGGGTATCACGTGCATTAGGAAATTGCCCCATGGCTAGCTCAGATAGTACTGTTCATTGATCCAAAAGTTGCATTTGTATGAGCAGTAAGAGATTCCATGACCTAAGGAGATTTTGTTTGCTATTTTCTCGCACATTTTAGCATAACTTTACTCTTGGTAATTTGCCGATAATCTAAATAATAGAGAAACTTTTGTAGTACCGATAATTATTCATTTTTCTCTATGAGATTGACCCTTAATACCCTGTGATCAATTACGACCTGTAAACTTACAGAAAATCGCATATGGGGTATTTAGATATTTATAAAAGTAAAACTCGATTGTGTATTTGAACTTAATTTTGTATGCATGCCCATGCTTGTCAAGTTTTTTTGTCAAGTTTTCTTGTGTTTAATTTTCTTGTATGTTGTTAAGTCTTGTATGTTTTATGCTTTATTCTTGTGTTAATGTCTTAGTTCCTATCTTTCTTCACTAATTTTGCTTTTGAGGTGTTTCAAGGCATTTTTAGGAAATGAAGATGTTAGGCCTTTTTGGAAGACAATGCATGAGAACTGGAACTCGGCAATGGACCGCTACTACGTGCAGAGTTGTGACAGCCCCAACTCCCCCTTAGGGTAGTCCCAAAGGGTTCGGCGGTCCGCCAGCCTAACTCTCACCAGGATTCCTCACATACAAACACTATTACATCAAACTAGAATACAAATCTCCAAATTTCATAAAATACATATTCGTACATCCAAATTCTCATCATACAAAACTCATAGATTCTTAACTCAAGTTTATCATACCAAATACAAAAGTAAACCTTAAGCCTAATGGTGGATTCCTTCACTTGAGTTCTCAGTCCCTGTCAAGGAAAACAAATTTGAAATGGTGAGTTGAAAGCTCAGTGAGTTCCCAAAAAGGCATGCAAAGCAACTAGCATATAAATCATTTCACTTGAAATACAGACTTGAAATAAACACATAAGGAAAGCATTTAACATCACAAGAATAAGATACGGGGGCTCTCAGGAGCTAAGGTCCATGTCGCTTGATCACGAACCTCGTAGTTGACACTCCGTCAACTTTCACACAGTCCATGTAGAACTCCACTTCTCCTTACTCCACCAAACCCCCTTCAGGCCCGACTCCGCACATAATTTGTCACATAGTTTGTTCACATAGGTGATCACATAGTTTGTGTTTTGCTCTCCATAATGGACAAGCCCTTTCGTCAAGTCCAGAGCATATATCACATCACATAGTTTGTTACTCTTTTGGAGACAGGTTCACAAACCAAATCCTGAGCATATATCACTGGTCTTTATCACTGGGCTTGTGATATTTATATGACCCTATGGCTCACCCCTTCTTTCTCGACCTAGGTCTCGCTCTTGGTTCGAGTCGAAGAGCTCACCGATAGGTCTCAAGAAATTCCTAACTTTGTACAAGCACATGCAAATCACATCACATCACATATTCTCAATTCTCATTGGAGCATTCCTATAAATCTTCCACTCAAACATAGGTAAGTGCGATAAAGTACACACTACCTCATTTGAGGGTTTTCTAAACCACATTTTCACATCACATCATATAGCTCAATACAAAGCTCATTTATTTCACATAATCACATAACAAGTATGGAAACTCATCGAAATAGTAAGGTTCAATTTCCACGTAAGGATCAAATTCACTTTCGTCCACACCCCCTAAACAAATGAAAACAATAGTTGAGATTCTCTCCTTCACTCATTAACTAAAACATTTCACTTTCACATCACAAATTCAATCAATATTTTTCCCAAAATTTCCCTCAAGGAAAAACATTCATTTCACATGACACAACGTATCAAATGAATCTTTTGAAGATCACCATCTCATTTCAAATATGACACGTCACCGATGTACACACCAAGCACTATTTTCACATTTTCTTTAATAGAACACTTGGGTGAGGTTTATCACCTCAAAATCACTTTTATCACAAAACTCAACACTCACTCTTTGACAATACTTTAATATAACTTTAAAACACTTCAAACCATGTCTTTATTTTCAAAATTCATTAAATTTAGCCACAGTACTGTAAAACCCTCAAATTCCCTCAAATTCATTTAAATGTCATTTTTCATTCAAAACTCACAAGAAACTTCACTTTTATCTTTTAAAAGTCATACACTCACGATTGAACGTGACATGTAGTTTCTTAGGTAGACATTCACCAAGAACAATCACATGATTTCGAAATCAACCAAGTATGGATTTGGCCATCTCATACATTTTTCTATCACAATTTCCCACAACAAAACCCTACTCTCTAACCACAACATGATAAATTTCACAAATATCATACAAAACCACAATCAGGTCCTCAAGTCCGCTACCTAGAGGCCACCTCAAGTCCACTACCTAGGTTGGGAATTCAAGAGCCCAACTTTATCTTTTCAGATGAGATCATTTTACCAATATCAACCACAGATCTAAACTATTTAACACTAATAAAGCTATATCTACGAGTTTCAAGGGGTATGCCTCCGAATCTAACACGATCCGACAAGATCAAAGATGATCTCGTGAGTTTTTGCTTTCCAAGAGTGCTTCCAAGCCTAGCAAGCTTCACAAGCTTCGATCTCAGTCTCCGATCTATAAGATTTGTTGAGAATTTCCGTCACCAAGCTCAAACCCAAGCTCAAGACAACCACCCCAAACTTTTCTTTTCCTTTCTTTTTCTTCCAAAATTTCGGACCTCACTCCCCAAGCTCTCTCTTGGTTCGGCTGCCATAGAGGGAAGAATTCAGGCCAAAAACCTTAACAAACTCAAGGTTCTAGTTGAAGAAGAAATGGAAGATTTCAACCACAAAACTCACCTTTCTTTCTTCCTCCAAAACCGGTCCAGCTCCTCTCTCTCTCCTCTCTCTTTCGGCTACAAGAAATGGTGGGGAGGATGGGCTTCAATGGTGGTTGAAGCTTGAGGGAAGCAAAGAAGAAGAAGAAGATGATGAAATTGCAAAACTCTCACTCTCTCTCTCTCCCTTAGACTCTCGGCTGCCTCTCTCTCTCTTCACTCCAAATGCAGCTGAAAAAAAATGAAGCTTGGTGTTGCAAGAAGTCAAAGCTTTATGGTGCCAAAAAGTGCTTTTCCATGATTTAAAACAAAAAGTGCTTTTTGGCACTTTATGTCGCGTCACACGCGACAGTCCAACTTACAATGTTTTACTCCATTCCAACACTATCTAACCTTTATAATATTTTCAAAATATCTACGTATGCTCGATTTCAAGTCCAAGTCACTATTCACGCGTCGGAACAATTTTTAAAGCTAATTTTGGCCAAAACCACACACCGGCAAACAATTCTTATAAAATTCTCTAAATTAGAAAATATTTACTTTAAACATATTTTCACTCATATTTAAATGAATAAACATAATATAAACAAATTTATACATTTTTAGAATAAAGTCTGAATTTTGAGGCCCTCACAAGAGTTCCATGTATAGAGGTAATCAAAATAAAGTCCGAAGGTATGTCATTTGAAAATGGTTTAAAGAGTTTAAAGGCTAAACTTGATTATATAACACTCAAAATTCAATTCAACACCATTACATATATGATTGAACGTAAGAGGAATTTTAATGTTTTTAATTCTAATCATGTGTTATGACTTAGAATTTTAATGTTTTTAATTCTAATCATGTGTTATGACTTATATGGAGGTTATAATGCAACTTATGAATGTAGGCAAGTACAAACTGTGGATTACTATGATGAATTTGGGCATTGCAATCCTTGTTTTGATCAATATGATGCTAATTAGGGTAATTCATATACTTGTGGTTGGGATAATCAATAGACGTATAATAATTCTTCATGATTTTATGATAATTTCCAATCCCAATGTGTTGAATATAAATCACATCTTGAGAATTAGCTATTGAAAGGTTAACTAATGCATCTTCGCCTTCGGAGATAGCCATAGAAGGGAAAAAAATGAATGGGAGTTTGCTATAGAAAAATTTGTTAATCAAGTAGATTGGACTATTAAAAGGTTAGCTAATGTAATATCCAATCATTTTGAAGGTTAAGGAAAGGATAGATGAATTAGCTTCTCACTTAAGTAGGATACAAGACCAATTGCATGTTTTGTATGAAGTTATTTTGTCAAATAATATGCAAGTTGTCCCTGTTGAGAATAGAGAGAATGTTGCATGTGAAAGTGGATTACATTTTGATGATAAGGATAATTTTACTTGTTGTTTTAATGAGAATATATCCATTTCACATGATAATCTTTTGAAACTTATCTTGAACCTCAAGAAGAAAATCATGAATGATTCATTTTTAATCCTTCTTGAGAAGTGTTTCAAAAGTCAAGATTCTAAGGGTATTATCACCCAAGAAAGCCACCGACATGTCTTTGGTATCTTCTCAAATATTGCAAATCTAAGATAATACCTATGAATTGCTTGAGATAGGTAAGCCACTTCCAATTCTCAAATCATATGAATATAGGGCTCATAAAGTGGAGCCACTATTTGTTGACCCACCGCGTTCAAAATTGGTTGATTATTCTTTGACAAATCCTCCTTGATAGAGAGGTTTAATAGTCCAACTAATGACCATAGAGAAGTGACGAATCGCCAACCAATCAAAAATAAAAATACCTACTCTAAAATCTTAAATTCAAATATAGCAGTCAGTAGGGTCGTATCCACAGGGACTGGACTGATTTATTTCCTTCTAAAGCAATAAATAAAAGGGGGATTTTTAGAAAATTAAACTAATTAATTAGCACTTATATAAAATAATATACAAGAACAAAGTAAATCTAAAGAATGACAATGAATGCTCTAGCTAAGGATGGAACTTTACATATATGGTCCACACAACTAATTATTAATGTAATAATATTTTGATTAATCATTAATAGATTGGTTATAACTATCAAGAAGCTCTAACAGCCAACTTTTCTTACTTTATCGATAGACAAGGTATGACCGTTGCCTATTTCCCTAATCCAGAAACAACTCCAGGTATGCCAATAGGATTTAATTTCCAAATTGTAATAAAAACTAGCAAAACACAACCCTAACCAATAAACAAGCTACGAGAGTTTATTTAAGTTAGATGATACATTTCCCTAATATGAAACCAATACTAGTCACCACTAGTATCAACCAATCAAACAATTACGGATTTAATGATTAATATGGCAGTAGATTATTAAGCTAATTTGAATATCGGGCCCTGACATTCAAATAACAAAACAACCGTAAGCAATTAAAACAGAAAATGCACGAATACCAATGAATTAAAAGAACAAGTAAAAATCAATTCAATCTCACAGATGTTTGGGAACCCCATCTTCAAGTTGGTCATTGACTAGAAAAAGAACTTAGTTACCCCTCATAGAGAAAATCCTAAACAAAGTTGTGAGAGATTTTCAGGAGGAAAAGTCGATAATAAAATGAAAAGGAGAGAACCGTCTCTCCTTCTTTCCAAAAGAACGATGCCCCAGAGAGATAAAATCCTTTCCAACTTATTTTCCTATTTTATTGCTACCTAGATAAGCGATAATTCCTATTTTTAAAAGATATTCTACTCTAAAAAGGAAAAAGATAATAAAGATGGTTCCTTAATACTAGTAAAAGACTAATCATCCGGAGGAAATGACTTGATCCCAATGACTTTGAATCGGATTTGGAGACATTTCACATGCAGGAAAATCCTAAACTTCTAGACTTGACAACAGGATTTTGACGCACCCACGCTTGACTACACACAAGTCTTCTGAAAATCAGCACTTTTAACTTCTTTTCATCCTAATTTCCTACAACCAACACTAATTATCAAATATAAGTAGAATCCATTGATTAATGCAATATTTGGTGAAAATAAGGAGGAAATAGATACAAAATAACCAACCATTATGCACCCTATCAAGAAGTGCTTGTTGGGAGACAACCCAATATTTGTGCTAGTTTAATTCATTTTACTATGTTTCCATATTTAATGTGTGTTTTGAAATATGTTTATTTTATTGGTTTTGTAGGGTTCGCTGGCCGAAAGAAACGTTCAACTATAAGCATGGTAGACAAATGTCAAAAAGGGAGGCTTCATCTTCATTTGGTGTTTTAATTCCTTAAATTTTCTAATATGAGGTTAAGTATTGCATTTGCATGATTTAAAGTAAGTTTGAATGTTAAAGTGTTAATTTGGTCCATTGATACTCTTTTAAGCTATCCGTGCACAAAGAAATGCATGTTGAATGTCGAGGACATAAGTTGATTCAAGAACCTTACCTTTCATTTTGCATTATAGCTGCATTTGATCTGTTATAAGGGCTTGGAATTTATGTTTAGGGTATTTTACACTTGTGTGAGGTGTTAAACTCTTGAAAATTTTGGCCACAAGTGTGATTTGGAAATTGAGATTCTTTCCTGTCAAAGCTGAAAATTCTGTAGGAGTTGCAAAAATAGGGTGATCCGAGCTCGAATCCATCATGAACCCGCAGATCCGAGCCTTGATTAAGTTCCAATATCAAAGGTGAATCCAAGGGATATATCCGTCCTCAGATCCGGTGGATCCAACCTCAAATCTGATCCTTCGATCCTTCAGGGCAACTATTTCAAATAAAATTTTGCAACATTACTTTAGAAACTTTCTTCTTCTTCACTTCATGGACTAATAAACCCTAAAGCCCCCCCTCTCATCTAATCTCATATTTTAAACATAAACCCCCCTCATTTTTTACCATGAAAATCATTCTAAAAGATCTTGTGATCAAAATCCCCCAAGAATTTCACATCGTAAACAACTATTTGGGGAGATTATTGTTCAAAAGCAAGAGAATAGAGTTGAGCTAAAATTTGTCATTTTGGGTCGATTTGGGGGCTCTTTCTTCAAGTTACTCTCATCACTTGCATCCTCTAGCATCACTCTACACATTGGTGGTAACTTTTCTTAACTTTATTTTATATTTAAGATTTCACCATTGTCATGTTTCTTGAGTTTTCTATCAAATCTTCAATGGTGAATATGTGAAGATACTTGTTGATGTTAGGATGTCCTATTGTGCATATTGGCTTCACTAACTTGCTTAAATGCTCAACTTTGGGCAATTTGTTGATAAATGTGGAGAATTTTAATTTCTCAATTTCTTGAGTGGCCAAAATCTTTGAATGTTGATAGCATTTTATATGCAATTAGATTATTTTCCTAAATTTTTTTATAAATTGCACAACTTGAGCATTACTTTAGCATTACTTGATTTGGTAGAGAATCAATGTTGATAGCATTTCTCAATTTCTTGAGCATTATTTGGAAGAACTCATATCCCACAAGTCCGGATCTAGACAACGTACCAAAGTTTGGTTGGTTTATGAAAACTAAAATCCTAAAAACCCCTTGTTCGTGAACTAAGAATGATTCTTAACCCACAAAGAAGCGATAGTTAGAACTTTGGGTGAAAGTAGAAGGCACCACAAACAAGTGCGATTCTTGTTTGATAAACCAAGGTGAATACTCGAACAAGATTCTGAAGTATTCAAACATTGCTTCAAGAAACCAAGAGAATGCTCTAAATTTGCTAGAAAATTATGCTTGATTCATTAAGAATTTCTTCTGCCTATTTATAGGCAAAACCAAAGGTGTTTCCAAAATAAAATAAGACTAGGATACGACCTTATTAATAACTAATGCTGGCCGAAATTAATTCCTACTAAAACTAGACTTTGCTACTCACGAAATTAATAAACTAATTAGCTAACAAATTAACAACTAATGTGGACCAAAACTAGAGAAAGTTGGCCACTTATTCTTTAATGAAATTCTAAGAAACAAATCGAACTAAGTTGGTTCATTGAATCAGCTCTTCAACCTTAGGCAAGGTCACGGTCCTTACACTTTGCTCCATCCCTTCAATTGGTTTGTAATCTCCAACTTGCTCTTTAATCCTTGTACAAACACTTGAAGTGATGCTTGCATTTACCTTGCACAAGACCTTGTTATCGGATCATTTGGAACACATAACACATCATCCTTCGACACGTGATCATCTTGCATGCCCGCATCATTTGGTTTGGCTAATTGAGCTTCTTTAAATTTGTGAGCTGTTGAAGTTTGGGAATTTTGATGTTAAGTTCTCTCAAATTTTCAAAATGATCCATTAGATGCAATTTTAGTGTTTTTTAATGCCTCTCTAAGTCTAAAATTAGCAATTTGTGCATTTCACTAAAATGAGAATTTGATTATATTGGGAAGAGTGGTTAGTTGTATCTACTTGGAAAAATAATTCATATTTTCTTATTTTAATAGGTACAATGGTTCATGATGAGAGAGTTGGAGGAGGAGATGTCTATAGAGACTATGGAAATGCTTCAAGAATGGGCAACCCTATAGTTTAATTTCACTTATTTTTATCATGTTACATTTGCTTTTCTTGGTTTTCTATTTTTATTTTAGGATTTTTTGGATCCTAATAGTTGGAACTTCACATGGCACTTGATTTGGATATGATCAAGCTTTTTAGGGGATAGTAAATATTAAACTGCCAACAATTAACACATGAAGGATCTTTTTCATGTCTTCTTTATCTTTCTCACTTGTAGAGCACTGCTTGATGCTTAACTTGACATGACACACAAGTGGAGTAGAAACTTCCTTAGTCTTGCTCATGTTAAACATGTCAAATACCTTCTCGATGTGCTTTTCCCTGTACATTCAAAACTTCCCATTTTACCTATCCCAAGAATTTGTCCAGCCAGACCCAAATCCTTCATTGCAAAATGATTTACTTAACTCCTTTTTCAATTTGCCAATCTTCATAGCATCATGACCAGCAATCAACATAAACGTATAGTAAGAGAGCAATAAAATCACCATCTCAAAAATTCACATAGACACAATGATCAGATGTAGTCCTGTGGTACTCATTATCTATCATCTGTTTCAACTCATACAAGACTTTTCTAAAATGGCATACAAGATTCTCTTTGCCACTTTCTTTGAATCCCTCCAATTGCTCCCCGTAGATTTTTTTCTTTCCAAGTCACCTTGTAAGAAGGTTGTCTTCATATCAAATTGCTCAATCTCCAAAAATTGGTTACAATACCAAAAACAATCTAGATTGACAACATTTTTATCATGAAAGAGAAAATTTCTTCAAAGTCTATACATTTCTTCTAATTGAATCCCTTCACAATCAATCTTTCCTTGTACTTTGGCTATGAAGTGTGTTTTTGAGTTTTCAACTTGTAGCCCCATTTGTTCTTCAGTACTCTTTTACCCTTAAGCAGCTTGACAAAGTCATAGGTATAATTCTTATACAAGGATACCGTCTTCTCTTCCATGGTTTGCAACTAGTTTTCTTTCCTTTCATGCTCTAGATTCTCACTGTAGGACTTTACCTCCCTTCCATCTATTAATAGCGTATACTTACTAGGATTACACCTGCTAGAAGGTCTCCTCTCTATAGTAGATTTTCTAAACTTATGTTGTGGTGGTGATGGTGGAGTTGATGGTGCCTCTCGCTTAGATTCATCAATAGTAGGATCATTACTGTCAATCTCCTCCATCTGCTCTGTTTCAGCTCCCCCATGATTAAAATCAACTGGTATTGGAACTAGACCCGAACAAGCAGGAATGTCATTTGAGGATCTTTTTTTATCATCTTTATCAATGTTTTCAATTGTGACCTTCAAGGAAGACAGCATCTCCAATTTTAACCATCTTTTTTTCAACAGGATGATACAATTTATAGCCAAACCCTTCATGCCCATAGCCAAAAAAATATATAGCTTTGATTTCACATCAAGTTTTGACCTCTTATTTTTGGAGATATGAACAAATGCTAAATAACCAAAAACTCTCAAGCGTTTATAAAATATGTCTTTCCCTATCCATACTCTCTCTAAGATATCACCATCCAAAGGAACTGATGGAGAAATATTGATCAAATCAACTGAAGTCCTCATTGCCTCAGCCCAGAAGAATTTTGGTAGCTCAACATTGGAGAGCATATATCTGATCCACTCAATGATGGATCTGTCATCCTCTCTACCAACCCATTCTTTGAAGGAGCTTTTGATATTGTTTCTTGTAGTCTAATTCCATGGGACTAGCCATAACTTTCAAATGGTCCCCTATACTCACTACTATTGTCAGTACGAAAATACTTCAACTGTTTGCTAGTGTCCCTCTCAATTTTGCTATGAAAGTATTTGAATCTAAAATTTAATCTTTGGATTTCAAACCAAAGCCCCAAAATTTTCTAGCAAAGTCTTCACTAAAAAATACAAAATAAATAGCACCACCAAGAGACTTATCTTTCATATAGCAAACATCAATGTGCATCAATTCTAATGGATTCAATTGTCTAAATGGAGAAAATTTTTGAAATACAACTCTGTGTTGTTTCCCATAAATGCAATCAATACATGATTTAAGTGCATTACCTCTTACTTCCAGTAGGATTTGTTTGTCAACAAGTGTCTGAATCCTTTTTCTGCTCATATACCCATGTCACTTGTACTAAGCGTCAATAGAGGAATCACGAATTGCATTCACTTCTCTCTTTCCTAAATTGGCTTGTATCAAATAGAGGGTACTCTACTTCTTTCCTCTGACAGTAATGAGATTCCCTTTGCTGAACTTCCATTTGCCTCCACCTTAAGACTGTAAATAGCTCTTATCATCAAGTTTTCCTATGAAAACAAGATTAAGATAAATATCAAGAATATGTCAAGCATTTCTCAAGACCAACTAGCACCCAGTATATGTGTCTGAGTATCTGTCTCCCATGCTAATAACTTTGTACACAATCTCATTACCCGTCCTAACATAATTTTGATATAAGTTGAGAAAAAATGCCTATAGAGGTTACTATGGTAAAATGCACTCAAGTCAACTATCCATTCACCGTTATGACAAGTAATATTGGCATGACCATCATCACGAAACACAAATATGTCATCATGGGTTACAACTGCTGTAATCTCTTTTTCATCATTTTCCTTCACTTGACTTTACCCTTTTTCTCAACTAGCTCCCATTTTAGGAATCTGTAATCCTTGATATAATGCCCGTTTCTTTTGCAATGGTAATGTGTATCATTTTTTTGCAACTCAAATTTGTCTTTGGATATGTCATTTCTGTTGTAAGGTCCTCTACTCTAACTTCTCCCCTTCCTTCTTTCTTTTCTATTAGCAAGGTCTGGTTTCATTGACAACTCCTTCTTCATTCCTCTTCAGCTTTTTATTCATCATGGTCTCTTTTGCTACAATCATGGTCAACACACTATTTGAAACTGAATTATTGATAAAGACCACCATTGTTTCCCAATTATCCAGTAGTGAACTAAGCAATAATAAAGCATGCAACCCATCATTTAAGTTCAAGTTCTACGTAATTGTTTGGTCGATCAAGTTTTGAAAATTACTCAAATACTCAGTCATATCTGCACCGTCTCTACATCCCATCCAAGTAATCTTCTTCAACAAAAGGCTTTATTTAATCCAGTTTTTCGTTCATACATGCTTTTAAGTTTCTTTCATAGTATATTGCCTTTAGTGTTATTGGCAAAGTGTTGAAATATATTCTAATCAATCCACTTTCTAATAGTACCAACAGTTTTTCTATACATAATAGCACACTTTTCATCATTCATTTTACTTGGTTTAACTTTATCCCCTAGAACAACATCAACAAGTCTATATAGTACAAGTAGTTTTCAATTCTAGATTTCTAAATCGAATAACTAGTTGTATTGAATTTAAGCATACAACCATTCTCTGAGTTATCTATTTTAATCAATACAAATGAGTAGCCCAATCTGATTACTCTGATACCACTTTATCAAGAAAGAAGTATTGGTGCAAACACAAAATATCATAGTTGTCCTAGAATAAATTACTCTTTTTTCAAGTGCAATTAAAACATGAATAAATCAAAATCGCCAAGTAACGATTGCAACAGTAGTAGTAAAAATGTAAGAAAAGGTAATATGCACAAGACACCAATATTTTTACATGGAAAACTCAAATTGGTAAAACTCAAAAAACTCCACTATCACAATAATAATAGGCATACACAGGCCTATCCAAAACATTCAGATAACAACAACATCATCAATATCTACCAAGTGAATCTACTACAATTTCGTTTTCCAAAGATTACAATTGTTAAAGAAATGAATATGAAAGAATGTTACTATACAAAGAGGAAATCCAAAATTGGAACCGGTAGAAGGCTAGAGTTTGACGAATGAATCGCATGGCTAAAATTTCGTTTCAATCGAATTTTAAATCACTATCCAATCAAAACCTTGAAGTTGCAAAAACTTCCTTCTCCATGTAACTCCATTTCTCCCCAACTTCCTCTCTCTCTGAAACAATTCTTGTTTTAATAATGAAACCAACGGCTGATGCTTTCTTGCGGCTACTCCTCTAGTACTAGTCAAGACTAGTTTTGCGTTTTTGTATTCAAAATATTTGACTTTGACTTGGAAAACTCTGGTGGGCTTTGGGTTTTCTTGTGACTTGGCCCACCAACACCTTCAAACCCACACTCTAAATGATATTTTTCTAATCTCTAAAAATTAGAAAAATCTCATTTCAAACTCTTTTCTTCAAATTTACGCCATCTAAAAATCCCATTTCTCCAAAATCAATTTATAAAATTTAAAGCATTCCAAATATTGTGATGTAAAAGATTTTAATAGTCCTGACAAAGACTTGAGAGTCCAATTGTCTGAGAACTGATGTAACTCTGCTTTTTCATTTCTTTTGGTAGAATGACGTAATTCCAGGAAAATCCAAATTTCATTTTGATTTAGAGTGGAGATGTCCATTATTATCTAGTGAAGATAGAAAGAACGGTGTGCGTTGACTTGCAACTGCTAGAGCTCATTGCTGTGTGCATATGTACATTGGTGTGAGAGCAGAGACATGAGCCTTGTGCTCATCCACGCTCTATCTCTTGAAAATCTTTTCCGAATTGCTACACAATTCTGACTTAATATAAACAGAAAACTAGTAGGATTAGATAAAACTTTTTGTGCACATCAATCATCAGTACTCGTGATCAAATGAATACACAATACTTCTTCTCCTCTCTCCCGATCTTGTTAGCTTGGATCATCACCTTTCGTATATGCCCAACATCTGGAGCATTATTAGCTAAGCCAGGATGCAGTGATTACTGTGGCAATGTTCTCATCCCCTACCCATTCGGGCTGAGTTCTCGCTGTGCTGTCAATCAATCGTACATCATAAATTGCAATTCTTCCAAACCGTATCTAGGCAACCTCAAACTAGAAGTGTTGAACATATCGTTAAAAAGGCAAACAGTCACAGTAAAGTCCCCATTGGCTACTTTTGCAACTCTGATCAAGCCCAGAGAAATGGTGGCAACACCAGTTGGATTAGCCCCGATCTTGCCGGAACCCCTTTCTTCTACTCACAAACGGACAACAAAATGATGCTTTTTGGGTGTGGAAATGTTGTACTAAATCAAGCAGACAACAGGATATTGTCCGGTTGCACGTCCACTTGTGAATTCAACACTTCTGATCTAGCAACTAATAGTTCATCAAGGTGTTACGGGGTGAACTGTTGTGAAACGACAATTCCTTTCTACCTCTCAAAATACAATCTGAATTTCAGGGGTTCAAGATTCAACAGATCAAGACGGTGCTCAACTACGTTCTTGGTGGATCAAAACTGGTCACCGGAGAAATTTTCAGAATCTGTGCAGTTCATTCCGGTTGTGTTAACCTGGACTCTATCACAAGCTGATGCCACCGCGGTTGTTAATTGTATGCACTTCAGTGGCTCTTTTTACTTGGATTCCGGGGAATATGTGGAAAATTTTTTATGTTCATTTTGCGGCTCAGATATCAATCCATACATACAATCAGAATGCAGCGGACCTAGTAAGATATGAAAATATGGGTTTTCTGTTCCCATTCTTTTTCTTCTTTTTTTTTTGGTTACTTTTTTCTGCATCCGATTAAGTACAGAGCATCTTGTGTAACAATTTCTTTTTGTGTGCGTATGAAGGATTTAAGACGAACGTGGGAGGAGTTGTACTTATTGGTAAGAAACCCTTCAATTCTTTGTTTTACAGCAAGATTATAATTTTGGTATTCTTAGCAAACATTGTAAATAAGTATAATATTCGATTCCAATGAGGATTTTGATGATGTGCATATGCTTGATTTTAACATTTCTAAATGTGTATCTGTTGTGTAAAAGGTAAAATGATGTGCCATTTGTTGACTTGACTACTTTGCTCCCTAGGATGATTAAGTAATTTTTTATTTTCTATTTTTAGTAACTAGGTACTTATTCTGACCAGTCCTTCTTCCCCTCTTTTTTCATTTCTTCTGTCTCTTTGCCATTTTCTATCTACCTACCTCTTTCCTCCTTTTTCCTTCAAGCTTTTTTAAAATCCTATCACGAAGAAACACATATGATTATGGTAGAACAATTCAATCACCAAAGAAGAGTATCTAGTCCAATAGTAGTAGAATATAGAAAATTAAGACGTGGTAGACGAAAATTTGGGATAAAAACAATAGGTGCAATATGCAACCTTTGGTAACATTTTTTTTTTTTTGGAGCATAATAACATGTTGTAACTCACATATAACATTGTAATAAGGCTATTAAAACAAATACTATTTACAAACAAAAATTGCATGTCATTTATTACATTTACGTGACATTATTCAAACTTGTATTCTATTAGCTAAATCTTGATGATTAGAAGTCAGGAAGGGTTGTCTGCCTTTGTTTAGGTAGAAAATCAATTAGTAATCAAGACTGAAAATATCCCTTGTTTTCAAATTCTACGGCTTCTTGCACTAGGTTTAAGCACAAATCAAAATTTAAAGATCTTTACATAAGCGAAAATATGCCATCGTTGACATGAATAATTTTTCCCTAGATGTCTAGACTAATTAAGTACATAATTTAGCTAGTTCTTCCTCTCCCATACTTTTTTATATCCTTTGTCCTTTCCATTTTCCACCCGTCTACCTTTTTCTGGCCAACTTTTTACTTGAAGCTGTGATAAAGAAGTACAAGTGATAGTGGTAGAACATTTGAACTAGTCACTCAATAGAAAACAAAGACCATTGCCAGAACATCAATTAAATATTACGGAGCGACAACATTCCTTGTTTTCAAGCATGTACCATAGTAGACCTTGACTTAGCAAATAACTGTGATAACATATATTAGTCTACCAAATTGAAAAGACAAACCATCATGCCATTTTAAGTTTTGCAGGTGTTTTCACAAGCATAGGTGCGTTACTTTTCATAGCTGCTGGTTTTGCTGTGTACAAACTAGTAAAGAGGAGAAGGAACAAACGGATCAAGAATAAGTATTTTAAAAGAAATGGAGGCCTTTTATTACAACAACAATTATCTGCTGATGATAGTGTCATAAAAGTACAAGGATTTTCAAAGAAAAAGAGTTGGCCAAGGCCAGTGACCAATTCAGTGAAGATCGAATACTTGGTCGAGGTGGGCAAGGAACAGTTTACAAAGGAATGCTAACCGATGGAAAAATTGTTGCAATCAAAAAGTCAATGAAGGTGGGCGAAAGCCAGTTAAACCATTCATCAATGAGGTTGTCATTCTTTCACAAGTCAATCACAGGAATGTGGTACAACTACTAGGTTGTTGCTTAGAGACAGAAGTTCCTTTATTGGTATATGAATTCGTTCCTAATGGAACCCTCTCTAGCCTCATTCATAATCATATCGATGATGAGTTCCCCTTTACTTGGAGCTTCAGGTTAAGAATAGCAGGTGAAATAGCAGGAGCTTTGGCATATCTACATTCGGCAATCTCAATTCCCATCTACCATAGAGATACTAAGTCGAGCAACATACTTTTGGATGAAAAGTACACGGCTAAAATATCAGATTTTGGAACTTCGAGGTCCATCGGAGTAGATAAAACTCATCTAACTACACTTGTTAAAGGAACTTTTGGCTACTTGGATCCGGAATACTTTCAGTCAAGCCAATTTACAGAGAAAAGTGATGTCTATAGTTTCGGGGTTGTTCTTGTGGAGCTATTGACAAGAAAAAAGCCCATATCATCATCTGAATCAGATGAAGATAGTTACTTAAATTTGGCCACAAGGTTTTCGACGATGATGGATGAAAATCATCTTGACACTATTCTTGATTGTCAACTTCTAGATGAGAGCATCCAGGAAGAGGTTATTTCTGTTGCTAAACTGGCTCAAAGATGCCTAGACTCAAATGGGAAAAACAGGCCAACTATGAAGGAAGTAGCCATTGAGTTGGAAAACATTAAAATGGCAGCAAATGGTTCAACTGCTCACAGCCAACTGCTCAAGAAAGGAGAGTGTGAATCTGTTTTGTTAGCTGATATTGAAACTTCATGGACAGCCGAAACTAATAGCATTATGTTAGCTCCAGATGCCCTTCCACTATTATTATGTGATACAATTTAACTTTGAATTGTAAAATGTACAGGAGCTTGTACCTTGAGATCTATAACCGAAGTCTCGCTATCATTGTCATTCTCTCTCTTCTTTCTTTTTTGTACATGCTGATTTATCAGAGTAAGCTGATTCATGCCCCGCTATTTATGGATTTGAATTCCCAAGAAAGCTGGCTTGTTTACTTGTAAGCAAGTATATTCCAGTCTAGGGAAATAAAACATCTATAGGAATTGAATGAGATTCTTAACTTTTCTAGTCATAATATCTTTTTTTCTCATTAAAAGCCATAATGCTGTAACGCTGTTTTTATTTTCAATCAACAAGTGTAATTGTTACTCTCATCTTGATGTCTCATTAAAGAATTGAAAGATTCTCGTATTAAATACTAAATTTGATTAAAATTCCTGCTTGAAAATTTCTTCAGCTTCAAACACGGCTTAATATAAGCAAAACATGACAATTCTCAAGTCACAAAATTCTTTCCTATCAGACATCCCCAGTTGCTCCTAGTTTCAAGCATAAATAAAGTAGCTAAAGCCTAAAACGAAAGCAATGGGAAAAAGAAATTTATGCTCAAACAGTGATTTTTGCACAAGTTCCATCCTTTTTTTTTTTTTTTTTGAAGGACTACACATTCAGTTGAAAATTTGCTATGAAAATGGAAACAACTATCAGAGCAACTATTCAATTTCATCCTGTCTTTTATGAAACTGAAGATTATACAAAGGTGGAGAAAAAACAGAATGGTGTGAATATCTTGAATGAACTGTGAACTTATTAAACTTTGCATCTATCTATACCCTCCATATGAATTTTCACTTGCTACTTCCAATTTTTCCTCAGTCAATCAATTCACAGCTCCTAGAAAATCATCAATATCTTGATCAGAAAGTTGCTAGAAATCCGGCAACTCTATATTCTTGGCTTGCTGAGGATTTTGGTGCAGCTGTTGATTCCCAGATTGCAGAAAGTTCGGTGGCTCTGGATGTTGGAGATTTTCAGGATTATTAAATGCCACCTGATAAAGCTCGCTCATCTTCTCATCAATCATTCGCTGGTCTATACTTTTAGCTTGGCCATGAGGATTTGGCATCTCTGGATTGCTCCCACCTTGCTGGAAATTTTGCGTTTCTAAATTTTGGAGAAATTCAATTTCAGGAACATCAGCTTCAATGCCCTGAAGCTCATTTATCATCTCCTCAATCTCGGCATCACTTAGATTAACAACAATCTCTTGATGTTTGCCCCCATTTCCTTCTTCTCTTAAACCTCCAGGCACTTTTTCTCTTGGATTGGCTGAAATGTGCCGGTTTTTATTCTTCTTCTCGGTCTTCTTCTTCTTAGCCTCAGGTGTAGTTGGGAACAGGTTCATCAGATTGTTGTGGGCAGTAGCAAAAAATTCCTCTAACTGGAGTTGCAGTGGTGTCTTCTTTGCATGATCACCCGGGAAGTTTCTCCTGATCTTGAAATTTGACTCATCCTGGAACGCTTTCTGTTTCCTTTTACCCTTACTTGACGAGGACGCTTCTGACAAGTTAACATAGTTGTGTCGTCCCTTCCCGAGAAACAAACCCAAGAGGTAATATGGAGATTAATAGGATTTTGGACTGGTGAAAGTTTTTGTGAATATAACTATTGGTACTACAACTGTAAAATATTGTAGAGTACTTGAAGTAAATCAAGTTAATCATACCTGAAGTTCTTCTGCATCTTCCAACTTATTTATGCATTTGATGTAGTCGACCATTTCAATTACAGATCGAAATGTTCTTGGGCTTGTTGGATGAGAATAAAACTGCAGTACAAAGATTGTTCATCATTTTTACATCCAATATGGTACTGAGAGAAAAGCCTTCACCAATTATTAGCTTGTCCTTTTTTTCCTTCCAAGAGTAATGGTATTGTAAACAGTAATCCAATTCAACTATTTTGCAAAGCTAAGGTTACACATTCAGGTGTACAAAAAAAATACTAGTTGTATATATGTATAGTCCCAATTATCATTACAATGCAAATTTCTTGTTAAATTACACACCTATAACTTTTCTGATATAAACATAATCCATAGATGGAAAATTTCTACTTAATCAAATTAAGCCTAGTGCTTCTTGAGCTGAAAATGCCATACGTACCTTATCTCTTGCACCGTTGGGACGCTGTCTCGTTTCCATCTTCCATCCTCTAAGCACGCTAGGGAACGGTAACAGGGCCTCCTGATTCACGCCTGGTGCCATGTCTTCCACGTCAGAGGCAGAAGACCCAACCTGCACACACACACACACACATTAACACAGGGACAACAACATTACAAAACCATGGCAAGATTTTGATTATGTATAGTTTTTGGAGGTCTAAAGAAGGCTGGCCTAGCAGTGGACTTACATCATCGCATAACACTAAGGCCGCCTGATTCATGGGATCTTCAGGTAGAGCGATAAATCTGAAGTAAACAGATGAAACAGCCACAATTTTTGCTGAAGTTAGACGTCTTCTCCTTTCTGTCTTCTGTGCATCTTGTTCTTCAACCGGTACTGGTGTCTGGTGCTGTTCAAGGTTGGGAGGTAATATTAGTGAACACAGGGCATTCGAATTTTGTGCTTTTTTTTTTTTTTTGTGAAAAGAAAAAATAAAGTGAACTGTGTTGCAAAAAGAAGGGATTCCATTAATTAAATGGTAAAAAACCTTAAGAGACCATTAAACCATTGTGATTGCCACATGAATTACAAATCTATAAGTAGATTTCCATCCTAACTATTTTGGTCGTCATCCATAAAGTTTAGGGGCACTTACTTGACAAGAAAGAGCCCGTTAAATTTTCCTCTTATTTTAGTCATAACCACCTGAAGTGCCATTTTTCTTTGCTCTTATTTTCCGCTTTCTCCATTTTTAAATTTTTTTAGGATGAAAATAATTTCAACTCAAGATAATAAAATCCAAGTCATGTAGTTGATATGATTGAAAGAATGGCTATCACTGACAAATCTTCAAGTTGAATGACTTATTTGAGATTTTTTTTTTTTTTGTAATTTGTTGTTAAGTAAAAAAAACTTATCATGGTAATAGCTTCTTGACCTTTTTCTTCTAACTCCAAATAAATATCATTTCAACTTTTAAATGGAGTTCTTGCAACAATACCTCAGGTCTCACAGCATTTTCTGGCCATATAGCAGAAAGAGGATTGGCCATTACCACTCCATTTTGTTGTTGCACTGCTAAATCCATATGCTGCCAAATGCAAAAATAGTGCAAATCAAATCAAAAAATGTACACGAAGAATAAAATCTATATCATGTAAATGAGAAGTTCAAAAGTTGCCATTTTATTTTTTTTTAAGAGAAAGGAACAAGACAATACTGGAGTGTTGGAAAACTCCTTTCTTTGATTATCAACGTCATTTTGCGCATTCAAGCCAGGTAAGGGATCAGAGGGTGTAATCTCCCAGGTGCTGGTGATATGACTTGAATTCTGACTAAAGTGAGATGCCATTTCTCAGATGATACAAGGAGAGATAAATTCAAAAGAGCAAAAAAGCTAGACAGAAATGAAAGATTGCTAATTGATGAAGAAGGAAGAAATGAGAACTCTTGAGTGCACTTCGCAGTTGGCCAATGGGGAAGTATTTGTAGTGCTAATGAGGGCAAAATTTAGAGATTCAAATGTGTGCATGTACTGATACCTCAATTCATTAAACATTTTGGTATGTAAATTAATGGGACTTTCCCAGTTTAATCTGTCTTATCTGCTATTTTGTTCCTGTCTAAATTATTCTTTGATAGCACAAATTTAGTAGAAATTTTCGTAATTACTGCCTCAATAAAGATTTATGATGTTACTATATGTTTTAATTTCCTTGCCACACTACAGCTCTAGTGGAAAATCTCTTTCGGCATTGCCTGGATTAGGATAGAAATGTTGGCCCTCTTGGGAATGGCATTGCCTGGACACTTTATTGTACCAGATTCGAAAATACTCAAGTGGATTTGGCTTATAATAAGCATATGGGTTCTAAAGAAATACATCATATATATACATCATATTTGTGCATTCTAAAAGGGGAAAATATTTTAATGCACGATGTTATAATTTTTTTTCTTTAGTAACAGTTGGTCATGTACGTAGTATTGTTATGCCTCAGTATGATGATTAAGATATCTTTACAAAACCATAATCAGCATAGTAGGAAATAAATCAGGTTCAAGAAATGGAGAGCTTTCAATGTTGATTATTATGTTACTAATGCAAAAGAAAGAGAATAAGATGTCCCATGGCCAGGATAAATATATTTATATTCTATTTCTCCCAGCCTGCACAAAATTTTAAACCAGATGGGAACAATTAATACTTGAGCTGGTTAAATTTCAACCTGCTGCTTTAAGCAAAATCTAGGCTTTCAATTGTTTGCCTTTAGTTATCAGAGTATGAATTCAAGGATAAGTTACAATTCAGTAAATGAACCACCAATGCCTGTTGTAAAGATTAGCTGAGACTTTCGCCATCATGACTGGCCGAGAATTTTGCCATCAAGATTTGCTGAGACTTGAGAGGCAGTAAATTTGGTGTACTAAATTTCCAAAAATGTAGAAGTCAAAAATTAGTGTAATTAAACTAGTTTACAAGTATGGAGATTCAAAATCCTCAGCATAGGTAAGAAATATAGGCTCATAGGCACCTTCGAGTCATGTATATAACAGGATTTTTCGGGGTACATGCATCAGATTATTGTTTCACAATAAATCTTTGTTAATGCTACAAAATAAAGTCTAAGTTTTGCACAAATTTCATGACCACTAACCAAGGTTTAATTAGTGTTTGAGCTAAAATCTTATCCTAGTTTTAAGCAAATCTAAAACTTGGAAATTCAATTTATCTTAGGTTTTCTCCATAGCTAAAAGTAAGACATTTATACTTAAGTTTATCAATTTGAATATCCATCCTCTAAGGTGCTAATGTGCTCGGAGCTTAAAACTCAGAGCAATTTTCATTACTTAGAATTCAAAAGGATAACCATGTAGAATTTTGTTGTTTGCCCAATAAATGAATATTTGACTTATAGCTAGATTTAATTAAAACAATCTCAATCTCTCTTTATTATTATTTTTTTTTAACTTCCCACCACTCTCACACTCTTTCAATCTCCAACTGTTAGGTACAGGGTTTGAATCCTGAATGTAGTAGTGACGGCAAGGACCAATTTCCATCTTTCTACTTGTGGCATAACATTTTCATCGAAAAAGCCTGTTAAAATCTAAATGCAGATTTATTTCACAGAACATTATCACACTAAACTTACATCAATAACAAATATTTTATACGGAAGTAGCTTAGATTTTCATATTTGGTATTTCTTCCATTTTAATTTTCTTAATGTATCCAGTAAATGAAAGCTTAAAAGTATCACACTATCGACAAATGAATCATTTAAAAATTAAAATCTTCAAGTATCATTGAGTAATATAAATATCAAGTAGGTGTAGCATTGGACGTTCTACGGGAATTCTACATATGAACTTTATAAAACTTTTATCCAACTTCAGGACCAGTTTTGTCAAAATTAAATATTTTAGGAATCAAATTTTTTTTCTGGTCAAGACATTAAGGATCGATCGAAATTAAATATTGTGGTGAGTAGATTTGGTTTCACTAAAGCAATGGAGAGCCATTTTGTTTCACATCTTGAAGACTACATTTGCAATTTTTCCCCTAAAAATAATAAGAATAAATATTATATATACGGTTAGTGTAGAAAAGATTAATCCAAATAATAAACAATGATCAACACAAAATGATTTTGGGCCCTTGTGGAATGCAATTGCGTAGTGTGAACAGCAAAATTTACATGCAACGTCTAGGAACTTGCCTAGTTTTCTACTCAGGCCTCTTTGTTGGATTTTTTTTCTTTTTTGATCAAAATGTTGGAGTTTATTTATTTGCAGAGAAAATAGTCAAATTGGTTTCTCACATTTTCTAAAGAACTTTTTTCAGTCCCTCAAATATAAAATTAGCCATAATAGTCCCCCAGATATAAAAGTTTTGCGCTTTTGGTTCCAAAGCTCATTTTTCTCAATTTTCCAGCAAAAACAAAATGCATGCCTATCCTACATGCCCATAATTTCAAAGAAAAAATAGGAGCAAAATTCATTTCTTTTAAAAAAAAATGCAATTATCTTCCTTTTCTCTTAATTTTCATCCACCAAATTTTTTATATGTAAGACCTATTGATCATGCAATTTAGGATCTTTATTTTGGTCAATTGGTTGTGAGAAGGAAATGCTTGTTGTACAATGGATATGGACTATTCTGTTGTTTATTACTAGTGATAAGCAATAAGTTTATGCACTAATGAAAACCTTTGTACTGGATCTCCTTTTTATAGTTCTTTCTACCATATTCTTAATAACAGGTTGGCTACACGAACAACTAAAATGCAAATCAAGTGTTTCATTTTGTCTTGCAACTATGGGCACATGAAGTAGGCTGCATTTTATGCCAGTGAACTGAGTAAAAATGAGCTTTAGGACCAAACCAGTAAAAAAAATTTATATTTGGGGGACTATTTTATCTGTTTTTGAGCATCAAAGACCCAAAAAAAATTTTTCTAAAATGTGAGGGACCAAACTGGCAACTTTTCTTATTTAAACGTTCACGGTTTACCCACCACAGACTTTCCTGGTAATGTCTTGGTCCAATAGATGGACCTGCATGTTGATTGTTGTGGTCCTGGTTGGTCCTCGTACAAATCTCACGTCAAATTCCAGCCTTGCGATGATAACTTGTTCACACATTGAAAGAAAAGCCTTTGCATTTTTATAGTCAACCCTCACTTTCCTTCCTTCTTCTTTCTCTCTCAATTTCTTTTGTGCCTTCTTGATCTTAGTTGAGCGTCCACTGGAAAAGAAATTATGGGGAGAGCACAGACCTAGACACCGTGAGACTTTGACATTCTTAGTGCATTTTTTCCTTCTTTGTCTCAGTTTCTTGAAATTTCAAACCCTATACTACTGTGCAATATGATCCTTTTCCATCCCAAAGGATAAGACTTTCTATGTTTGGACAAAGCATTTTTCAAGAGAAAAGACATTTTCAATGCAAACTGATCTCTTTAATTGGGAACTCGATAATTCTACGTCCATTTTGACTTTTGGAATGTAAACCGTGTTTTAGAGACGTGATTGTCTTTTGTTTGCCTTGCAAAGTTTTTCCACGTACGAACGTCCCAACTACGTTGCCACCATGCCTGCGAAATTCAATTTCCAATTTGGGCACTCATGTTCTAATTTTTACATAGATTTTTTAACTAGCTAGACACTCATCATATAGTTAAATTATACCTAACGTCTAGCTTATTATGCGAATGTATATGTTCATATTTATTTGTCTCATTTGCTTTTAGACACTCTTTGAATTAACAAACATGCTATTGCGTCCTGGTCCAATCCTGCCACTGTCACTTCATTTCTTGGAGAAGGAAGGGATAGTGTGCTATATGGTGAGGATGGCATTGGCACTGCCGATATATGGCAACATTTCCTGAGGTAAAATTTTGCTCTATTAATCACTTGTATGAGGAATTTATTTCACTTGCTCCGAGAAAAGTAAACAAAAGTTTAATTCCAAGAAGACTAGATTGTAGCTCCTTCATGAGGAAAGAAAAGGAGGAAGAAGACTTAGGAAAGAAATGATATACTTTATTTTGGTTTGGAGATTAGCCGAGAAAGCAAAGAATACTAATGAATACCAAATTATCATCTTAGTTTCTTTGATTCTCTGCTCAATTGATCATTATCTCAATTCAAAAACCTGCAAAGTTCTCTTATTTTCTCGTAACTTAAAGCTTTCTCTTCTGAGCACCCGATTGGAGTTTATAACAATGACTTGAGTTAATATGACCCAATTAGTACGATCCAAAAAATGTCAAAATTTATTTTACTTTCTCAAATCCCTTATCACCTAACTCGGTAATAGTACACAGAAAGGAAATTTCCATTAACTGACTTGGTTGACTTGCTCAGTCCATTTGCTCTATTAAACCTGCCTTTCATTCCTATGATCTCCAAAATGCTTTTGCTTCTTTTGTCACATTGATTTATACTTGTGCAATAAAACACGGGACTAACTTAACTACAAGTTTCCAACATTACGCTTCTTGTCAAAGAAAATGGAAGGTCGGAGGAAGCTGCAATTGGAAAGAACTCTATCCATACAATCATGCTTCCCTGAGAGCTTCTCTGGTCCAGGCTCAGGAACTTCTGATCAGGCAAATGGCTATGCTACTGCTGGCAATCCACAACATGTTGTTTCGGTTCAGCTTTCCTACAATGTACCCATTGGAGCTCAATCTGATCACATCATCCAGAATGGGATGGAACTTACTAATAGGGCTCTTTCTGCACAGATGCTTCCTCCTCCATACTTGGAAGCCAGTTGAGTACTTCTTATTCAATTTTTCTTTTGATTCTTGAATTTATGTTTCTGTCTCACACAATTTACTGAAAGCTTTCTCGTTTGTCTTCAATGTATGGCTTTTTTGTTCATCGTTTACCTTTCAACACTATACATTTTTCAAGTCATATTGTATGATTAAAGAATATGGTCAACCATTAACTATTGGACAAAAGGGTGCTAATCTTAATAGAATGTCAGGGTATAAAGATGCATAATCTGAAGTTAGCAGCTTGGGAAGAATGATTAAACGGATCACAAACAACCACTGGAAGGATGCTTTACAGCTAATTTTGTTGCATTATCAAATGGAACTATGAAGAATAAAGTCTGTCTTTTCAAGTTCCTTTCTGAAGCGGCTGATTGTGTGGGCAGTGTTTGTGTGGGCAGGAAAAAGAGTGTGACAGTGGGACTTCATCACAGCAAGAATCTAACCTCATTCTAGGACGAGGGATGAAGGGATTGACAATTAGGATATAATCTACCATTGGTTTATACCATTGAGTCTATTACTTTTGTCAGAGACTTTTCATATTCCTGAGTGAAAGTCTTAAAAGATTTCTTTTGCAGAAATTGTGATGCAGATTTTACGCCATCTACTATGCTGCTGGAATGTTTTATATAGATCTCAGACAGGAGACAAGTAGAATAAATTCCATTTATTTCACCAAAATTTGATTTTTTAAGTTTGGTTGAAGAAGATTACTGTGGGTGTGTTTAGACTGCAACTTTTAGCACTCTTAAAGTGCTAAGTTCCAAGATCAGTGGAAATATTTATGACTCTTGTGATTTTGAAATGAAGGTACTCCATCTGCCAAAAATCTTACCATTTACGTACCCTTGTACCAAGCTGCACTTAAGGGTGATTGGGAAAGGGCTAAACTATTTATGATAAGGCATCCTGGGGCTTTAACGGCAACAATCACTAAAGGCTGGGAAAGAGCTCTTCATATTGCTGCTGGTGCCAAACAAATCAAGTTTGTTGAGGAGTTGGTTGAATTGATGGATCCGCAAGAATTGGCTGCACAAAACAAATTTGGTAACACAGCACTTTGCTTTGCAGCAGCATCTGGAATCACAAGGATTGCAGAATTGATGGTGGCAAAGAACAATGAATTGCCAATGGTGAGGGGTAGTAAAGGAGTTACACCCCTTCACATGGCGGCTTTACTAGGTTACAGGGATATGGTATGGTATCTGTTGTCAGTAACTGATTCTCAATGTTTAACCCAAGAGGACTACGTTGGCCTGATCATTGCAAGTATAAGTACCGATCTATATGGTAAGACAATATTATCGTTTAATCTAAATCCAAAGTGTATAAGGCTCATTTGGTTTCCCGTGCTGTCCTCAGATGTAGCTCTGCATATAATTCAAGGCACACCAGAATTGGCAGTTGAACGTGATCCTAATGGGGAGACAGCACTTCATGTTTTAGCACGAAAGCCTTCAGCATTCTGTTCCAAGAGTGGACTAGGAATCTGGCAGAGATGCATTTACCCTTGTAGGTCAATCTATTCCCATTTGACACCTTCAACGATAGTCTCCTGGTGTAGTTTCTAGTAAGAGTATGCCTTGCAATTCAAGTTCGTCCAGCAAATTTATTAATTTCAATCAGTTGAAATTTCAAGTTATGGATGATTTTATTTGTTTTGAAATGGTTCTTTTGTCCAAAGTATAACTGAATTAGGCTATTGAGCATTTCCATTTCTACCGTAGCTCAGAACAAATTTCCTTTCATGCCAACAATAAGAAAATGTCGAAGGAATATAAAACTCTTATTAAGAATGCAAGGTTGGTATGCCCTGCATACTCACTGCCTCTGACACTTGTTCTAAAACTGCTATAATGAGACCTTGATGTGCAAGATAAAGTTTCTGTACACCAGTGCAATTATCATGCAATTATTGGCATGGTGTTGAGGATTAGTTATGTGTAGGAAAATTATTGAGGAAAAGAAACTAGCAATCGGAATATATGCATTTTCATATGAACCAAGCATTCTAGTGGTCACCAAGCAGTTACATGTGCTAAGATATTTTCTCAGGGGTCAAATTGCACACATGGAAGAAATCTTCTCATAAGTTTAGCACAACGATGGGCCAGGATGACAAATGCACCAGAGGTGAGTAAATGCTCAAGCGTATACACTTACACCATATGTTGGAGGTGACAAAATTTCTGACTGACAGAATCTAAGGGAGAGACAAGTATTTTCTGCTCCAAGAAACTACTCTATTTATCTCCATTTTCTGGGAACTCAGTATTATAAAGTAAAACCTGAGTATCATTCCACATTTGATTTATTTTCAGTTAGTGAACATATTCCTACACATATCTTTGCAGTGTACCTATGGTTCGACAGACTTCTTCATCGTGCAACAGATAAAATAGGTAATGCATGGTTAACATCAGTTCCTGTTTTTCTTTTTGGAGCAACTGACTTGTATCAGCTAAAGGGGCTAGGTTTTGTTTTATGAATGTTAGGAATCAGAGAAGTATTTGAGAGAAAACTGATGCACTTCCAAGCTCTCGAGTTATTAGACTGCATTTGGAAACAGGTTATGTTGTTGGATGACTCGCAAATTGGGAAGTTACTCAGAGGTCCATCAAGACCTCTTTTTGTTGCTGCAGAATGTGGAAACTTTGAGTTCATTGTTGAGCTACTTCGGTCCTATCCTGATCTCATTTGGAAGGTGGATGAACAAAGTCAAAGCTTCTTTCACATTGCAGTCATACACCGCCAAGAAAGGATTTTTAAACTAATTTACCAAATTGGAGCTCTTAAGGATTTGATTACATCTTACAAAAGCATAAATAACAGTAACATGTTACACCTTGCTGCTAAGTTGGCTCCCCAAAATAGATTAAATACAGTTTCAGGAGCAGCCCTACAGATGCAGAGAGAGTTACTATGGTTTAAGGTAACTGATTTAGTTTTCATGTGTTGTCTACCTTCCTAGATTTAACTTGCTTTCTGTAAGTTTTTAATTATATTATTACTTTGACCATTAAAAGGAGGTAGAGAGGAATGTCCAACCATTGTATAAGGAGATGAGGGATTCAGAAGGACGAACGCCACATATGCTATTCACTCAGGAGCACAAGTCATTGCTTAAAAGTGGAGAAAGGTGGATGAAGGATACTGCCTCATCATGTATGCTTGTTGCTACACTCATAACCACAGTGATGTTTGCAGCCATCTTTACAGTACCTGGAGGCAATAATAATGATACAGGCACACCAATTTTTCTCAAGGACAGAGCTTTCATAATCTTTTCCCTATCCGATGCACTTGCTCTCTTCTCATCAGTGACTTCAATCTTGATGTTCTTGTCTATTCTCACTTCACGGTATGCAGAAGTAGATTTCATGGAAACATTACCGAAGAGGTTGATCATTGGCCTTATGACCCTCTTCTTCTCTATAGCTTCCATGCTTATAGCTTTTAGTGCAAGCTTTTCAATTGTACATGGCCATAAGCTAGCATGGATTATCATTCCAGTGGCGCTAGCTGCTTGTATTCCTGTCTCATTATTTGCTGCTTCTCAGTTTCCCCTGGTAGCTGACATGTGTCATTCAACTTATGGTTCAGGAATATTTGCCCGCGAACCTATAGATGTTCTTTTCTAGATCTAGAATTAGCTAAATGAAAATAAATATGGACTACTATTGAATTCATATGTATTCTTTTCATTGAAGTGCTCACAACTTCTCCAACAGTCATTCCATCCAATAAATGCAAGACTTTTCCATTTCATTAAAATGCATTGTTCCATTTTAGCTGACCATTAAAGAAGACTTAGCAGACTTAATTACTTTCTGAATGCAACACCTTATCGTATATCAATCTCTTCTCTGCGTCTACAATTCATAGTAATGCTAACCTTTTGGGAATCGATTATGATTTTAAAGCATCAGTAAAGACCACTAATATTCAAGCAGGATTACAAGATTTCAGAGATTTTTTGAGATGACCATGAAGTGGGGTACACTAGATTTATACCTTCAATTGATCATTGAATTCAAATGTACTTACACTTTGTGAAAAGAATGTACCTCAATTACGTTGTCCAAATATTTCCAGTGACTGCAAGTACTGACTTTCTCTAAGGGAGAAGGGAGAAAAGCTGTTCCACGACTTTGACAAAACAACAATGCTAGCGGAGGAATTGGCTACTGAAGATCAAACTTTAGAGCACAGGTGCAAGCTTTTCTGATAAGCTCTATTTGCTTTCAAACTTTACTATCCGTTGTGCAATTTCCACTTTTTTGTCCCTGTGCCCCATTTGTTTTCTGAAACTTGGCAACAGAAAATGAGCTTTTAAACTAGGCATCTTGCGTCTTACTTATAGCAAAGCAAATACAGTACAGTAACACTTAACAGAGGGATTAGAGTGGCTCAAAAAATACCTTAAGGGCTAAATTGCAACTGAGAGCAAACCTTTGGGAGGCTTTCTGCAATAAACCTAGATAAGATCAAATCCTATGGAAACTTCACGTTTTCAATCATTCATTGCCGCAATTTTTTAGGTGATGATCTAATCAGCACAGAACACAGTCTGAATCTGTTGCATCCCCAAAGAAAAAGTGAACCCAAGAATTCCTAAAACTATTACACCTGAAAATATGACGAATGAGTTGGTCTTTGTTCCAGCACCAGGAAGAGGTCATATTGTATCCGAGATCGAATTAGCAAAGCGCCTTTCTTCATTTGACAGAGGAATATCAGTAACTGTACTACTCATGAAGTCGTCATCACTAGATCTTGATTCTTTTATCCAAGAATTGGCTGCCTCTGTTAGTAGCTTTAATGTCCAATTCATCAACTTACCTCAGGTAGATCCACCACCTTCCGAACTGAAGAGTTCAAATGAGAGCTACTTTGCTGCTTACATAGAGAAGCATAAGTGCCTTGTCAAAGATGCAATAATCAAACATGTTCTGTCCAAATCAGGAACTCACCTTGCAGGGTTAGTGATTGATTTATTTTGCAGTTCAATGATTGATGTAGCGAATGAGCTTGATATTCCTTCTTATGTCTTCTGCACCTCAAGTGCTGCGTTTCTTGGCCTTATGCTTTACCTCCCAATTCGTCATTCCCTGATTGGAACTGAATTTAGCATCTCTGATCCCGATTCCAGCATACCAGCTTTTGCTAACGTTGTACCCTCTGGAGTTTTACCATCTTTTCTGTTCAATAAACATGGTTATTCGTCATTCTTAAGTCATGGTACGCAGTTTCAAAAGGTAAAAGGATTCATCATAAACACATTTGCAGAATTAGAATCCCATGCCATTAATTTTCTAACATCAGATAAAGAATCACCACAAGTTTATACAGTTGGCCCTGTGCTAAACCTTGACATAGCTAAAAAGCTTTCTGAGGCTGATCGAAAGATTATGAAATGGCTTGATGGTCAGCCCTCCTCTTCTGTGGTTTTTCTCTGCTTTGGAAGCCTTGGAGGTTTTGAACCACCCCAGCTAGCAGAAATAGCAACTGCACTAGAGCAGAGTGGACATAGATTCTTGTGGTCTGTCCGGCCTTCACCACCAAAGGACTTCACTGCAAAACCAAAAATCTATGCCAATTTCTCGGATGTTCTGCCAAAAGGGTTTTTGGAAAGGACAAAGAACAGAGGACTGGTGTGTGGTTGGGCACCACAATTGGAGATTTTGAGACATCACGCAGTTGGAGGCTTTGTTTCTCATTGCGGTTGGAATTCTATCCTGGAAAGCTTGTGGAATGGCGTACCTATTGCAACATGGCCTATTTATGGCGAGCAGCAATCTAATGCATTTCAGTTGGTGAAGGATCTGAAACTAGCTGTGGAATTGACATTGGATTACTGCCTTGAAAACTCTGTTGAGATTGTAGTGGCAGATAAAATAGAGAAAGCCATTAACTGGTTAATGGCTTCTGAAAATCCTGTAAGACAGAGGGTCAAAGATTTAGGAGAAAAGAGTAGAAAGGCATTGATAGATGGTGGCTCCTCATTCATCTCATTTGGGCACCTTATTGAAGATATTTCTGTGAACAGATTGTGAACAACCAACTAATGCTCTAGGCCAATCTTAAAGTTAGGTGGTTTACTTTGTTTTTTGGTGATAGCAGTCTATCATCAGATGTAATGTAACTTGGTGTTTTTTGGTGATAGCAGTCTATCATCAGATGTAATGTAGCTTGGTATTGATTATCTTCTTCACTAATTGCTGTCAACTCTGTTAAAAATTACACTGATGTCTAGCCTTAGCATTGTTTATTTTCGTGACATCACTGTTACATGCATTACTGGTAACATTTCTTTATTTTCCAATGATTCCATAAAAGGAATTTAAGTTGCAGGAAATCCCCTCACTGTCTGGTTTTAGCACTTTGTGATTTAGACTTAGTTCTTACCCTATGTGTTCGGCATAATCAAAAGTATGTCTGATTTCTTTTCCTTGGAATTGCAGTTTTGAGGTATTCCACTGGACTACCTGGGTCCATGGAGAAATAAGTTGGCGTGATACATGATAAACTTCTATTATCACATGCATTGGAGCCTGAACTTCATTAAATGACAAGCTACATAATCCAATTCTAGGAAGCAAGGAACTTTGTCAAAGAAAATTTGGTGCACTATCAAGCCCTTGAGCCGTTGAGATGCCTAATATGGAAAAAATTCTTATCATTGGACGACTCAATATTTGAAGAATCTACTAAGAAATCCTTATAGGCCAATCTGCGTAATACATATGCTGCTAAAGTGTGACAAATCACCTCTTGGCTCTTGTACAAAGAGTTGAGTTAGATTAGGTTTGATTAAATCCAATTCTTTATCAACACTTGATGTTGTCTATTGTTGTTGACTGCAGCTTTTCGGACAGTGATCCATTCAGCACAGAACACAATAAACATAAACTGCTACTCCCGAGCTATTGTTTACCAAAAGCAGAAGAGAACCAAGAATTCCCAGAACTTTTTACACTTGAAAATATGAAGACTGAGCTGGTCCTTGTTCCCGCACCAAGTGGAGGCCATATTGTATCTGAAATCGAGTTTGCTAAGCGCCTTTGTGAAGTTGACAAAGGAATTTCAGTAACTGTACTGCTCATGAATCGATCATCACTAAATCTTGATTCGTTCATTCAAGAGTTGGCTGCCTCCATTGATAGATCCAATATCCAATTCATCAACCCCTAAGGTGGATTGGCCACCTCCTGGATTGAAGAGTTCAAATGAGAACTACTTTGCTGCTTACATGGAGAATCATAAACCCCTGGTCAAAGATGCAATAAACGACCGTGTTCTGTCAAAATCAGGCACTCGACTTGCCGGGTTAGTGATTGATTTATTATGCAGTTCGATGATTGATGTAGCAAATGAGCTTGGTGTTCCTTCCTACGTATTCTTCACCCCAAGTGCTGCTTTTCTTGGCCTTATGCTTTATCTCCCAGTTCGTCACTCCCAGATTGGAACTGAATTTAGCATCTCTGATCCTGATTCCAACATACCCACCTATGCTAATCTTGTACCGTCAAGAGTTATACCAGCTTTTCTGTTCAATAAAACTGGTGGTTACTCCTCGTTCTTAAATCATGCGACTCGGTTTCAAAAGGCAAAAGGATTCATCATAAACACATTTGCAGAGTTAGAATCCCATGCCATTAATTCTCTAACATCAGATACAGAATCACCACAAATTTACACAGTTGGACCCGTGCTAAACCTTGATGTAACTGGAAAGCTTTCCGAGTCTGATCGAAAGATTATGAAATGGCTTGATGATCAGCCCTCTTCATCTGTGGTGTTCCTCTGCTTTGGAAGCTACGGAGGCTTTGAACCACCCCAATTAGCAGAAATAGCAAATGCACTAGAGCAGAGTGGACATAGATTCTTGTGGTCTGTCCGGCCATCGCCACCAAAGGACTTCACTGCAAAACCAAAAGTATACACCAATTTTTCTGATGTTCTGCCAGAAGGGTTTTTAGAAAGGACACAAAACAGGGGACTGGTGTGTGGCTGGGCACCACAGGTGAAGATTTTAGGCCATGAAGCAGTTGGAGGCTTTGTTTCTCACTGTGGTTGGAATTCTATCCTGGAAAGCTTGTGGAACAGTGTACCTATTGTAACATGGCCTATTTATGGCGAGCAACAATGTAATGCATTTCAACTGGTGAAGGATTTGGAACTAGCTGTGGAATTGACGTTAGATTACTGTTTCGAAAATTCTGATAAGATTGTAATGGCAGATGAAATTGAGAAAGCCATCAATTGGTTGATGGACTCTGAAAATCCTGTGAGAAAGAGAGTCAGAGACTTCAGAGAGAAGGGCAGAAAGGCGTTGATGGATGGAGGCTCTTCATTCACCTCATTTAGGCGCTTTATTGAAGATATTTCTGTGAACAAATAATGAACAATCAACTGACGTTCTGGACCAAATAAAAGGTCAGGTGATGCTATGATCTGTTGGCAAATGGCAATATTAGGCCATTATCAGATGTGCTGTACTAGGTTTTGTAGTTTGTACTCTCTTCTTCAATAATTGATGTTGTCTTAGTTAAGAGTTACGTACTATTACCAAGAAATTATGTTTAACCACTAAGATCACCATTATATTTGAAGGAAAAAACGGTTCAGCTTCTATTTTTGCTCGAGCTTTCACCCCATGTTATTTTATTTATTCAGACTAAAATTGCAATTTCCATTCTATAATTTCTTACATGGCAATTCAGCCGGATGGTAGGAGAGCGTAGGAATATCTGTTTCTTGAGCACTATTCAATTTTCAGAAGCATGATACAAACAAAAGATCAAAGCAGCAAACTCAGTTTTTTCTTTGTAATTGGACCCCCACTGCCAGTCGTGTCCAATAATAACTAACTAATCAAAGAAATAGGCGCCTACACCTAAAAGTTCAATGCTACCTCTGTCTCAGAACCTTATCTTCCCATTGTGGAATACATTTTCAACACTTTACTTCCCCTTCCACATATATTCCATTGTAATGGCATTGTCTTCTTCAAAAGCTATGGCAGATACTTTCAAAAGTGTTGCCTCAGTCATCGGTATCAGCAGCCTAGTTGGCAACAGCTTAGCCCAAATTCTCCCTCTCCCCGTCACTCCCGGTGGTCCATGGAAGGTCTATGGCATTGGAAGCTGCCCACTGCCGCCATGGATCGATGACTGTCAAATTGAGTACATCCAATGCGACACCACTAATGCAGCTGAAATGCAGGCCAAGCTTTCCCATCTCACTGACATGACAAACATCTTCAGGGTAGCATGGACCGGCAGCAGCTTTATGGCATTAACCAGTCGTGCGAGGCCAATGGAGCCATGTTCAGAAATGTTCTTGCTGCCATCATCCCAATTGCTCCAAAACTCTGCCACATCCGCCTCCAAACAGGAGCTTTAACATGGTTTAGCTTTAACATGGTCGGTTCATAGACCTGGCCTGATTTTTGGCTTCTCACCTCAAAGCCTATTGAGCATAATTGGGAACCTCTGTGTCTATATGCTGCAATCTGTAAACACAAAAAGATAACATTCAAATTTCCAGGGACTAAAGCTGCCTGGAATGATTATTATGATGCATCAGATGTGGATTTGGTTGCAGAACAACAGATTTGGGCAGCAGTGGATCCCATTCCGGGAGCTAAGAATGAAGCGTTTCATATTACAATTGGGGAGCTGATCCAGTGGAAGCATTTGTGGAGGATCTTGTCAGATGAATTCGGATTGGAGTTTGTAGAGTTTGATGAGTCTGAGAAGCCAACAAGGTTGGTGATCACGAAAGACAAAGGTCCTGTGTGGGATAGAACTGTCACAGAAAGTGAATTGATAACCACAAAAGTAGAGGATGTTGGAATATGGAGGTTTGCTGATGCATGCTCAGGTCAAGAGAAAATGCTAATCAGCTGCATGAATAAGAGCAAAGAACATGGGTTCCTAGGGTTTAGGAACTCCAAAACATCATTTCTATGTTGGGTAAAAACTTTGAAGGCTCGCAAAATTGCTCCATAGCCAATTAAGTCACACAATTACTATTACTCTAGTTAAGTCCTTTTGTGAGCAAATCTTGAATGCAATTCATCTCTGTAATTTCTTTCTTCTTAATTGTTTTGTAATATGTGTGCTTATTCTATGCTAATACTAGCCCCGTTTAATAACTCAATTCAGTACTTAAACTTAATGTATTCAGATCTTAAAACGTTCAGGTGCGTTTGATAACAAAAAATAGAACATTTGAATTAATTAAGTAGCACTGAATTTTTACGCAAAATTTACTCCAAAATTAAATGATAAGTTATTCACTCATCACTGAATGTGATACACATTCAAATATATTAGATTTAATACCGAACAATTCAATCACTTAATAGATTCAGATTTCAAATTTCAAATTTTAGATTTCAGACTTCAGTTTTTATCAAACAAAACCTAACTATTTCTTTGTTCTTAAGTTCAAATAAAAGAAGCTAGTCAGAAGATGGGTTGAGAGATCATTCCACTGCCCAAAAGTTGTAAATAGCTGGAATATTGAAATAGCACTACATTGTCTTAATGATATTAATCTTCATATCTGGTTAATGCTTATGGTGCCTTAACAAAAGTAAATTTCAAATAGTTCAAAGTTTATGAATTGATCAAATATCCCATTGGCTCTGCATAGATTCCCATTTTTGTTTGTTAGCAATTCTTCTCGAGGTATGCATTTTGTCGAACGTATGAAGAGAACCCAAACTAGAAGAAAATATATACTCAATACGGCAACTTATCATCGATCATACACTAATATTATACTGAATGAGAACGTCATGGCTTCTTCTTTTTTTTTTTTTTTTTGTTGTCTTTTCCCATAGAAGAAGAATAAAAAATTGGTCTTATGTAATTACAGAAGAATCTGCTGATCATTTTTGGGACTACTCCAGATGCAATAATTCGCATCTTACGATGGAAATATGGTGACAATCCTAAGCTTCCTAGCTGATGGAGATTCTAGACATGCTTGTTTGTTAGCAGAAAAGGCATGTCAAACCAACGGATGTTGATGCAAGTGGAAGGGCTTACATCCCTTAATCATGAGGTCTCGGGTTCGAAACCCATGGGAATGGAAAAAACAACATTGGAAGCGCTCCCCCCTCCCCCAAAAGGAACCCGACAGCACTTGACATAGTGGTGGACTATAAAATGGCATCCCAACTCGAACAGGATTAGTCGTGGAACTATATAACCGGATGTGGATACCTGTTGTTTATATTTTGAAAAAAAAAAAAAAAAGGCATATCAAAACTTGTATAAGCTATGTTTTGTGACGGCAACAGCAATACTACTATCATATTCAGGACTTTACTGCAATCTTTATATATTGAAGGGGCAAAATTTAATTCTAACTATCTTTTGCACTTTTTTGTTTGGGTTTTACCTTTTTTTTTTTTTTTGGGGAGGGGTTTGCTCTATTCTCAGAGACAAGTATACTTCTTCAAGTCTGTAATTATCTCCAAAAAAGTCAGTTGTATATAATTTGTACCAAATCGTGGCTGTGAAAGCCTGTAACAATGTTAAAATAGTATCACAACTAATTCATGAATTTATGAACATCAAGTTTAGGTTTTTTCGATTTTTCAATGTCAAATTTACTAACTCTTTTATTGAATGAGCTATATCCTGCTACTGTCGAATTGATTTTAAAATGCATAAAACAAACTTCAATCATTCTGACCTAATAAAGATCAATTTCAAAGTAATTTTTTCCCATGTCAAAAAGGAGCACATTAAGAATGTAGTAAAAGCTTTAATCAATAAAGTTTGGCAAATGATATTACCATAGTACAAATTTTAGCTCCACAGCATATTTTTCGAAATGACAACTATGCCCTTGGCTAGTTAAAGGTTGGTTCATTTTGAAAAAGGTCAATTTCATTTCATGAACAACTTGCTGTGGAACTAAAATAGATTCTGTGACATTATCAGTCGCCACAAGGTTTTCGGTTGCCAATTTATGTAACGATTTTACAAAATTTAAACCATGAATTCAATAGACAATTAGATTTCATTTAATACGCATAAATAGGTAATCGTTTCAGTTTGAGTTGTTCTTGAGTTGGAAACAGTCGTGGAATTCAAGCAGCTCTATTTTGGGGTCGGTGGGGAAATCAATACTGATCCTCTTCAATACTAAAGAAAAATAGCTCTACTCTAAGCAGAATCGCCAATTTACATAAGATCCAAATCCTATTTTCTTTATATTTTAATCATGTTGCTTAAGTTTTCCTAGTGTTGCAGCAAGAAATGCATTGCTAATTAAGGTTTTTGTTGCAGGAAATCTTGCCCCTTCGACTGCATAAACAAAAGGGAAATGAATAAAGCAGCCTAAATGGCGGGGTGTTGATATTTCCACAGCCAAAATCTGAATGTCACAATAAATTTTAACATATTTAACCCATTGGGATTGTTATTTTTTGAAATTTTTATAAAAAAATATATACTATATTGATTTAATGTATATAAGATAAAAAAGTGATTTAAAAATGTGTTTACGAAAAGTATAAAAATTTTTTGGAAAAGAATGAGTTTTCAAATAAGACTATTATTATCCAAGATAGTTAACTAGAAGGATAATTTTGACAACTACTCCAAAATATTAAAAGTTTGGCTAGCAATCTCATTTATCTAAATGGCAAATTATTAGTTTCCAAATACATTGAAGGTCAAGTGCATCTACTCCTACAGCTGTTTTAGACAAAAAGTATGGTTAATCAATCCCCTTAGATTATACCACATTCTCATTGTACCCTCCAATCCTTTTTTGGTTCATTTTATCCCCTGTTGGATAAAATCATCTCTCTCTCTCTCTCTCTCTCTCTCTCTCTCTCTCTCTTTTCCTTTTTTCTCCTCTTTTATTTTCTTTCTCTCTTTCTTCTTTCTTTAATTCTCTCTCTTTCCTACAAGAAACTTCATCTTAATAATTGATGCCAAAAAAGAGGAAATGTAGAGATCTATCTTCTTCTCAAATAATTACAAAATATTCAAATCACCCAAAATACCATTTTTTTAATCTTTCAATTCTTTTGCTTTTTCCCTTTTCTATTTCAGCTGCTCATTTTATTGTCAAGAAATATCACAAGATAAAATTTGACCTGATTAATAAGCATTAATTTCAATTTACCACATATGGTATTGTACAAAGATCGAAATTAGTTTTTGATGCCTTTTAAAGTTTCACCCAAAAATGCAATTATAAACTCAAGATAAAACTTTCCGTTAAGATAGAGTTTTCTGTTGAGAATAATGGAAGAGATAAGAAAGAAAAAAGAGAAAAAGAAATAAACAAATGGAAAAAGGCGAAAGGAAAAGACATAAATAAAAAGTCAAAATAATGGAAAGATAATTTTATCTTATAGGGGGTTCAGTGACCAAAATTAAAGGTTATGAGATAAAGTGAGAAATAGTGAGAGGGATATTTCATCCAATAATACTTCAAAAGTGAACATAAACAACCATTCCAATCCAAATCACAAATATTATATAACGAAATTCAACTTACAACTCTCATTCCCAAATTACTTCTACTTAGGTAAACCACAATACCATCTCACGTCCAAATACAATAAAAGTCCATCCATCCATGATTACAAAAGGTACAAGAATTGACCAAATACACTTCACGACGCTATCCATCGTTTCAAGTCCCAGAAAAAATAAAACTTTTGGGGTGAGCTAGAAGCTCAAATATCCATAAAACAAGAAATTCATGGACCTTTGAGTTACACATCATTTTGTAAAACATTTGAGTCTTTAAACAATCATTCTAGAAACACTTATTTATCAAACAACATACGGTAAGCAATAATTCCAATAAAAATCCTTATAACTCCCGGTGGTAATACTGAGTATATACTAAGTACCAACCTAGCTTCTAGCTCGAATAGGTTGATCTGGAGAGCCTAGAACCAAGTATTTAACACTTATGAAATCGGGTAACATCAAGCATTAATCACATAAGCATGTAATTCACATAACATACAAGAAATACTCATAGATTACAAATATGAGTTGAGTAAATCATTTCACAAGTCATTTCACGTAGTAGTAAAACTTTTGACCTAAAACGGATTTGAACATTCATAAACTCTTCATAAATTGTGTCACTTGTATATTACTTGAAATGGTGGTAAATCACTTCATTAGAATTACTAACAGATCATTTCAATAAAGCATTCATTTGCAACCAATAGTAAAGTCTTTCATTTAAAAGGGGTTGGGACATTCACCTTGATTGATTAAGCAGTGAGCAAGAAGGCTAAACTGTTAGTTGGTTCACCTCGACAAGGTCTTGGGCACCGAGCCAAAGTTCATTTATTAGATACTAACCAAAACATCTAAAACTCAAAGTCTTAACTCAACTACTGAATTACCAAACTACTACAGCTTTGCACCATGTCTAAGATTATCGTTGAAATTATGGATGCTAGACTCAGAGAACTACAATTCACTAGAAAACTTCACTTTTCAAATTCATTTGGTAATATAGGTCAAATCAAGGCCGATTTAAGCTAAAACATAGTGTTATCGGTTCAAAAACAAGCGAAATCAAATGCCAAATTTTGTACACCAAAATTCAGTCAAAAACTCATACGACGATTAAAATCACTCCCTGTTTTGAAACAAACTTGCCCAAAATTACATGTTTACTCAAAATTAGTGAAAACACAACTTTTCACCATTAAAATTCATAACTTCACTCCATTCAAACATGTACTCATAATTAAACATAAAACACATTTATTTAGGCAAAAATCTCTTCAAGAGAAATTACAAAATTTCGAAATCAAACATTAAAATTACCAGGTATGGGTTTGGCCATCTCATACATTTTCTTCCAAAATTTTCAACAACAAAACCCTACTTTCAAGCCATATCAAGACTATTTTTATCATACAAATCCACAATCAAACTTACTTAAATCCACCTCAAGTGCTACCTGGGTTGGGAATCTAAGAGCCCAACTCAAATGCTTCATACATAAGCATTCTTATCAAAATAAACCATAGATCTAACAAATCTACTAATAAAGTTAAAGCTAAGATCTTTAAGGATTATACCTCCAGATCTTTTCGATCTAGCAAGATCAAGGAAGATGAAGTTCCACTCAGATGATGTCCAAGCTTCAATACCTCGAGATCCTCCAAGTTTTCCCAATCTACTTGCTTGAAGTTGATTTCTCCTCCAAGCTGCTTTCTTTTCTCTCTTTCTTTCTCTCTCTCACCCACGCTCTCTCTCATTTTCTCACTCTCACTCTTGCTACAAGAATGGAGGAGAAACAAGAATCAAACCTTCAATGGAGTCTTGAAGCTTCAGAAGGCCACTCTCTCTCTCCCTCTTGTTAATCTCGGCCCTCTCTCTCTTCCCTCTCACACACCGGCTGCAACAAGGAGTGGAAGGAAGCAAGATGGCTCTTCAATCAAGTGTAAGAGAATGAACTTGAAGAAGAAGAGAAGACTTGAAATTTCCTCTCTTTCTCTCTCTCTCTTGGGCCAAGAAACAAGCTTTAAGTAGACATAAAGTGTGGTTCCCCTTAAATAACCTTAAATATATATCAGAATGTCTTTACATATGCTCGGGTTCATCTTAGTCACTAATCAGAACAAAATTCAACACTTAAAGTGAAAACACAGCAAATAATTGTATAAAATTCTCTAAATTGGAAATTAATAATTCAAAACATAAATTCACTTATATTTGAGTGAAAATACATAATAATAATATTATTATCATTATCATTCATTTTCTAATAAAAATAAAATTTCCGAGCCTTCACAAATAGCATATACCTTAAGGTGATTAATTGTAATTAACCCTAACAAGTATGTTATATCTTGTACAAAGGGTTAATTATAATTTATCCTCTTAAGGTATACCCTGATTTTCATTTTATTCCTTAACCTTTATTTTCTATCACTTAGCCCACTAAGAAACAAAAATACCCCTCTCATATGTTTTTTTTTTTTTTGTCTCTCTTCTCTTTTTTCATTTCAAATTAGATTTCTTTTTTAAAATTTTTATTTCTAAGAAAGTAATAAATATCTCTAACAAAAAATTTTAGAATATCCATACTCTGATTTCCAAAATTAATATATATATATATATATATATGTAATCTTTACAAACCAATATCATCTATTCTCTAATTCAAGAAATCAAGAAAAAATTTTATTTTATTTCATTATAATTATACCATCATAGTCAACTATCCATTTGTACAAATCACACATTCACATGTTAATAATAGATTTTGTTGTTATTTTTCCTATAATGAGGTTTCATTTATTAGGATCTTTTTTCTTTTTGAGTGCCATTTTCTTAAAAAATAATAAATTGTGAGTGTATTCCCTAACACATATACTCATCTCCTATGAAATTTTATGAGCATTAATTAGAGTGGTTAAAATCAAATTGTAAGTAAAAGTTCAATGATTAAAGATAGTAGAAAATTTAAAAATAAGAACTTAGCAAATAAAGAGGTATTTTTATCTCTTAGGGGGTTAAGTAACAAGAAATAAAAGCTAAGCAGTAAAGTGAGAGTCAAGGTATATCTTAAGGGGATAAATTGTCGTTAATTTACAAATTCATATATTGTCCTCATATAGGTGTTAACCATAACTCAACAATTTTGACCCGTTTAAATTCACCCACTAATAAGTGAACTTGGATATGCAATAAACTTTGAATAGATTTAAATAGGTATCCAATTAAATCCTTTTAATTGGTCAATAATGAGTTAACTCGGCTCAACTATTCATGTCCATTTAAATATAACTATACTATTTCATCCCCCCCGTCTCTCTACCTTTTCTCTTTTCCAACTTTTCTCTACTCCTGCTTTTCTCTGTAACCCTTCTTCTTGGCCTCCCTCACATATATTTCATTTTTTGTTATTTTTTAAATAAAATCTCTCCTAAGTTTCTTAGTAAGAGATCTCTGTTTTTCCTAAGGATTTCTAGTGAGAATTTTCCATACTCCTAAGAGTTCCTAGTGAGATTTTGTATTGTCTTTTCTTGTTTTATTATTTAGATCAAAATTTATTTCAGTTATTATTGTTAGATCTAAAATTTTTTAGGTGTTGGGTCTATTTCAACAGGTCTCATCATCATTATTGGAGTTTACAATTGTTGATTAGCAAATCTAACGATTGCAACATGCACAGAAGGGGTTATAGCGATTTATTCTATGTGACAATGACTTTAAAATTTCTTGTATTTTCTAGATCTGTTCTTAATTTTTTAGATTTTTTGTATCTGTTAAATTGCAAATCTATCATTTTTAGTGCGTGTTTTATCTAATCATTAGAGCAGTGATGTATATCAATCGTGTTGGATGATTTCCAACCCGTTAATGAAATATGCTTTTATAAAAAAAAATACATTCAAATTCAACTTTTAGTGGATGTTAAGTGGATAAATTTGAATTTCTTACCAATTTAATAACAATAGAATATCATTATTTCTTGTTCAAAAATATGTGAAAAAATTTAAAAAAAGGTATAGCAACTGTGTATAAATTTGGTCCTTCCGTCCGAAAAGCAATTTGAGCTCACAACAAGAGGGACAATTTCATCCCTTCACAAAAAGCAAACCAAAGGGCAGACAATAAATCACCTAGTTCACACTCAAACTATTGATTTTGTATGTTTTTAACCTCTCATGTATTTTATGCAATATTTTTATGGCTCTAAACAAGTCAATGTATGAATTTAGCCCTTATTTTTCTTTTCTTTTTTTTCTCTCTCCTTCTACCTTATTTTTCTTCCAAAAGTTCACCCGTAGCAATGAAATTTTAAGTAGTGTCACTATTGCCAAGCCGCCACCAGCCATGTTGGATGGCTATTGATCGTTAAAACATCCGATTACTGATTTACTCCAAAATTCATCCCCCCACTCAGTTTTTCACACAATAGATTTCACTTCCAATTTGTCTCTCTCTAAATTACCTTGAATCAATCTCAACAATCACCAAAAACTATATCAACATACTCCTTATAAGATGTAAAACTCAAAACAACTAACCAATCCATAGGAAAAAAAAGTCATGAAATCATAAGTTTGCATACAAATGTTAAAATTTTCTACAAAATCCACTTGACCATGAAAAGCCCTTTCATTGCTTCTACCTCAGTCTTTTCCTTTCTTTTTCTTATGTGCTAAAAACCAGTGTGTTGACTTTGTACTCTATGCGTGAATTGTGTGTGTTTTGATGTGTGTTTTTGCATGTGAGTGTGTGAAGTGTGTGACTGTGAGAGAGAACCTGATAGTAAAGAGATAATGGAGGTAGAGAGATGAAATTGTTCCTCCATTTCACAAGTTCAAATGGCTTTTTTGGACAAAAGGCCAAATTCACACACACTGACTTGTTCAAGGGTTCAAACATTACATAAAATAGATAAAGAATTAAAAACATACAAAATCAATAGTTTGAGAGCCAGTTGGACAATTTGCTCTTCCTCTTTTTTTTCCAGCTCTTGGTTTTCTTTTTGTGAAATGATGAATTGTCCCTCATGTCACGAGCTCAAATGGCTTTTTGGAATAGAGGGATCAAATTCATACCTATTGACTTGTTCTAGAGCTTAATTATTACATAAAATAGATGAGGGGTCAAAAACGTACAAAAGTAGTAATTTGAGGGCCAATTGGGTAATTTACTTTTATCTATTGGAAAATTTAAGATAAATGGGTGTTTAAGTCAACTTATACCTTGCTTAACATTAAACATTCATGTTTAACCAATACATGAGTTCCCATCCTTTCAAATCCCATCCTTTCAAATCCACTAAGCATGTGGGTTGGTCTTTTCATCGGTTAGGTTAAATCTAATCACTTATCTCAGCTTTCCCCAAACATGTGGGACATATCATCTTAGGCCAATCTGATCCATTTAATTCTAAAATAAAAAAGATTCAAAATAAACTCAAGTTACACTTAACAAATGTGATCTGATTTAGACCGTAACAAGTACAAAAACACCAAATCCATTTCAACATACACTCAACGCTAATTACTCTCATTTAATTTTCAACATAAGCTAATCACTTATCACAGCGGGATATACATTCAAATGTATTGATTTAGCTTAACAATTCAATCGCTCAGATTCTCTTTAGTCTTTAGATACTTTCCTAAATTAACTTCGTTACCTATTACCCTCGTTTAGCCACTTTTCTGATCTTACTTGCGTTTGTCACACAGACCCTTTTGCAAATATCCTAATTTTGGCCTAATTTATGCCAAACTTACCCTACAAGGCCATTAAAGTATGAGTTACTCACACTCAAGTAAGAACCTGACAGAGCACCTACAGGGCAGGGCTCATCAGTGTTTTGGCGTGATTTTCAACTCCCAACTTCAAACCAAGCTGCCTCAAAAAGAGTACAGGATCTGAGTGTCTGAACTTCGCTCAGAAAAAGAAAAAAAAAAGGGAAGACTTAGTAGTACTGTTATGAGATGAGATGAATCCAAGGCCCAAAATCAGATCACCTCCTCCCCATTCCAATTCTCCCTTCTTCAATGTTTTCCCCAATTCCTCCTCCCACAAGATGCCCCGCAAATCCTTCCTCAAATCGACCCTAACCTTCGCTTCCCTCCTCTCCTTCTCCCTCTTCGCCCTCTACTTCGCTCTCTCCTCCCACAATTTCCACCTCCAGCAGAGGATTCATGATGGTTACGGCGATGATCGGGCGAGTAAGGTGAAGGTCTACCTGTACGATTTGCCCAGGAAGTTTACTTACGGGGTGATTGAGAGCTACGAGAAGTCCCGGGGAGGTGAGGCTAAGAACGACGATGCGTTGCTCAAGTATCCGGGGCACCAGCACTCTGCCGAGTGGTACCTGTTTAGGGACTTGAATCGGCCGAGTCATGACCGGGTTGACTCGGCTGTTGCTCGGGTTTATGATCCTGACCAGGCTGATCTCTTTTATGTCCCCTTCTTCTCGTCGCTCAGTCTCGTGGTTAACTTGAACCGGCCGGGGACTCTGGGTGGGGCCGCTCTTTCGTTGTATAGTGATGAGGAAATGCAGGTGGTTTTTTCTTTTTTTAATGCTGTTTTACTATTTAGTTAAATTTAATTGAATTTCTTGATTTTCAGAGGAGATCAAGTTGAATGTCTACAGTGTAATTTTCGCTTTTAGATTGATTTCCTGAAATTATTATTTTATTGTTATTATTAACTTTTTTGTACTTCTGAATTTCGAGGTTCTATTGTATGGGCTTTTAGTTGATGATTTTGGTTCTTTTCCAGCTTCTAGAGATATTGACTCAGCAGCAATATCTCATCCACTGAATTATTAGCTCAAACGGAGATAAGCATTGAATTGGCTTTTCTATCGGGCTGCATTTTATCCGCTGGAATCTTTTTGTGCCAATAAATGCTTATTTGTTTGGCTTTAATGATCTTTCTTTTCAAGTGCTTCTGTAATCTGATGTTTATTTTATTGTTGTTACAGGAATCTTTAATGGAGTGGTTGGAAAATCAGGAGTATTGGAAGAGGAATAATGGGTGGGACCATGTGTTTATATGTCAGGATCCTAATGCATTGTATAAGGTGGTGGACAGGGTGAAGAATGGGGTGTTGTTAGTTTCAGACTTTGGGAGATTGACACACAATCAGGGATCGCTTGTGAAAGATGTGATCTTGCCATATTCACATCGAATTAATTCATATTTAGGCAATATAGGGGTTGAGAATCGTGATACACTGCTTTTCTTTATGGGGAACAGATATCGAAAGGAGGTAACTTCTTTACAGTTGTTTGTCAAAAGGTTTCATACTGTATTTCCTGTACTGCCACTTATTCTGAAGACGTAAAATAGACTTTCTGATTTAGAGGGGTCTTTTGTTTATCGACTGCTATTGCACGTAACAAGCATGAGTGAAGTAGAATAGCTATTGCAGCACTTGCTTGGAATAAGTTAGCAGATTGATAAGTATCTTTTGCGTTGATTAATCTGAGTGATCACAGTGAAGCTGAATTTATAGATTTATGATTGAAAATCAACACATGATTTGTGGTGCATTTTCTGAATATCTCCAACAAGGTTCAGCTTACCTGATGTGTGGTAGTTATGGTTGTGGAGTTTTTATTTAGTAAAAGTCCTACCGTAATGCCTTTTGTCAGTAAATTTTTTTTGACGTTCTACAGTTTATGTATGCTCATTATGTGCACCGTGATGCAAAAGGTTTCTGGAAACCAGAAGATGTAACATATGTTTTGCTGATTTTGTACTTTAGAGTCCATGCTTCAGGGATTGGAGAAGTACTCTTGTGGCACAAAGATTCTTCCTATTTAAACACTAATGAAACACATACTTTTTGGTCTTCAAATCTATTTTCCACTAACCACTTTGAATTCCTCTAAATTGTTTCAAGTTCAGTTTTTCCAATTGATGCATCACTTATTTGGTTCACTGAAAGATAATCCATGTTGCCATAAGCGAATATTTTACCTTTTATATCTCAAAAGAACATGCTTCTTTCAGTATTTAACACTCAAGAATATTTTGGGCTAATTACAATATTTTCTTGGCTTCAACATTTGACCATGTAATAATGCATACCTGAATGTTTCTAGTTTTGCTTTAACCTGAATTGTTAAGTTGTGAAGTTTTCAGGTGTCTACGGTCCATTGCTTTCATATAAGAGAATTACGAATCCTATCATTCCAGCTTTGGTTAATTTTGGATGTAAAACTTACACTACTTAATTGTTAAAGATGTTATCCAATGCATAGGGAAAAATATATCCCATTGGGGCAGGTGATTTATTATTTTCTTGTATGGTAAAAATTTAGTTGGAGAAGAATGCAGAGTGGTGCCTAACATTTAATATATATTTATCACATATATGCTTAAACTATCTCATAAAGCTTTTATTAGTCAGCCCAAACATAAATAGGAGAAATCTATCTGAAAATAATTGGCAATCCCACAACAGTTGTTGCATGGCACATTATTCTGTAGGTGTGTCAATTGCAACTCATTTAGTCTGTGTGCATGAGTAGCCCTTAGGTTTGGATCTATGTCTAAATCTTTCTGAACTTTAAAATCTTCTGATAGTGGCATTCTTTTACTCTTTTAGCGACCATTTTGAATTTTATACATCTACAAATTATCATATGAGGAAAGCTGATTTGCTCCAACTAAATAAATTAACCTTGGTTGACCCATGACTTTGGGGTGGTAAAGTTTTACTTCATAAGCACTTTGTTCCATCAATTAAACAGCTGGATCCACCTGTTTAACACATGCAACTTAAAGCTTGGATGAAGTTAGATATAGAGTGATATTCATTACCTAGGAATGACCATTCACATCTTTGCACTATATACTCCCCTGCCCTCTTATTGAACCAGAATAGGAACTTGGGTCTTCTAAAGTTCTTGTTGCAACCTATATGGTAGCTGCTACTTTGCATACAAGATTCTAGAGTGGGATTTGGACTTGGTGATGCCAAATTCTCCTTCTTCTGGATCCTAGCATTTGTAAGAGGTCTATGGCTCATTAATAACCAACTCCAATTGAAAAGAATTCAAGTCCAATGAAAGAAAGCAAAATTCCCTTGTTAGGTACTGTAGACTTTTGCTAATTTTCGTTGCTCATGCCATAGTTTTCTGTGTGTTGTGTAGTTTTGTTTTGGTTATGTTTCTTTTGACAAAGTCATGTCAATTGATTAGCGTTTGCTAAGCTTCCGATATTGCAATTCCAGGGGGGAAAGGTCCGTGACTTGCTGTTTCAACTGCTTGAGAATGAAGAAGATGTTATTATAAAACATGGTGCACAGTCCAGAGAATCTCGCAGAGAGGCTACAAGAGGGATGCACACTTCAAAATTCTGTTTGCATCCAGCGGGTGATACTCCATCAGCTTGTCGACTTTTTGATGCTATTGTGAGCTTGTGTATACCTGTTGTTGTAAGTGACTATATCGAGTTGCCTTTTGAAGATGTCATAGACTACAGGAAAGTTGCAATTTTTGTCAGTACGAATACTGCTGTGCAGCCAGGATACTTGGTGAAGTTGCTCAGGACAATAAGCACAGAGAGGATCTTGGAATTTCAACGAAATTTGAAGAAGGTATGTGTGTGTGTGTGTCACATAAGTAAAGACAAACTTACAGCAGGAGATGGGGAAAAAATTGACATACCCGTTTAATGTCATGATGCGTTTTGTCATTAATTAGTGCCAAAAGATGCAAAAAAAAAAAAAAAAAATATGCGGTCAGTGTTTTGTTTATAGATTTGCTGAACAACTAGGTTAGAGTGACATGCTTTTATGAAATTGTGCAATACTTGTTCTCATAGTTATTTCGCTTTCAGGTTAAGCATTACTTTGAATATGAAAATCCGAATGGGACAGTGAAAGAAATCTGGCGCCAAATATCACAGAAGCTACCCCTTGTTAATCTGATGAAGAACCGTGACAAACGGCTTGTGAAGAGGGACTTGACAGAGCCAGATTGTTCTTGTCTTTGTTCAAACCAGTCAGGAATCCAGAAGACACTATGATTATTTCCTATTGCAGAGTTACGTCACTGGAATTGTGGCAAGTGTACATTCGCCCAGACGTAGCACCTCAGATGAGCCAGATTTTTCTTGTCTTTGTTCAAACCAGCGAGGAATCCAGACGACACTATGATTATTTCCTATTGCAGACTTGTGTCACTGGAATTGTGGCAAGTGCACATCCGCCCAAAAGTACCACCTCATATGGCCAGCGGAGTGACTATTCTTTTCCGGAGACTGATTTAGTTATCCTATCTGATTCGTTCATTCTTCCTCCGCTGTCACTCCGTTCACAAAATTAGAAGGGTCTCTCAAATCTATTATGGCTCATAGTTTTGTCCTCCATTGCAAAATGTTGAATTATAGAAGCAGAAATTAGTTGATGCAATTTGAGTTATAGAAGCAGAAATAAGTTGATGCAAAGAAATGAGTTGTACATTATGACATTAAAAATGCACAGCAATCAAAGTCCATCTGGCCTTGATAATCATCTTTTAGTTATTGCTTTCTGCTACAAACATTTTGGGTGCTCTACTATTATTACCGTTGCCCCCTTCTCTATTACCCCCCCCCCAACACTGAAAAAAATAAACCCCCTCCTTTCCTTGGATATGTGGTTTTGAAGGATGTGCATGGGTTGGGTTGGAATCAGAGGTGTGTGTACTGGGCTAAATTATGGCTCCCTAAGGTGCTGTATGTTTGTATTCACGGCTAGGTACTAAATTTTGTAAACCATTAGGTATTGATAGAAGTCACAACCAAATGTAAAGAAACATGAAAAAGAATAAATTCAAAAATCGGGAGGTGCTTTATGACAACACGGCTACATGAGATGTAATTATGAGTTGTGAGTTCATAGTTCAAAAGTCAGAATCTTGCCACAAGAGGAAAACTAGAGTACCAAGCAGTTGAAGCTACATTACCAAAAACACAAGTAAAAGTTGCAGATAGATGGTGCTTCTGCAGAGAACTTAAAAAGCACTCAACCATCTTTATCTGTGAGAAAGCTGGCCGGACTAATCATTAGAGACTAATTAATGCGTTATGGCTTAATAACAAAGAAAAGGCAATTTAAGGAAGATCATTGTCGGACGGGTTGCGCCGAGTATCCCAATAAGTGTCTAAAGTTTCACACAGACAAGCAATTTCAGATGAATAATCTTGCAAACAAGTAAATACAAGATAAAACTGTCACAAATGGGATACTCTTTTCTTCTGCTCTTCTGGGATCCAAGAAGAGGATCATTGTGTTACAAGAAGGGAGGAAAAGATCACAAAAGGAAAATTGAAAAATGTCAAAGCACATGAACCTGATCTCAGCCTGGTGGCCATGTCATCTGCCTTCCACCAAGTACGTGCAAGTGCAGATGGTAGACAGATTGACCTGTATATATGAACCAGCGAGTCAAAAAAGTTTGCGTGAGGAAGCAAATGAAGTTGTGGTTAGTAAGAAAGAGGCACTTTGGACTTAAAACCATGTTTTTTAATTCTTATATTTGTTCAGTTTATAAGATGTAGATAACCAATTTTCTCTTCACTGAATTGGCACTAGTGTACTTGTTTTAATTAAAACAGACACACACATGTAGAAAATGCATAATTATAAATGACACTTACATGCTGTTGGCCCATTATTAATAACAACACGGAAACCATCAACAATGCCTTCTTTTTCAGCCACAATTTTGGCTGCATAGAGAAGCTCACCCAGTATTTCTCCATGTCTTTTTTCAGCCTGCCAAGTGTTGGAACTCAGCCAATGAATCTTGTGTTTACTACATAAACATTCCACCACGTACAATGAATTCGTGAATTTCTTTCAGTGAAAATACAAGTTATATCAACAAAAGGGGCAAATTAATTTTAAGGCATGACACTGAAGCTAGTCACTATCAAGCGTAGAATGACTTTAATCTGTAGAATGTATAATTCAGGAAATCCAGTTTGTCAAGCAAGGATAAATATCTACCTAAGGTAAACATGTCGATATGTTCCCTCCTGGCGCTAAAAGAAAGTCATTCTTTACGTCTTTTACATGCATAAATGTAAACAAATACAAAACTAATAGACATCCAATCAACATACAAATTCTACACCATGGGAAGACCAGAATGATATTCCTAATTAGATATATAATTGCAGAAGATGTTTTCCAAAGACTGGGATACCAGCAAATATGCCGCATATCTTATGATCTCTGGGATCATGCTTTGAGTTGTCTCCCAGATAAAAAAAAAATTAAATCTCAAAAATGTCCATGTATGCTTAGTATGTAGTAGATGGGCTTTGGTGAATCAATTTCATGCATCCAGTTGTTATATTGTACAAAGAGAAATTTTTTCTATGCTTGCCCTGCAGCTAATTTCTTATTTCGTTTGTATTTCTCTTCCAATGAAGCAATCAGCATGGTAGCAACCCTACCAATTTCCAGAATCTAGATCTGCATTATCACTTCATTATTTCTTCAAGGAGGTAAAACAGCAGTATTCTTGTATCCTTTATCAAATACCAAGTAAAACGGACATCTTAAAACAAGTAAAGCAGCAAAGATCCTTGCATTGAAATGACAGATGAAAGAGGAGGAAAGAAAAATTACTCTGCCAAGCTGTGTTAACCCATCCTTTGTTTTTGGTATGATTAAAACATGAACTGGAGCCTGTGGGTTGATATCTCGAAATGCCAGAACCTTGTCATCCTCATAAACTATGGTGGAAGGAATTTCCTTTGCAATAATCTTGTCAAATCTGATGGAGAGCCATAACAAAAGAACAATAGATGGCAACAGATAATAGCATCAATTTAGAATGTTTGGAAACTAAAAGCCAAGGAAATTGCCCTGACAAACAATCTGAACAAACATTTGTTTCATCTTTCTACATCTTCAGACACAAAAATGAAAGAATAGATATCTTAACTTCGTGCAAAGGAAAGGAAAAAAAAAAAAGAAGGAAGGAAAGAAGAATATCTTAACTTCATCCTTTGTAAGATACCTGTGGTGTAGCTGATATAAATCCTATTAATTGAGTTCATCAGGGAATAGATTGTTTCAGCGAGAGAGAACAGGAACTGTTCGTTCAGTCATGTTCTTGAAAACTACTTTCTTTTTTCTGGCATGGTAAACCAGATGTCATACAACCATGAAGCATCTGTTTAATGCTTTGCTTTCTGGTTTCTAAAAATGAAAAACTGCCATTATCTGAAACATTATAACTCATTTTGTTAGCTCTAAGAATGCTGACTGGGGAGAAATAATTTTCACAAATTGCCCACCAGATCTAAGTTTTCCAACCATTCTGTTATACAGGGGCCCTCTTATCTAAAACAGATGCATTAGTTTCTTATAACCATCTCCAACACTACCTAAAGTAGTAACCTACAATTAATTGCTTCATTCTTCAGTCCACTTCTTTTTTTTTTTTTTTTCCTGTCCTAGACAAGTCTGGTGGACACAAAAAGATCAAGCACATAAAAGAAGCATGTAGCGATCAGCTTCATTCTCTATTCTCCAATCTTAGAATGTGTCAGAGGCATTTAAGTGAAATAGATACAGTTATGAAGATGACACAAAAGAAATATTTTAAATTGACATAGAAGAAGAATACATGGTTGGTCCTCCAGTATCAGCATCTGCTGCAGCTATTCGAGCATTAGTTTCTTCATCATTTGTGGCACCTGCGGTGGACATGGTTCTTCCAAACACCAACAATAGAAAAAAAAATAGTCAAACGAAAGAATGCTTCTAAGGTGAAGATGCATCAAGAGTTAGACCCTATTTGATAACCCAATTAAGCACTTAAACTTAATGCATTAAGATCTTAAGCGTTTAGATGCGTTTGATAACAAAAAATAGAACATCTGAATTAATTCAGTGGTACTTAATCTTTTTGTCAAAACTTGCTCCCAAAAATAAGTGATAAACTTTTCACTTATCACTGAATCTGATATACATTTAAATGTATTAGATCTAATACTTAACAATTCAATCACTTAATGAATTTAGACTTCAGATTTTAGATTTCAGACTTCAGTTTTCAGATTTCAGTTTTATCAAATGCACCCTTAGTCACATTCAACTCAGAATTTGACAAGTGCTAACACTCGCATTCAAGACACGCAAGAGGCAAAAATTCGGAAAACTGAAGTCAGAATTCAATTAATACTCTGTTCACATTCAACTCAGCTAAATGTAAATTCCCTTCTATCCATAACTGCTCCAAGTTATCCAAATTATCCCTTATTAGACTAACAATCCCATCACAGCGCCAAACTTCAGATAATAAAAAGCAAAAGCCTAATGCTCCAGTCTGCAACCATATAATCAAACGACGATGGCTGTTAATGTAAAGCAATATTTTAATTCTGCTTTCTTGACCTTGATAAGTCCCATGTGGCAACATTCGACGTCTTTCTGCATACTTTTTCTTCTCTTCCCCAAATAACAGAACCGATTCTCTCTTTTTCCTCTTCCAACTCCCCAAAGAAAAAAATAAAGGAAAAAACTGCATTGCTCCAGACAACAGAAATATGCTATTATCTATAAGTACATGAAAATGGGCTAAAAATAAGGCATTTCCCACCACAACTTCTTTTGCAGCGTAGTAAAACGGGGAATTCAATGGAAAGAATAAATCTTGGCAGTGGGTTCTCGTACCTGCGCAAGTTAAAAGGGGGGCGATGAAGTAGAGGAAGGCTGGTTCTTGGGATGGAATTGGAAGCTTTGACAAAAGCCAGAGCTCTTGTAGTCAGAGGGCTACTGTGGAATCAATTTACGATCAAGAAAGCACAAAAGGAAAAAATACTAGTAAACAACAGAGAGTGGAATAGAGATACTTTGGGGTCCTTCAGGCATTAAGAGACTCACCGTAATAGGAAGAGGGAGTTCATGGCAGCCACCATGGCTGGGACTTAAGGGACTTGGGAAGTTGGTTGCAGTCCAAAACAGTGTGGCTGGACTTGGTATTGAGATTTTGAAGAGAGAAGGGATTCTTCAGGTAAAAATTGCCCATATGGATATGGATTTTCCTGAATTTTCATCTTACTCCTTGATGAGTTTTTTGTTCCCTAATTACACCAAATACTGAATATTGAATACTGGAAGCACGATTATATAGTGATGGAATAGATGTTGCAAAATTGCGACGAGGATTATTACGTCTTTTGTTATGCCTTTTTTCCCCCTCCCATATTTCATCACTCATCACTCCCAACTTTTCAGATTATTGTAGTGTTGTTAAACTACAACTCAATTTACCTCCTCTTTTTTTTTGTTTTTTTTGTTTTTGGTTATGCTTAATTTACTCCTACTTAAATTACCCTTATTCCATATTTCATCTTACTTACTTATAGATTATTATATTGTAGTTAAATTAAAAGTCAATATACCCACTACAAGGTACTTAAATTACCCTTACTCCCATATTTCATCTTATTTATGCATACATTGTTGTATTATAGTTAAACTAAAGAGCAAATGGTCCAAAATGTCACCAAACTATTAGCTTCTATCACTTTTGGTCACTTAACTTTTTTAAGATAAAAATTTCACTCAACTCTTATAAGTATGCTTTTGTTCTCATTTCGTTCAATTCACGAGTTAAAATGGACAAAAAATCATGCACGTGCCATTTACGGGCATTTTTAAAGGATAAAAAAATCTTAGAAATTTGAAAAAGAAAATAAAAATATGTTTCGAGGATCAAAATAGTTACATAATTTATCAAACAAACTAATGGATCAGTACTCAAAACTCATCACACCAGGAAGAAAATAAGTCCAAAAATATCCTGTATTCAAATTTAACCACCCAGCCACACCAGTGCATCATTACCATGACTTCTCGCAAATCTTACCAATCAAACTGTTGCGCCCTAAAGAAACCCAAAAAAGAATTAAAAAATTATCCCATGAAAAATTAAAAAAAATTATCCCATGCCCAAATCTCAATGCCATCAATAGGTATGCGATGGCCACCATAACCTCTAATTCCACTCATATCATCTCTACACCCAAAAAAATAAAAAAAATAAAAAAAAAAGGAAACAAAACAAAACAAACTAAAACCCGATGGAGGCTGTGGTGGAGGATAGGTATTCTTGCTGCTTTTTCTCATCAAAAACAGGGAGAGAGGCAACAGGGGGTTTGGAGGCTTGCTTGGGTGGCTAAATTTTTCAAGGCAGAAACTCTTTTTTTCTTTCTTTTTTCTCTTGGCATTTGAAAGCCTTCATTTAGTAACCTATGATTTTTCCCAAGTTCTTGCCCTTGTAATGCGGAATAAAGACAGGGCATCTAGAAATAGGTCAGAAGTGCAAAATGCAACCAACCCTTCTTTCTTCTTTTTCCTAATTTTGCTGTAATTTTTTTTTGACAATTTTACCTGAAAACATAAGTGTGCAAATCAGATGTTTGCATTTCCATTCACCTTAACGTATGAATTAAACAAAATAACCAAAAAAACTGCACAATTTAAAGTTGAGTGACATTTTTTGCTTAAAAAAAAAAATTAGTGACCAAAAGACATGAAAGGCAATAGTTTAGTGACATGTTGTGTCATTTGCTCTAAACTAAAAGTAAATATACCCACTACAGTATAACAAGCATTGTAGACCTCGTTGTTTTTCCTCTTCTCTTTTTGTGCCGCGGTTCTAAAAAATTAAAAGATGAAAAGAAAAATAACGACAGAGTAATTCAAATTCATGTCATGCATGTCCATGTAATAATAACCTATTGTGTTGGATAATTTTCATTATCAAAACAGCTAATTTCTTTTGCATTTCGGGCTGCTATTGCTATATATATATATAAAAAATTAAAGTATGATTCTTTTTACACAGTTGATTGGTGTTTTGAGAAAGATTTTACCAATTTTTTTGTTATTTATAGAGACCAAAGTTTTCATGCCATAGAGATGCAAAATAAATATAAAAAGAAAGATATTTGGACGGTGGCCTTTCATGGATTGTGAACAATAGTCCAAAGCATAGTTGTTAGGATCACGATCCGGATTGTGGGATCTTACGATTCCACGATCCGGATTATGCCTTTCGATTTCGATCCGATTTTGATACGATCCTATCATTTAAAGATATTATGATAAAAATTTTAATAATTTAATCATAACTTTGTATAGAAAATTCAAAATGCTATTTATTGCATTAGAAACTAGATTCAAATAATTTTAAACCCACATAATTATCTTATACTAATTCCTTACCTACAAAAATTGGTAAATCTTTAAAAATTGATATTTAATTATCTCATTAATAAACACTTAAATGATATATATATATATATATATATATATATATATATATAAAGTCAATTTTTCCAACTACATTTTCCAACAATTGCATCTGGACTCAAAATAAGAAAGAACAATATTTTTAATTTAATCAATTCATTTATAATATGTCACATATAGTTCAAAAATTTTTATTTAATTTTTAAACTATCCCAAATACTTTAGATAGTATGATTTTAACCTCAATTAACAATACTATTATATTGATTATATGTGAGTTGCATATTTATTGCTGTATATGTGAATTGCAAACTTCAAAATTATTAGTAAAATTATTTTTTAGATTTTTGTAGGATCGATCGTCCCACGATCCGATCTTGCAAAATAAGAAACGATCCAAGGTAGAATCTGGATTTTGAAAACCTTGGTCCAAATCTAAAATTAACAATAACATTTAACCAATAATAGTCTTCCACTAATACCAAAACACTCATGATTCTACTTGCGTAAAGTTATAATGGCTAATTATTTAGTCAGAAAGGCATACTAATAAAGTTGATTACTACAAAAACATTTCTTTCCCTCTTCACCAACTCCCAAGCCCCCAAAAAAAAAAAAATCATTTCTTTCTTTCTTTTTTTTCCCCTAAACTCTCAAATAATCTTATCTTTTCTCTTCCTTTCTTTTCTTTCTTGACCAATCCTTTCTTACTTTTCTATCCTAAGCTCCCGAACTAGCCATTAACATATGATACCTCACATGTCCTAGTCGTGCACTCTTATAAGTTAAAAGATGCTTCAAAACAATTGTCATAAACTCTTGTGGAATTCATGTAAATTGGTTTGTGGTAAAAACATAATTAAGCAGTAGATGTGATACCTACTTGAAATTCTACCCGTTTTCTTTTATTTTCGACTGTTCTGATTATCTCTGCATCATCCTGAATTCCTGATATCCAGAATAGAGATGGCAAATTTACTTCTTCAAGTTTCTAGCAATCTCAGGACCTTTGCTCTCTCAGCTTCCTCTAATGGCAAGTTCCATACACCTTTTCTCTGAAAAATTATTGATTCCTAGTTTTCTTTCTCATCTCAATTTTACACAGCATACCAGCATATGCATATTAACCCATAGATTAAATTTTCCAAGATATTTAGCTATTTCTTTAGTTTCTTATAGTATAGGGAATGATGGGATTGCCAAATTTTAATCTTTTAAGCCTTAGAGTTCTCTTTTTGGGTATAATAATCTGTTACCAGGACAAATAATGAGAAAAAAGTGCTCGTCTTGGACCCTCATGAAGTAGTTGTGGTATTATTTTCATACCATACCTTCCCAAGATTGTTTTCTGCACTGAACTTCGTGTGAAAGACCATAATCGATGTAACTCCCCACCCCTGCAAACCCCACAAACACCAACAGAAAAGAAGAAAAAGAGTGGGATTAGTTCATTGGTACTTCTTCACCTGGAAAAAAATGGAATGCTAAGCTGCAATGATATGTCTCAAGTATAGGTTTGAGATGTAATTTATAAAGAAATAATGATTTAGAGGTGCAAAATTACACTTGTTTTTGGAATACGAATTATGTTCTACCCTCGTGTTGTATACGTAAGGTGGACGTTAAGGTGTTTTGTGGATTACTGTTGTTTAGCATGTAAGTGCTTTTGTGGGTTCAGGTTCACCTCCTGGTGTACCTCAGTCAGGAGGGCCGGTGATTTTGGAGCTTCCCCTTGATAAAATTCGAAGACCCCTTATGCGCACCAGAGCAAATGACCCACAAAAGGTGAAAGAACTAATGGACAGTATCAGTGAAATTGGCCTCCAAGTCCCTGTAAGACTGTTTTTCTCTTTTGTATTTTCAGAATTTTATTCTGTGATTTTGACAGGTGCCGAACCTGTGCAATAATAAATATTTAAACCTAACTGTCCACAGGATTACTCCCGAGTTAAATCTGGTACTGGATCAAGGACTCCGGATGTGCAATGGGTTACTGGCTTCACCCTGATTCCAAGGAGTTTACTCAATCCGATATACCAGAAATTAACCAGAGAATTTAATTAATTTGCAAAAGTGGCAAGTAGGATCGTCTCCTCAGGGAACGGTAGGAAATTGTTTCTTTCCAGGTCACAGTAAAAATGGGGGATTTGGATGGAATAGAACTAGAAATAAAATAAGTAAATTGAGAAATGAAGATACCAACTAAAATAAATCACCAAAGAATAATTAGAGAATGATTTAATAAAAATGCAAGTAGTGAAATTTCTACCCAAAGGAACAACTTTTCAGGCACAGTCCAATCATTCGATCATTGATGCAAGAATAATTCAATCATTCATCACTAGGTTAGTTATAGTTATCAACAAGCTCTGACAACCAGTTTTTCCTTACTTTTTCGACAGCCAAGGTACGACCGTTGACCGCTTCCCCAACCGATAACAACCCTAGGTAACACCGTAGGAATTTAATTATCCAATTGCATTAAAAGTTAGAAAAACCCAACCCTAACCAATGAACACGCTAAGAGGGTCCATTTAAGTTAGATCATACGTTTCCCCAACATAAGCCATTTATGGTGGTCGTCACTTGTAATTAACTAAATGAACGATTACGTATTCAATTAGTTAATTTGACAGTAGGTTATTAGGTTAATTCAAATACCTGGCCACAATACTCAATTAACGGCAACCCTCAATCAATTAATCCAAAACGCACGTAATAGTAACCAATTAAAAGAAAGGTTAGAGATTCGATTAGATCTCACAAATTTCCCGGACCCGCTTGCCCTTGAGTAGACTAGGGTTCTAGCTGCTCCTCATGGGGAATTCCATCCAACGAATGTTTGAGAAATTATCAACCATAGAAATAATGAGAAAAGAAAATAAAATAACGAATTTAATGCCAAGCTTCCAAGTCTTCCTTTACTCGAATCACACTTGGTGACTAATCAAAGGGAAGGCAAACGAAAGAAAAAATAATCTCCGAAGGAGTCTTTTCCTAACTAAAGTATATGATCAATCAAAAGACAAATCGAGGAAGCAAGAAAACGATGAAGATTTTTTTTTCTCCCTTGCGTCGTGACTCTCCCCTCTGACGGCTTGGATGATAGCCAATTAAATAGAAACCTAAGCTTTCCTAATCACTTAGGAAACCTAGTCCTAATTGGAATCTATTTTCCTAAAAAGCATTAATAAAGTAAATAAGGAAACTAATCACTAAAAGTCCCTAATTAAAAGGGTCTTCAACTAATTACTGAAAATAAATAAAATCTTCCACCAATGGTAGGAATTGTCAGGCGTAGGATTTCTTCCACAGACTTCCTTCTTCACAGCCCAATGTAGCGCGCCTACGGCCTATCCTTGAAGGTCTTCTGGAATTTTCACCAAAAATAGAGCTTTTAATCTTCAATTAATTCCAAGAACCTAAAATCAATACCAAAACCAAATATGAGTAGAATAAGGCAATTAAAATCATATCTAGGCCATAATTGAGGGAAAATGTCCACAATTAATGCATGTAATTTAAGACTTAACAATTCCCCCCACACCTAGTCAATGCTTGCCCTCAAGCATTCAAAGACTCAAAAATCGGAATCAACCATAGAATAGCATAATATCATAGCACAAATAATCCACATTTCCTTGACAATCTCATCAAAATCAGGATATTCAAGACTTGACAATCCTCACATAGGTAATCGTGTAAGCCCTCAACACTCAAGATGCTTAATAGGGATATGTACGCTCCAATCAACACCATAGAAAGAAATTACCATAAGCTTGCTAATCTATCACATCTCCACCACTAGATAAGAATTCAAATGCAAAAATCAAAGGGTCTTTAACAAGGGTTGTAACGGGGCTTAGGGCAAAGGTTGGACAAAAAGGTAATTTAGGCTCATAAATATCAAAGAAAATTCCAAAATGTCTTTTGCATGAATTTAGATATCATCTTCACTCACATAATTAACTCTTAAGCATGACGACAACTTCTCGAGCATAGCAAGTGCATACAAAACAAAAAGATTAGTCCCACTGTCAAAGCACATCACTTTTTTTTTTTTTTTTAAACGTGCTTCACCCACATTTTTTTCTTTTTCGTTCTTTTTCTCTTTTTTTCTCTTTTCGATTTTTTTTCTTTTTTTTTTTTTTTTTCTTTGAAAAGAAAAACTAATAACATATGAACATAAAAGCACTTGCTAACTAGGAGTACAATCGCCTTCATTACTCATGATATCCTCATACAAACAAAAACATTAAGTCACTTCTTTGACATAAGGTTCAAACAACGGGGTCTATTACAAAAACGGGTTACAAGGTGATCAAATGTGATGTTTAAACAAAGAAAAACGGTCTAAGGTCCAAATTGGTCAACTAGTGGAAAAATAGTGAAGGTGGGTTTTTAGAAAGCCGAAAAGGGTAAATCCTAATTGCCCTTATCATATCCTTGCACCAAATTCAATAATGTGGCCTCGACACGTATATCATAGCAAGTTCTAGAATAATCTAGCTAGGTGTGATAATTACACTCAAAAAAAAACAAATTCAGAGCAACATTTGAATAATGGTCAATTTAAGCTCAAAAGCTCACAAATGGCTATATATGTCAAGAACATCCCTTTTTCAACTCAATTGCAAGTAAATAATGGACTATTCATGCCATTTCCATACTACTACTCTTGATCGCAATTTAACCACAAAATACCCACTCATCATAGGAAGACAACACCAACAAGCAACTAGAGAATAAAATGAACAAAAATAGAAACTGAAGAATGAACAAAAATAGAAACTGAAGTTTGAAAACAAAACCACAAAAAACTAAAATAAGAGTTATCAAAGCTCATCAAAGCCAAACTAATCCCCCCCACACCTAAACATGACATTGTCCTCAATGGAAAAAGAGAATAGAAGAAACGGAGGACTCCCCTGAAGAACGAGGCTAGGGCCGGGAAGGAATGATAGGTAGGGACCTCATAGACTCAAAGAAAGCCTCCATAGTCCCTGCCATGCGAGATAGCTGGAGCTCAATAGCCTCCAAACGACCATCCATGCGATGAAGCTGCTCCTCCATGCGATGAAGACGGGCATCCACAGAAAATGGTGGAGGAGCAGGAGAGGAAGGACCGGCCTCATCAGGAGGAGTGGAAGGACCAACATCCGGGGAAGCCACGATAGGAGTGTAAGTACGGGGCACCGGTTCACCCGGGGATGTAAAGTGACAATCACCGCCGACGCACCGAATGATGCCCATCCGCTCCAAGCAATCAACGTCCAGAGGTCCAGTCAAACAAGCCACATGTTTAGGCTTTTCAGCACGGGTGGCAATGCCAAGTTGAATCATTTGATCAGCCAAATATGTAATGACAGAGCCCAAAATTAATGGTTTATTAGGCCTAGAGATGACGGTCTGGATTTGAGAGGCGACCCAACACCCAAAATTGAGCCTCTCTTTGTTGACCATGCACCACAAGAAATAGAACTCAGTCTTGGTAAGGGTGCCAGAGTTGTCCCTTCGGCCAGAGAATGTATAAGCTAGAAGCCGTTGAATCAATCGTAAAACAGGATCCTTCAAAAAGTAAGCCTTAGATTTGCTCGGGTTGTACACCAACTTATCAATGGACCACTCCCTCCAAATGTCAATATAGTCAGAAACAAAAGGCTTCACATAATCACAAGCACAGGTAAGATAGGCTTCGGATGTAACCTCAGTTTCCTCCACAAATCCCAATAGCACATTAAAGTCAGTAATAGACAAATGACACACATGACCCATTAAGCGAAATTTAATCACACCAGGGGTATCCAAAGTGCAATTAGGGGGTCGAACAAACTGAAAAGTGGAGTAAAATTCCCACGACAATTCAGAGTGGGTGGGGCCATCGGCCGCCAGAAATCTCTCCCAACCAATATTAGAGAATAATTGAAAAACTTCATCATCGACCTTTAACTTAGCAGCAGTGGCAGGATGGATGCACTTACAAGCAGCAAATGGGCGGCCTCTAATCTGCTCAAAACGAGCCTGTTGCTCAACAGTCAACCCCTCAAGAGATGCCCCCACATGAATGCCATCATGGGGCATAAACCCGGTAGGTAAGCCTAACCGGGAACGTTTTCTAGGCCGAGAAGTAGTAGCTCCCGAAGGTGGGGAAGGTTTAGGCCTAGAAGGAGTGGGCTCTAATTTGATTGGGGCTTTTCCTTTTTTCGAAGACTTTTGTTTAGCTTTAGCCATGGCTAGGTTATCAAAATCCCAAGGCGCACAGAAGAGTCCACAATCACCCAATGAAAATCACAGAAACCAAAATGCACCAACGAACTACCCAGGAAAATCAACAAACAAGTGTGCCAACAAGCATCTAAAATACACCAGAAATCACTAATATTAGCAATGACCAACTCTGGGAAGCAAGCCAATTCCACGAAACAGCACACAATGCAGACAACGAACCAAGCAACTCAATCGTCAGGTCACAACAATAATAGAATAAAATCGGACCCTCTAAGCAAGTAGAATCTGCATCCTACACTTAGACTAATCTGGCCTCGGCTATGAAATTGAAATCGAGAAATTAAACACACTAGCGAGGGCCAAAAGATGAAGCAGGGCGGTGAAGAACAAGAGGGAAATTCGATTTATGAGGAGAAACGGAGGAATGGAGAAATCGGAGAGGGAGTTATGTAGAAGCAGCAGCAATGCAACCGGCGGCTCAAAGATCGAAGAACAAGGCAAGAGGACGGAGCAAAGAGGCAACCCAGCAGCAAAGCAATGGAGGAATCGCGGATCGCATGGACCCTGAGCAACTGAAGCGACTCTGAGTAATGGACAGCAAAGCAATGAGAGCAAACGCAGCATCAGACTGAGGCGGAACCAAGAATGGAACAAAGAGTCGCTGGAATGAAACAGCAAAGACAATGGAGTGAAGAATGACAAAGGTGGAGGCTGGTGACCTCGGTCATGAGAGGGAACAAGCAAGAACAAAAAGGAAAAGAAAACAAAAGAAAACAAGGAGGAAGAAGATGGTAGCGGAAAAGGAAAAAAAGAAGGAAAACAAAAAGAGACCAAAAAGGAAAGGAAAAAAAAAGGCTCAAGATTTTTTTTTTTTTACTTGTTCTTAGCGTAAGACTTCCAAGATTATAGCCAACGCCATAACTTGAGAGTCTTTTTTTTTAACACTTGTAAGACTGCCAGGATTACAGCCAAGGCACACCATAACGTGGAGAGTCTTCTGACCAAAAATGTTGTGTAGACGAAAATGTGACCAGAAGACTTTCCTCCTTACAACCAAGGCACGCCCTAACTGTGAAAGTCTTCTGTCCAAGCTAAACGAAAAACTTTACTGCATCAAATTTTTGCACACACATCCAAGGCCTACAAACACAAAATTTCTGTTAAAACAAGAAAATGAAAGATCCTAAGAAATAAAAAGTTAAAGGATGGACTAATCAAATCTCAACATAACGAAATAACGAAAAAAAGGAAAAAATGCTTGGGTTGCCTCCCAAGTAGCGCCTTTCTTTAACGTCTTTGGCTAGACCTCACGAAAGCTCTCAAGTTGTAAAATTAGGATCTTCAAGAGTGATAATCTCCACTTCCTCAATATTGTAACCTTCATAATAAGGCTTGAGGCGGTGACCATTAACCACAAACTTCTTGTCAGTCTTCAAACTGTGAATTTCCACTGCACCAAAATGAAAAACATTAGAGACGACAAATGGACCAATCCAACGAGAACGCAACTTACCAGGAAAAAGTTTGAGTCTTGAGTGATAAAGAAGCACTTTTTGTCCCACTTCAAATGTTTTTCTTGAAATCTGTTGGTCATGAAAAACTTTGCTCCTCTCCTTGTAAATCCATGCATCCTCATAGGCTTCATTCCTTAACTCCTCTAATTCCTGTAATTGGAGTTTTCTATTTTCCCCAGCACCCTCGAGATGCATGTTGCACTGTTTAATAGCCCAAAATGCTTTGTGCTCATATTCGACAGGGAGATGGCACGGTTTACCAAACACCAACCTATAGGGAGACATCCCAATAGGTGTCTTATAAGCGGTCCTGTACGCCCAGAGTGCATCTTCCAACCTCAAGCTCCAATCCTTCCGATCGGGGCGGACCATTTTCTCCAAGATTGACTTGACTTCTCTATTTGAAATCTCCGCTTGTCCATTGGTCTGTGGATGATATGAGGTGGAAACTTTATGATTTACTCCATACCGACGGAGCAAAGCTGCAATTACCCGGTTACAGAAATGCTTTCCCCTATCGCTAATCATGACCATTGGCATTCCAAAGCGAACAAAAATATGACTTTTTACGAAATCTGCAACTACTTTAGAATCATTAGTCCGGGTGGCTTTGGCTTCCACCCATTTGGATACGTAGTCAACAGCCAGTAAAATATATAAAAACCCATAAGATGAGGGAAAAGGACCCATGAAGTCAATACCCCAAACATCAAAAATTTCACAAAATAATATGGGGGTCTGGGGCATTTGGTCTCTACGGGATATATTACCTACCCGTTGACATCTATCACATGACTTGCAAAACATGTAAGCATCTTTAAAGAGGGTAGGCCAAGAGAAACCACTTTCTAACACCTTACGAAAGCTTAGGGCCAAAATGGCCACCACATGCATAAGAGTGACAAAAGTTAAAATGGAATTAAATTCGACTCACTCACGCATCTGCGATCACTTGATCGCATGACTTCCAAAGATAGGGTCATCCCAAATAAAATACTTGGCATCACTTCTCGTTTATCCCTCTTAGCCTTTGGCCAACCTACGTAATTGATTAGTGACTATAAAATTTACAATATCAAGATACCAAGACTAATCGATGGCAAGCAATTGCTCTTCAGGAAACGCCTCTCTCAACGGTGGGTCCTCTGTTTTTGTAAGCGGACGACTCAAGTGATCCGCTACTAGGTTTTCTCCCACTTTATCCTTTATCTCCAAATCAAACTCAGAGGAGCGTAATCCATGGATGAGTCGTGGCTTTGCATCCTTCTTTGTCAACAAGTATCTCAAGGTGCATGATCGAGAAAAAATTATTACTTTTGCACCCAATAAATAAGACCTAAATTTTTCTAGTGCAAAACGCACTAATAATTCTTTCTCAGTTGTAGAGTAATTAAGCTGAGCTCCATTCAGGGCCTTGGATGCATAATAGATCGCGTGTGCTGCCTTGCCAATTCTTTGTCCCAAGACTGCTCCCACTGCATAATCACTTGCGTCGCACATTATTTCAAATGGGAGGTTCCAGTCTGGTGGCTGAATGATGGGTGGCGATGTCAATGACTCTTTCAATTTATCAAATGCCACCTTGCATTCGTTGGTGAAGTCGAACGGTATGTCCTTTTGCAACAACTTGAACAGGGGTGCTCCAACTTTTGAAAAGTCTTTGATGAATCTTCTATAAAATCCTGCATGACCTAAGAAGGAACGTACCTCCCGTACACTTACGGGGTAAGGTAAAGCAGAAATAATATCTATTTTTGCTTTATCTACTTCTATTCCCTTAGCCGACACAACATGCCCTAGGACAATACCATGATCCACCATAAAGTGGCATTTTTCCCAATTAAGAACCAAATTTGTTTCCATGCACCTTTTCAAAATTAGAGCTAGATTATCAAGACATTCTTCAAAACTATTCCCATATACACTAAAATCATCCATGAACACCTCAATAATCTTTTCCACGTATTCAGAGAAAATACTTACCATACACCTTTGAAATGTGGCTGGTGCATTACAGAGACCGAATGGCATCCTCCGGTAAGCAAAAGTACCGAATGGGCACGTGAACGTGGTCTTTTCTTGGTCTTCTGGTGCAATGGCAATTTGGAAGTAACCTGAAAAACCATCAAGGAAGCAATAGTAAACACGGCCAGCCAATCTCTCTATCATTTGATCAATAAAAGGGAGAGGGAAATGGTCCTTGTTGGTGACGGCATTTAATTTCCTATAGTCTATGCATTGACGCCATCCTGTAGGCTTCCTGACAGGGACCATTTCTCCTTCTTGGTTCTCCTCTACAGTTACTCCCGCCTTTTTCGGGACCACTTGGACTGGGCTCACCCATGGGCTATCCGAGATAGCAAATATGATACCCACCTCCAGGAGTTTAAGTATCTCCTTTTTCACCACTTCCATCATAAGTGGGTTCAATCTTCGTTGAGCTTGCCTTACCGGCTTCGCATCAACCTCAAGCTGTATCCGATGCATGCACAAGGATGGACTGATACCCTTTATGTCTGCTATGCTCCACCCAATCGCCTCTTTATGATCTCTAAGAAGGCGTACTAACTTCTCCTCTTGACTTGGCGATAATTGTGAAGAAATAATGACTGGAAGTGTCTCCTTATCTCCAAGAAAAGCATACTTCAAATGGCTCGGGAGAGGTTTGAGCTCTAACTCTGGTGCCTGCACAACAGAAGGCAACAATTTTTGTTGGATTTCCGGTATAAAAAGAGAGGTTACTTCATACCTTGAGGAAATAGGTGGGAGTGAATGCAAGGCCTCAAGCACATGGCACAACTCCTCACTGATCTCCATCTCAGGAGGTTCTCCCAAGTCCAAATTCTTGGTTAATGCCACCTCTAGTGCATCTTTTCCATCTAATTCAAGAGTTTCCTGTACAAGTGGCTCAATAACACTTAAAGCAAAAACTGAGTTAGATTCTTTCGGGTACTTCATTGCATCAAAGATATTAAAATGGACAGTTGCCCCATCAAATTCCATTGATAAGGTACCCTCATTCACATCTATTTTGGTCCTAGCAGTGCTTAGAAAAGGCCGACCTAACAAAATAGGTGACGGATTTAATGCTCTTTCATCTCCCATATCTAGGACATAAAAATCTGCTGGAAATATAAGCTCATTAACTTGCACCAAAACATCTTCAACTAACCCCTCAGGATAAGCATTAGTGCGGTCTGCTAGTTGAATGATGATGCCAGTCTCCTTAAGTGGCCCAAGATTTAGAGAGGTATAAATGGTTTTAGGCATCACATTAATTGAAGCCCCTAAATCTAGCATTGCTCTCCTAATCATGGTGTCTCCTATTTTACAGGGGATTGTGAACATACCTGGATCCCCACACTTGGGTGGGAGCTTCCTCTGAAGTACAGCTGACACGTTTTCTCCCACAACCACTCTTTCATCACCCCTTAGCTTTCTTTTATTGGTGCACAAGTCCTTCAAAAATTTTGCATACTTCGGTACTTGCTTGATCGCATCCAGTAAGGGGATGTTAATCTCTATTCTCCGAAACACGTCCAAGATTTCTTTCTCCTTTTTCGCCTTTTAGCCTTCTCCAACCTACAAGGAAAAGGAGGTAAATTAGATTTAACCGGAATTGAAGGATTAGAGGTTACCTTGGGCCCTGTGGGAATGTGTCCCTCCTCCTCTATTTCCTTTTCAATCTCTTCTTCATTTTTGTTTTTCAGCTCCTTTGACTTTGGCCCTTCCACCTCTCTACCACTTCTCAATGTCATGGCACTGACATTTTTGGGATTAGCCTCAGGCTGTGATGGCAATTTCCCAAAAACGTGAGACTCCAGTCGGTTGATTGCCGTAACCATGTGGCTTATTTGAGTCTCCAAATTTTTCATACCCGCCCTAGTCTCCTGTTGAAACTGGGTAGTGCTCTGCTGAAGTTGAGCAGTGTTCGTGGCTAAATTCTTTACAATATCCTCTAAAGAGCTTCCAGGATTTGTAGATGAAGGTTGGGATTTTGCTTGATAGGGCTGCTGAAATCCTGGGGGACGGTTCACAAATGAGTTTTGAGGTTTGTTCCCGTAGCTAAAATTGGGGTGGTCTCGCCACCCTGGATTATATGTGCTGGAGTATGGATCATATTGCCTACGGGGCGAATCCTCCACCATGTTAGCTGTTCTACTCCTCTTCTTGCAAAGTAGGGCATGCATCGGAGTGGCGGTGTTTGTCAGATCCCACAGACCTTTGCTTGGAGTGCCTGACCCGTAGCCAGTTGTCGAATGGCGGATGTTAACTCAGACAACTGCTGTTGAACAGATGAGGATTCTATTTCATTGACTCTACGGGTGGGGTTAGTTTCACGGCAGCCAAATTGCTGAGAATTTTCTGCCATTTCCTCAATGAGATTCCAAGCTTCCCTCGGTGTTTTGTTTACTGCTTTCCCGCAGCATCAATGGCTGTCCTGTCAGATGATTGAAGTCCTTCATAAAAGTATTGGATCAACAGTTGTTCACTAATTTGATGCTGAGGGCATCTAGTGCACAACTTGTTGAACCTTTCCCAATAGTCGTATAAAACTTCCCCGGGGTATTGCTTAATACTGCATATCTCCTTTCTCAAACTTGCAGCCCGGGATGCAGGAAAGTATTTTTCCAAAACTTCTTTTAATTGAGCCAGTTGTGATACTACTGCGGGTAGACCAATCTTTGCTCCATCTTTGAGAGAGAAAGGGAATGCTCACGAGTTTAATGTTCTTCTGACCCGGGAGGCTTCATACTGGAACATATCACTTCAAATTCTTGAATGTGTTTGTGGGGTTCTTCACCAGACAAACCATGGTATGTGGGCAAAAGATGGATTAGCCCAAATTTTAACTCGAATGAAGTATTCTCAGCCAGAGTTGGGAATGTAATGCAGGGCTCGAGTGAGATCCGAGCAATTCTCTTAGTGTTCTAGGAGCGTTGGCCATGTTCATTTCTTCTTCGGAATCACTCGATTGATTAGTTGGAGATTCTGGCAATTGGGATTCCGAATATGTAGTGGCCAAAATTTCTTCTCTGTGCTCCCTGGTCTCCTTTCTTAGTCTACGGGCGGTCTTCTCTACCTCAGGATCGTAAGTCAACTCACCTGTACGAGAAGAACGTGGCATAAACTAGCAACAGTACCAAATATCAAAAATAGACAAATAACCCAAAAAGAAACAAATTAACCAAAACACCGTTCCAAAAAATTGTAACCTGCAATAATAAATATTTAAACCTAACCGTCCACGGAGGAGTTAAATGCTGCTGGATCAAGGACTCCGGATGTGCAATGGGTTACTGGCTTCACCCTGATTCCAAGGAGTTTACTCAATCCGATATACCAGAAATTAACCAGAGAATTTAATTAATTTGCAAAAGTGGCAAGTAGGATCGTCTCCTCAGGGAACGGTAGGAAATTGTTTCTTTCCAGGTCACAGTAAAAATGGGGGATTTGGATGGAATAGAACTAGAAATAAAATAAGTAAATTGAGAAATGAAGATACCAACTAAAATAAATCACCAAAGAATAATTAGAGAATGATTTAATAAAAATGCAAGTAGTGAAATTTCTACCCAAAGGAACAACTTTTTACGGTCAATCATTCGATCATTGATGCAAGAATAATTCAATCATTCATCACTAGGTTAGTTATAGTTATCAACAAGCTCGACAACCGTTTTCCTTACTTTTCGACGGTCAAGGTACGACCGCTGATCGCTTCCCTAACCGGATAACAACCCTAGGTAGGGAATTTAATTATCCAATTGCATTAAAAGTTAGAAAACCCAACCCAACCAATGAACAGCTAAGAGGGTCCATTTAAGTTAGATCATACGTTTCCCCAACATAAGCCATTTATGGTGGTCGTCACTTGTAATTAACTAAATGAACGATTACGTATTCAATTAGTTAATTTGACAGTAGGTTATTAGGTTAATTCAAATACCTGGCCACAATACTCAATTAACGAAGTAACCCTCAATCAATTAATCCAGAAAACGTACGAATAGTAACTAATTAAAAGAAAGGTTAGAGATTCGATTAGATCTCACAAATTTCCTGGACCGCGCCTTCGAGTTGCCCTTTGAGTAGACTAGGGTTCTAGCTGCTCCTCATGGGGAATTCCATCCAACGAATGTTTGAGAAATTATCAACCATAGAAATAATGAGAAAAGAAAATAAAATAACGAATTTAATGCCAAGCTTCCAAGTCTTCCTTTACTCGAATCACACTTGGTGACTAATCAAAGGGAAGGCAAACGAAAGAAAAAATAATCTCCAGAGAGTCTTTTCCCTAACTAAAGTATATGATCAATCAAAAGACAAATCGAGGAAGCAAGAAAACGATGAAGATTTTTTTTTCTCCCTTGCGTCGTGACTCTCCCCTCTGACGGCTTGGATGATAGCCAATTAAATAGAAACCTAAGCTTTCCTAATCACTTAGGAAACCTAGTCCTAATTGGAATCTATTTTCCTAAAAAGCATTAATAAAGTAAATAAGGAAACTAATCACTAAAAGTCCCTAATTAAAAGGGTCTTCAACTAATTACTGAAAATAAATAAAATCTTCCACCAATGGTAGGAATTGTCAGGCGTAGGATTTCTTCCACAGACTTCTTCGCCTATCCTTGAAGGTCTTCTGGAATTTTCACCAAAAATAGAGCTTTTAATCTTCAATTAATTCCAAGAACCTAAAATCAATACCAAAACCAAATATGAGTAGAATAAGGCAATTAAAATCATATCTAGGCCATAATTGAGGGAAAATGTCCACAATTAATGCATGTAATTTAAGACTTAACAATTCCCCCCACACCTAGTCAATGCTTGCCCTCAAGCATTCAAAGACTCAAAAATCGGAATCAACCATAGAATAGCATAATATCATAGCTTTAATGATCTTTCTTTTCAGGTGCTTCTGTAATCTGATGTTTATTTTATTGTTGTTACAGGAATCTTTAATGGAGTGGTTGGAAAATCAGGAGTATTGGAAGAGGAATAATGGGTGGGACCATGTGTTTATATGTCAGGATCCTAATGCATTGTATAAGGTGGTGGACAGGGTGAAGAATGGGGTGTTGTTAGTTTCAGACTTTGGGAGATTGACACACAATCAGGGATCGCTTGTGAAAGATGTGATCTTGCCATATTCACATCGAATTAATTCATATTTAGGCAATATAGGGGTTGAGAATCGTGATACACTGCTTTTCTTTATGGGGAACAGATATCGAAAGGAGGTAACTTCTTTACAGTTGTTTGTCAAAAGGTTTCATACTGTTTTTCCTGTACTGTCACTTATTCTGAAGACGAAAAATAGACTTTCTGATTGAGAGGGGTCTTTTGTTTATCGACTGCTATTGCACGTAACAAGCATGAGTGAAGTAGAATAGCTATTGCAGCACTTGCTTGGAATAAGTTAGCAGATTGATAAGTATCTTTTGCGTTGATTAATCTGAGTGATCACAGTGAATCTGAATTTATAGATTTATGATTGAAAATCAACACGTGATTTGTGGTGCATTTTCTGAATATCTCCAACAAGGTTCAGCTTACCTGATGTGTGGTAGTTATGGTTGTGGAGTTTTTATTTAGTAAAAGTCCTAATGTAATGCCTTTTGTCAGTAAATTCTTTTTGACATTCTACAGTTTATGTATGCTCATTATGTGCACCGTGATGCAAAAGGTTTCTGGAAACCAGAAGATGTAACATATGTTTTGCTGATTTTGTACTTTAGAGTCCATGCTTCAGGGATTGGAGAAGTACTCTTGTGGCACAAAGATTCTTCCTATTTAAACACTAATGAAACACATACTTTTTGGTCTTCAAATCTATTTTCCACTAACCACTTTGAATTCCTCTAAATTGTTTCAAGTTCAGTTTTTCCAATTGATGCATCACTTATTTGGTTCACTGAAAGATAATCCATGTTGCCATAAGCGAATATTTTACCTTTTATATCTCAAAAGAACATGCCTCTTTCAGTATTTAACACTCAAGAATATTTTGGGCTAATTACAATAGTTTCTTGGCTTCAACATTTGACCATGTAATAATGCATACCTGAATGTTTCTAGTTTTGCTTTAACCTGAATTGTTAAGTTGTGAAGTTTTCAGGTGTCTACAGTCCATTGCTTTCATATAAGAGAATTAGGAATCCTATCATTCCAGCTTTGGTTAATTTTGGATGTAAAACTTACACTACTTAATTGTTAAAGAGGTTATCCAATGCATAGGGAAAAATATATCCCATTGGGGCAGGTGATTTATTATTTTCTTGTATGGTAAAAATTTAGTTGGAGAAGAATGCAGAGTGGTGCCTAACATTTAATATATATTTATCACATATATGCTTAAACTATCTCATAAAGCTTTTATTAGTCAGCCCAAACATAAATAGCAGAAATCTATCTGAAAATAATTGGCAATCCCACAACAGTTGTTGCATGGCACATTATTCTGTAGGTGTGTCAATTGCAACTCATTTAGTCTGTGTGCATGAGTAGCCCTTAGGTTTGGATCTATGACTAAATCTTTCTGAACTTTAAAATCTTCTGATAGTGGCATTCTTTTACTCTTTTAGCAACCATTTTGAATTTTATACATCTACAAATTATCATATGAGGAAAGCCCATTTGCTCCAACTAAATAAATTAACCTTGGTTGACCCATGACTTTGGGGTGGTAAAGTTTTACTTCATAAGCACTTTGTCCATCAATTAAACAGCTGGATCCACCTGTTTAACACATGCAACTTAAAGCTTGGATGAAGTTAGATATAGAGTGATATTCATTACCTAGGAATGACCATTCACATCTTTGCACTATATACTCCCCTGCCCTCTTATTGAACCAGAATAGGAACTTTGGTCTTCTAAAGTTCTTGTTGCAACCTATATGGTAGCTGCTACTTTGCATACAAGATTCTAGAGTGGGATTTGGACTTGGTGATGCCAAATTCTCCTTCTTCTGGATCCTAGCATTTGTAAGAGGTCTATGGCTCATTAATAACCAACTCCAATTGAAAAGAATTCAAGTCCAATGAAAGAAAGCAAAATTCCCTTTGTTATGTACTGTAGACTTTTGCTAATTTTCGTTGCTCATGCCATAGTTTTCTGCGTGTTGTGTAGTTTTGTTTTGGTTATGTTTCTTTTGACAAAGTCATGTCAATTGATTAGCGTTTGCTAAGCTTCCGATATTGCAATTCCAGGGGGGAAAGGTCCGTGACTTGCTGTTTCAACTGCTTGAGAATGAAGAGGATGTTATTATAAAACATGGTGCACAGTCCAGAGAATCTCGCAGAGAGGCAACAAGAGGGATGCACACTTCAAAATTCTGTTTGCATCCAGCGGGTGACACTCCATCAGCTTGTCGACTTTTTGATGCTATTGTGAGCTTGTGTATACCTGTTGTTGTAAGTGACTATATCGAGTTGCCTTTTGAAGATGTCATAGACTACAGGAAAGTTGCAATTTTTGTCAGTACGAATACTGCTGTGCAGCCAGGATACTTGGTGAAATTGCTCAGGACAATAAGCACAGAGAAGATCTTGGAATTTCAACGAAATTTGAAGAAGGTATGTGTGTGTGTGTGTCACATAAGTAAAGACAAACTTACAGCAGGAGATGGGGAAAAAATTGACATACCCGTTTAATGTCATGATGCATTTTGTCATTAATTAGTGCCAAACGATGCAAAAAAAAAAAAAATCTGCGGTCAGTGTTTTGTTTATAGATTTGCTGAACAACTAGGTTAGAGTGACATGCTTTTATGAAATTGTGCAATACTTGTTCTCATAGTTATTTCGCTTTCAGGTTAAGCATTACTTTGAATATGAAGATCCGAATGGGACAGTGAAAGAAATCTGGCGCCAAATATCACAGAAGCTACCCCTTGTTAATCTGATGAAGAACCGTGACAAACGGCTTGTGAAGAGGGACTTGACAGAGCCAGATTGTTCTTGTCTTTGTTCAAACCAGTCAGGAATCCAGAAGACACTATGATTATTTCCTATTGCAGAATTACGTCACTGGAATTGTGGCAAGTGTACATTCGCCCAGACGTAGCACCTCAGATGAGCCAGATTTTTCTTGTCTTTGTTCAAACCAGCGAGGAATCCAGACGACACTATGATTATTTCCTATTGCAGACTAGTGTCACTGGAATTGTGGCAAGTGCACATCCGCCCAAAAGTACCACCTCATATGGCCAGCGGAGTGACTATTCTTTTCCGGAGACTGATTTAGTTATCCTATCTGATTCGTTCATTCTTCCTCCGCTGTCAATCCGTTCACAAAATTAGAAGGGTCTCTCAAATCTATTATGGCTCATAGTTTTGTCCTCCATTGCAAAATGTTGAATTATAGAAGCAGAAATAAGTTGATGCAAAGAAATGAGTTGTACATTATGACATTAAAAATGCACAGCAATCAAATCCATCTGGCCTTGATAATCATTTTTTAGTTATTGCTTTCTGCTACAAACATTTTGAGTGCTCTACTATTATTACCGTTGCCCCCTTCTCCATTACCCTCCCCCCCGCCCCCCCAAACACCAAAAAAAAAAAAAAAAACCCTCCTTGGATATGTGGTTTTGAAGGATGTGCCTGGGTTGGGCTGGAATCAGAGGTGTGTGTACTTGGCTAAATTATGGCTCCCGAAGGTGCTGTATGTTTGTATTCACGGCTAGGTGCTAAATTTTGTAAACCATTAGGTATTGATAGAAGTCACCACCAAATGTAAAGAAACATGAAAAAGAATAAATTCAAAAATCGGGAGGTGCTTTATGACAACACGGCTACATGAGATGTAATTATGAGTTGTGAGTTCATAGTTCAAAAGTCAGAATCTTGCCACAAGAGGAAAACTAGAGTACCAAGCAGTTGAAGCTACATTACCAAAAACACAAGTAAAAGTTGCAGATAGAAGTGCTTCTGCAGAGAACTTAAAAGGCACTCAACCATCTTTATCTGTGAGAAAGCTGGCCGGACTAATCATTAGAGACTAATTAATGCGTTATGGCTTAATAACAAAGAAAAGGCAATTTAAGGAAGATCATTGTCGGACGGGTTGCGCCGAGTATCCCAATAAGTGTCTAAAGTTTCACACAGACCAGCAATTTCAGATGAATAATCTTGCAAACAAGTAAATACAAGATAAAACTGTCACAAATGGGATACTCCTTTCTTCTGCTCTTCTGGGATCCAAGAAGAGGATCATTGTGTTACAAGAAGGGAGGAAAAGATCACAAAAGGAAAATTGAAAAATGTCAAAGCACATGAACCTTGATCTCAGCCTGGTGGCCATGTCATCTGCCTTCCACCAAGTACGTGCAAGTGCAGATGGTAGACAGATTGACCTGTATATACGAACCAGCGAGTCAAAAAAGTTTGCGTGAGGAAGCAAATGAAGTTGTGGTTAGTAAGAAAGAGGCACTTTGGACTTAAAACCATGTTTTTTAATTCTTATATCTGCTCGGTTTAGAAGATGTAGATAATCAATTTTCTCTTCACTGAATTGGCACTAGTGTACTTGTTTTAATTAAAACAGACACACACATGTAGACAATGCATAATTATAAATGACACTTACATGCTGTTGGCCCATTATTAATAACAACACGGAAACCATCAACAATGCCTTCTTTTTCAGCCACAATTTTGGCTGCATAGAGAAGCTCACCCAGTATTTCTCCATGTCTTTTTTCAGCCTGCCAAGTGTTGGAACTCAGCCAATGAATCTTGTGTTTACTACATAAACATTCCACCACATACAATGAATTCGTGAATTTCTTTGAGGGAAAATACAAGTTATATCAACAAAAGGGGCAAATTAATTTTAAGGCATGACACTGAAGCTAGTCACTATCAAGTGTAGAATGACTTTAATCTGTAGAATGTATAATTCAGGAAATCCAGTTTGTCAAGCAAGGACAAATATCTGCCTAAGGTAAACATGTCGATATGTTCCCTCCTGGAGCTAAAAGAAAGTCATTCTTTACGTCTTTTACATGCATCTATGTAAACAAATACAAAACTGATAGACATCCAATCAACATACAAATTCTACACCATGGGAAGACCGGAATGATATTCCTAATTAGATATATAATTGCAGAAGATGTTTTCCAAAGATTGGGATACCAGCAAATATGCCGCATATCTTATGATCTCAGGGATCATGCTTTGAGTTGTCTCCCAGATTAAAAAAAATTAAATCTCAAAAATGTCCATGTATGCTTAGTATGTAGTAGATGGGCTTTGGTGAATCAATTTCATGTATCCAGTTGTCATATTGTACAAAGAGAATTTTTTTCCATTCTTGCCCTGCAGCTAATTTCTTATTTCGTTTGTGTTTCTCTTTCAATGAAGCAATCAGCATGGGAGCAACCCCTACCAATTTCCAGAATCTAGATCTGTATTATCACTTCATTATTTCTTCAAGGAGGTAAAACAGCAGTATTCTTGTATCCTTTATCAAATACCAAGTAAAATGGACATCTTAAAATAAGTAAAGCAGCAAAGGTCCTTGCGTCGAAATGACAGATGAAAGAGGAGGAAAGAAAAATTACCCTGCCAAGCTGTGTTAAACCATCCTTTGTTTTTGGTATGATTAAAACATGAACTGGAGCCTGTGGGTTGATATCTCGAAATGCCAGAACCTTATCATCCTCATAAACTATAGTGGAAGGAATTTCCTTTGCAATAATCTTGTCAAATCTGATGGAGAGCCATAACAAAAGAACAATAGATGGCAACAGATAATAGCATCAATTTAGAATGTTTGGAAACTAAAAGCCAAGGAAATTGCCTTGACAAACAATCTGAACAAACATTTGTTTCATCTTTCTACATCTTCAGACACAAGAATGAAAGAATAGATATCTTAACTTCGCGCAAAAAATAATAATAATAATAATAATAAATAAAAAGAAGAGGAGGAAGAATATCTTAACTTCATCCTTGGTAAGATACCTGTGGTGTAGCTGATATAAATCCTATTAATTGAGTTCATCAAGGAATAGATTGTTTCAGCGAGAGAGAACAGGAACTGTTCATTCAGTCATGTTCTTGAAAACTACTTTCCTTTTTCTGGCATGGTAAACCAGCAGATGTTATACAACCATGAAGCATCTGTTTAATGCTTTGCTTTCTGGTTTCTAAAAATGAAAAACTGCCATTATCTGAAACATTATAACTCTTTTTGTTAGCTCTAAGAATGCTGACCGGGGAGAAATAATTTTCACAAATTGCCCAACAGATCTAAGTTTTCCAACCATTCTGTTATACAGGGGCCCTCTTATCTAAAACAGATGCATTAGTTTCTTATAACCATCTCCAAAACACTACCTAAAGTAGTAACCTACAATTAATTGCTTCATTCTTTAGTCCACTTCTTTATTATTATTATTTTTTTCCTGTCCTAGACAAGTCTAGCATTGGTGGACACAAAAAGATCAAGCACATAAAAGAAGCATGTAGCGATCAGCTTCATACTCTATTCTCCAATCCTAGAATGTGTCAGAGGCATTTAATTGAAATAGATACAGTTATGAAGATCACACAAAAGAAGTATGTTAAATTGACATAGAAGAAGAATACATGGTTGGTCCTCCAGTATCAGCATCTACTGCAGCTATTCGAGCATTAGTTTCTTCATCATTTGTGGCACCTGCAGTGGAAATGGTTCTTCCAAACACCAACAAATGGAAAAAAAATAGTCAAACGAAAGAATGCTTCTAAACTGAAGATGCATCAAGAGTTAGTCACATTCAACTCAGAATTTGACAAGTGCTAACATTTGCATTCAAGACACGCAAGAGGCAAAAATTCAGAAAACTGAAGTCAGAATTCAATTGATACTCTGTTCACATTCAACTTAGCTAAATGTAAATTCCCTTCTATCCATAACTGCTCCAAGTTATCCAAATCATCCATTATTAGACCAACAATCCCATCACAGCGCCAAACTTCAGATAATAAAAAGCAACAGCCTAATGCTCCAGTCTGCAACCATATAACCAAACGAACATACAATGGATGTTAATGCAAAGAAATATTTTAATTCTGCTTTTTTGACCTTGATAAGTCCCATGTGGCAACATTCAACGTCTTTTTTTTTTTTTTTTTGGGTTCTTCCCCTAATAACAGAACCGATTCTATCTTTTACTTTTCCAACTCCCCAAAAAAAAAAAGGGAAAAAACTGCATTGCTCCAGACAACAGAAAGACTATAAAAATATGCTATTATCTATAAGTACATGAAAATGGGCTAAAAATAAGGCATTTCCCACCACAGCTTCTATTGCAGCACAGTAAAAGGAGGAATTCAATGGAAAGAATAAATCTTGGCAGTGGGTTCTCGTACCTGCGAAAGTTAAAAGGGGGGCGATGAAGTAGAGGAAGGCTTCTTCTTGGGATGGAATTGGAAGCTTTGACAAAAGCCAGAGCTCTTGTAGTCAGAGGGCCACTGTGGAATCAATTTACAATCAAGAAAGCACAAAAAGAAAAAATACTAGTAAACAACAGAGAGTGGAATAGAGATACATTGGGGTCCTTCAGGTATTAAAAGACTCACCGTAATAGGAAGAGGGAGTTCATGGCAGCCACCATGGCTGGGACTTAAGGGACTTGGGAAGTTGGTTGCAGTCCAAAACAGTGTGGCTGGACTTAGTATTGAGATTTTGAAGAGAGAAGGGGTTCTTCAGGTAAAAATTGCCCATATGGATATGGATTTTCCTGAATTTTCATCTTACTCATTGATGAGTTTTTTGTTCCCTAATTACACCAAATACTGAATATTGAATACTGGAAGCACGATTATATAGTGATGGAATAGATGATGCAAAATTGCGACAAGGATTATTACATCTTTTGTTATGCCTATTTTACCCCTCCCACATCTCATCACTCATCACTCCTAACTTTTCAGATTATTGTAGTGTAGTTAAACTACAAGTCAATTTACCTCCTCTTTTTTTTTTTTTTTTTTTGGTTATGCTTAATTTACTCCAACTTAAATTACCCTTATTCCATATTTCATCTTATTTACTTATAGATTATTATATTGTAGTTAAATTAAAAGTCAATATACCTACTACAAGGTACTTAAATTACCCTTACTCCCGTATTTCATCTTATTTATGCATACATTGTTGTATTGTAGTTAAACTAAAGAGCAAATAGACTATCACTTTTGGTCACTTAACCATTTTGTAGACAAAAATTTCACTCAACTCTTAGAAGTATGCTTTTGTTCTCATTTCGTTCAATTCACGAGTTAAAATGGATGAAAAATCATGCACGTGCCATTTACGAGCATTTTTAAAGGATAAAAAAATTTTAGAAATTTGAAAAAGAAAATAAAAATATGTTTCGAGGATCAAAATAGTTACATAACTTCTCAAACAAACCAATGGATCAGTACTCAAAACTCATCACACTAGGAAGAAAATAAGTCCAAAAATATCCCGTATTCAAATTTAACCACCCAGCCACACCAGTGCATCACTACCATGACTTCTCAATCCTCCACCATCATTACCTAGATGCCCAAATCTCACCAATCAAACTGTTGCGCCCTAAAGAAACCCAAAAAAGAATTAAAAAATTATCCCATGAAAAATTAAAAAAATTATCCCATGCCCAAATCTCAATGCCATCAATAGGTATGCGATGGCCACCATAACCTCTAATTCCACTCATATCATCTCTACACCCAAAAAAATAAAAAAATAAAAAATAAAAACGAAACAAAACAAAACAAACTAAAACCCGATGGAGGCTGTGGTGGAGGATAGGTATTCTTGCTGCTTTTTCTCATCAAAAACAGGGAGAGAGGCAACAGGGGGTTTGGAGGCTTGCTTGGGTGGCTAAATTTTTCAAGGCAGAAACTCTTTTTTTCTTTCTTTTTTCTCTTGGCATTTGAAAGCCTTCATTTAGTAACCTATGATTTTTCCCAAGTTCTTGCCCTTGTAATGCGGAATAAAGACAGGGCATCTAGAAATAGGTCAGAAGTGCAAAATGCAACCAACCCTTCTTTCTTCTTTTTCCTAATTTTGCTGTAATTTTTTTTTGACAATTTTACCTGAAAACCATAAGTGTGCAAATCAGATGTTTGCATTTCCATTCACCTTAACGTATGAATTAAACAAAATAACCAAAAAAAACTGCACAATTTAAAGTTGAGTGACATTTTTTGCTCAAAAAAAAAAAATTAGTGACCAAAAGACATGAAAGGCAATAGTTTAGTGACATGTTGTGTCATTTGCTCTAAACTAAAAGTAAATATACCCACTACAGTATAACAAGCATTGTAGACCTCGTTGTTTTTCCTCTTCTCTTTTTGTGCCGCAGTTCTAAAAAAATAAAAGATGAAAAGAAAAATAACGACAGAGGAATTCAAATTCATGTCATGCATGTCCATGTAATAAAAACCTATTGTGTTGGATAATTTTCATTATCAAAACAGCTAATTTCTTTTGCATTTCGGGCTGCTATTGCTATATATATATAAAATTAAAGTATGATTCTTTTTTACACAGTTGATTGGTGTTTTGAGAAAGATTTTACCAATTTTTTTGTTATTTATGGAGACCAAAGTTTTCATGCCATAGAGATGCAAAATAAATATAAAAAGAAAGATATTTGGACAGTGGCCCTTCATGGATTGTGAACAATAGTCCAAAGCATAGTTGTTAGGATCACGATCCGGACTGTGCGATCTTACGATTCCACGATCCGGATTCTGCCTTTCAATTTCGATCCGATTTTGATACGATCCTATCATTTAAAAATATTATGATAAAAATTTTAATAATTTAATCATAACTTTGTATAGAAAATTCAAAATGCTATTTATTGCATTAGAAACTAGATTCAAATAATTTTAAACCCACATAATTATCTTATACTAATTCCTTACCTAAAAAAATTGGTAAATCTTTAAAAATTGATATTTAATTATCTCATTAATAAACACTTAAATGATATATATATATATATATATATATATATATATATATATATAAAGTCAATTTTTCCAGCTACATTTTCCAACAATTGCATCTGGATTCAAAATAAGAAAGAACAATATTTTTAATTTAATCAATTCATTTATAATATGTCACATATAGTTCAAAAATTTTTATTTAATTTTGAAACTATCCCAAATACTTTAGATAGTATGATTTTAACCTCAATTAACAATACTATTATATTGATTATATGTGAGTTGCATATTTATTGCTGTATATGTGAATTGCAAACTTCAAAATTATTAGTAAAATTATTTTTTAGGTTTTTGTAGGATCGATCGTCCCACGATCCGATCCTGCAAAATAAGAAACGATCCAAGGCAGAATCTGGATTTTGAAAACCTTGGTCCAAATCTAAAATTAACAGTAACATTTAACCAATAATAATAGTCTTCCACTAATACCAAAACACTCATGATTCTACTTGCGTAAAGTTATAATGGCTAATTATTTAGTTAGAAAGGCATACTAATAAAGTTGATTACTACAAAATCATTTCTTTCCCTCTTCACCAACTCCCAAGCCCCAAAAAAAAAAAAAATCATTTCTTTCTTTCTTTTTTTCCCTAAACTCTCAAATAATCTTATCTTTTCTCTTCCTTTCTTTTCTTTCTTGACCAATCCTTTCTTACTTTTCTATCCTAAGCTCCCGAACTAGCCATTAACATATGATACCTCACATGTCCTAGTCGTGCACTCTTATAAGTTAAAAGATGCTTCAAAACAATTGTCATAAACTCTTGTGGAATTCATGTAAATTGGTTTGTGGTTAAAACATAATTAAGCAGTAGATGTGATACCTACTTGAAATTCTACCCGTTTTCTTTTATTTTCGACTGTTCTGATTATCTCTGCATCATCCTGAATTCCTGATATCCAGAATAGAGATGGCAAATTTACTTCTTCAAGTTTCTAGCAATCTCAGGACCTTTGCTCTCTCAGCGTCCTCTAATGGCAAGTTCCATACTCCTTTTCTCTGAAAAATTATTGATTCCTAGTTTTCTTTCTCATCTCAATTTTACACAGCATACCAGCATATGCATATTAACCCATAGATTAAATTTTCCAAGATATTTAGCTATTTCTTTAGTTTCTTATAGTATAGGGAATGATGGGATTGCCAAGTTTTAATCTTTTAAGCCTTAGAGTTCTCTTTTTGGGTATAATAATCTGTTACCAGGACAAATAATGAGAAAAAAGTGCTCGTGTTGGACCCTCATGAAGTAGTTGTGGTATTATTTACATACCATACCTTCCCAAGATTGTTTTCTGCACTGAATTTCGTGTGAAAGACCATAATCGATGTAACTCCCCACCCCTGCAAACCCCACAAACACCAACAGAAAAGGAGAAAAAGAGTGGGATTAGTTCATTGGTACTTCTTCACCTGGAAAAAAAATGGAATGCTAAGCTGCAATGATATGTCTCAAGTATAAGTTTGAGATGTAATTTATAAAGAAATAATGATTTAGAGGTGCAAAATTACACTTGTTTTTGGAATACGAATTATGTTCTACCCTCGTGTTGTATACGTAAGGTGGACGTTAAGGTGTTTTGTGGATTACTTTGTTTAGCATGTAAGTGCTTTTGTGGGTTCAGGTTCGCCTCCTGGTGTACCTCAGTCAGGAGGGCCGGTGATTTTGGAGCTTCCCCTTGATAAAATTCGAAGACCCCTTATGCGCACCAGAGCAAATGACCCACAAAAGGTGAAAGAACTAATGGACAGTATCAGTGAAATTGGCCTCCAAGTCCCTGTAAGACTGTTTTTCTCTTTTGTATTTTCAGAATTTTATTCTGTGATTTCCTGTTTGACCAAAATTTTTATTGAAGTTTGAAATAAAAAGTGTTGGTTTTCTTTTGCTGTCTCATTGTCTGTCTTAATAGCCCTTCATAAACAAGCATTCCTATTTACTCAAATTAAGGGCTTAAATTGATGTAACAAATTAACCTAAAACTGAAGGTGGTTGTAGAAGCTTTCAGTGGGCAGAAACCCGTATTTAGTAAATGTAATCTCCTTGATGAAACATTTTCTGATTAAACAAGTTCAATTTTTTTGGCCTTTTATGAATAAAAGATCGTTAACTAGTTGAAACTGCTCTTAATGTGGCTGCTGTTCTTTGTGGAAGATTCAAGTAAGAATCAGTTGTCTCGGGGAGTATGATTTGATGGGTTGGTAATTGTCCAAAATTTATCAGGAAAAGAATCTGTTGTTCCCCATAGCATTTGTAAGCGGACTTCAGTTGATCATGGTGAGATGGCCAACTGCGGATGCATAGTTGTTAACAAATTTAATGATGTCGACTTGAGATCTCAATATTCTTGAACAGTTTACCCGTATATGGAATAGACTGCAGTAGGGAGATTTTATCTCCATAAAATGATCAGGTTGATGATTTGATCCAGAAGGTATTTAAAACTGCAGTCTCAATAGTGGAATGGAGGACCAGTCGAAGTTGTTCTTCATTTATTCAAAGCTTTCATTTATTGGTGCTTAATGGAGCCAGACAAATATGGATGCACAAACATATAACCTGTACAACAGCTTGAACTTGTGTATTATGCTATACATCACTTTAAGTTTAATGTGGAATTCCTTGACTCTGCTCCTATTCTAAATGCTTCAAGTCTATTCTTATTTTGTTATAGATGTCTCTCGTTGATATTTAAGAAATAAGGCAGACAATATCAGAATGCCATTTTTAAATGATAAAGTACATATGGTAACTCTGAAAGTCAAGAAACTAAATTAACAAAGACATATTCATTGAATGACAGCAGCAGCAACTCATGCATCAATTACTGCACTTGTGAAGTGATAAGAACTACCATAATATTCATTTTTACTGCAAGCTCTGAGACTTAATTTGTTATTAGACAATCAATCAGCTCAAGAACCTCTGTGCTTCTTGAATGGTTTAATATTCTTTCCCAATTAAAAGGACTGAAACACTTCATCAAAGGTATATTTATAAATTTTCTCATGATAGTTAGATGCAAAAGAAGATGAATATAAGGCTTCACGCATATATTGCCAACTAAAGATAGGACCAAGGATTTCTGATAAGCAGAAATGTCATATTTGATATAGAACCACAGCGTGCAATGTAATCTCTTCAATGAGGTACCAGGACTGAAAGATTTTGATAGCCAACTTTACGTATTACTGAACATTAATAGTATCCAAAGGAAGTTTAAATTCATCCATCAATTCCATTTACTAGCCCAGGTTTTTGCTAAAAAGCCACAACTATTTCCCCTGCTCTAAGCATCTTCTAACTGCTGGTGTTCTCTAGTTTGCTCTTCTTTTTATACTTGTTTTGTTCAATTCTAGCATCTGGAACTTTGTGATTCGTAGTTGTCCAAATTTGATGCAGATTGACGTGCTTGAGGTTGATGGAGCCTATTATGGTAAGCACGAGATTGAATTTCTTGTATATCCAGACATATGGGATTCCTTGGCATAAATAAATTTCCTTTAATTTGGAATTCAATTCCCACCAAAATTTATTGTAAATATTTCATTCCTTCAGTTGTTTAGGGTTTCATAGTTACCTCTGAAACATGCTAGGTTTCTCTGGTTGCCACCGTTACGAGGCTCACCAACGCCTAGGGCTTAAAACTATCCGTTGTAAAGTGCGTCGAGGAACCAAAGAAACTTTGAGGTTCCTTCCTATATTATCCTTTCACATCTTGATTTCACCATTTTTCATGTCATTAAGCAATGTGCTTAGTTTCCTTTCTGCGTAGATCATAACAAGGTTTTATCATCCATTTTCTCACAGGCATCACCTACGATGATGAATGCTAGTGAATTGGTCCAATAGGGTGATAATTGATGAAAGGGCTGAGTATTGTAATTCTCAGCCAAATGGAACTGTTGCAACAGAAGAGCAATAGTACATGTTACGTAAAGGGATGTTGCTCTGATGCAACCTTTCACCTTTTTTGTCAATGGAAAAGCATCATATAATAGTAGGGTATTTCTAGTTTTTCTCTCAAGAATCTCTTCTCAAAATGCATGCCAGCCCAAGGAATAGCTCAGCTATGGAAATATCTTCCTCTCGGTTTCACTAGTTTTGCTTCAGCTTCATCGATTTCTCAGTTTCTTCGTCCCATTGCTTGGAAGAAAATCGATTAAGAAGCACAAACACGAAAGGATTTATCAACTAGATAAAAGACAGTTGACTTGGACATCTCCAAGCCCAATAACGTTAAGGAAGAAATATTAGCCAAGCTTGACTCCAATGAAGAGCCCTAGCATGTTACATTATCCTCCTCAAAATTTTCAAATCCACAATAATTTATATTATTATAATCACCATATCATAGTTTCTTTCGTTTTTTTTTTTTTTTTTTGGGGATGGAACTTACCGGAAGGAAACAATAATTATTTATATTAATTCATTCATTACGTCCTCAAATTAACTAGTAATAACTCATAAACCTTTAGAGTCATAATTCTTCACTAGCAATGCCTATTTGTACATTCCCATTCACCACAAGTTGAACTGACATTAGAAATTGAAATTTCAAAAGAAAAAAAAATTGAAATATAGCAACGAGCTAAGTATTTTCTAACATTTTGACAACATAATTCATCTCTCAAAATATTACATTGGTGATAATTTTACCTACACATGGATGCAATTTTTAATGTACGATCACTAATCATGAGAAGATTTTCAGCACATCATGCGCAAATTCCTCTAAATATTGTCAAAATAGAAAATTGTCCACAAATTGGTACTCAAATTTTGCATGTTCTCAACACAGCAGTGCTGCACATCCAATGTGCGGCATTGGCTCGAATTTTCTTCTTCTTCTTCTTTTTTTTTTTTTTTTTACATTTTTGCAGGAAAAAAGAAGGAGGGCTTGGACGCAAGAAATAATTTGTTACTGGAGCTGCACATCTAACGTGCGGCACCAGTAACAATGAAAAAATGTGTCTGGTACCACACATGAGACCAATAAAATTTTCAAAAAAATGATGGAGTCCGAAGGAAATTGTTAGTGTTAGTTTTAGGGTTAATGTTAGGGTTAAGGTAGGTTTAGGATTTTAGGGTTTAAACAAAAGACATTATACTAATAAATCCTAAAACTAACATGGGAAAAATTTTTAGTGAATTCATAAACTCAAAAAAGCGAATATGTTTGAAACTCATGTAGAAAAACTTGGGTTATATTAGGCAAAAAATTTTGGTGACCAATAAAATTATCAAAAAAAATTACAAAATCCGAAGGAAGCTGTTAGTATTAGGGTTAGGATTAGTGTTAGGTGGTGGTAATGTTAGGGTTAGGGTTAAGGTAGGCTTAGGGTTTAGGGTTTTAAAAAATACATATCCTAATAAATCCATGTTAGAAGGAAATTAAAAAAATACTTTATACTAATAAATCAAACTAAAATGGGAAGAAATTTTAGTGAATTGATAAACTCGAAAAAGTGAAAATGTTTGAAACTCATGTAAAAAATTTTTGATTATATTAGAGAAAAAGTTTTGGTACCGCACATCTCATGTGTAGCACCTAACCAATAAAATTTTCAAAAAAATTATGAAGTCCGAAGGAAATTGTTAGTGTTAGGGTTAGTGTTAGTGTTAGGGATAGGGTTAGGGTTAAGGTAGGTTTAGGGCTTAGGATTTAAAAAATATACTCTATACTAATAAATCCATGTTCGAAGGAAATTAAAAAAAAAATACTTTGTACTAATAAATCAAACTAAAATGGGAAAAAATTTTAGTGAAGTAATAAACTCGAAAAAGCGAAAATGTTTGAAACTCGTGTAAAAAAATTTTGGTTATATTAGAGAAAAAATTTTGTATAAGTGGAATATAAAAGTTATGATATATCTAGATCGAGTTCAAGTGTTTAGGAAACAAGTAGTAGTGAGTATACTGATGCACCATTATAATTTATTGCAACAATGTGACCTAGTTATAAACCCTAAATATTAGTCTATAATTAGTTAGTTCATAAGTAGTTAGTCCATAAACAAGAAGTGTACATAAACCACAAGTAGACCACAAAGAGTTTGCATAAATTCAAATGTGAAGGAGTCTACATAAGAAATGAAATTTGTTCATACCTAGTAGTACATTAGAATAAGTTTCTTAAAGTGTTTGAATTCAAAAGTCTTCACTGATTTACTGTCCTTTTTTCTAATCAATCATATTACTGGATTGAATTGTTACTAGTGCTGCACATGAGATGTATGGCATCAGTAACAAGTTATTTCTCACAATTGCGTCCAAGTCCTCCTTCTTATATGCGGCACTAGTAACAAGTTATTTCTCACAATTGCGTCCAAGTCCTCCTTCTTTTTTCCTGCAAAAATGTAAAAATAAAAAAATAAAAAATAAATTCGAGCTGGTGCTGCACATTGTTATATTGAGAACGACTTTCCATTTTGACAATATTTTGAGGAATTTACCGCAAATCATGACTATTTAGATCAAATGTAAGTTGAATACTTAATAAGTCCATTATTGAATCCGGCTAAACTAATGAATCACCAGACCATTTAACAATTTACTTGTCATGCTTAAGAGAGATGCATAACAAATTAGAAGTAGACAGGATTCATATAAATGAAAGAATTGGCCCTAAAATATAACGAGGTACACACTATAATTCATTGAACATAATAATAAGCTCCTACAGTCAAATTAGGAATAAAGATCAATGTCACAAGCGATTGCTGCATTGGTTTATTCTCAACTTCATTATTAACAGTCCCATATAAAAATCCTAAATTTAATTTTTAACTACATAATTGATGAGCACATACAAATACAAATACAATTAAATATAGCAACATGATGTTAGACTAAGCAACAAGGCAAGAAGCATTGCAAAATTAAATACTCAAATAAGTAAATAAATCTGATCTTCTTTTTGAGAGTCCAGAAATTTTTTTTCTTCATCTTCTTGGCAAGTCGTTCCGCTATCTATCATTTAGTTTTGTCTTGGGCCCTTGGTTAATCTTGATTATCTTCCTGTCTGCTGCATTCTTCTTTCTGTTTTTATCATTTCTTTTTTGCTTCTAACGGATTTCCCTTTTAGTTAGCGTTGACAATTTTTTTTTTTCACATTTACTCCACTAGAATTTACTTAAAATTAATAACAGCTTTTATATACATTAAAATGTTGAGCCCCATCTCAAATTTTTTAATTATTTGATGTTGACCATAGGTTTTTTTTTTTTGAAAGGCAAACATCTACGCTACTATATATTTTATGTGGAATTTTTCAACAATTTAGTGGAGTCAATTGGCCGCAGTTTAGCTGTGTAACTTTGTCTATGTACCAAATCCTTACTTGCTTAGATAAATCTCTTAACATATCAAGTAATCTTATGAGATTAATTCCAATTTCCGGACCTGTTTGCTCGCGGATTCAAATTAATCATTAAGCACCCTCCATCCACTATTTATTAAATTTACCAAACGTTCATGAAACCACAATACAACCACCAAAATCATTCAAAAACTCTAGAAATGACTTCAGCCAAACTAAAAATTTTGTACATCAAGATTAAAACCACAAGTTAAAGTCATGGATTGACAATCCTTTCACATGCAACTCAGAAAAGAACACCACTTCAAGGATCCTGTCCAAATGGTCAAAAGGAAATATGAACAAAATCATATAAAAAATGCCTTAGAAGATAAAATTGTATATTCTTTTTCTAACTCCAGAACATGAAATTGTGCCTCTCGGAATAACGCATCAATCATATAATCGGATTAAACATCAAATCGGGTAGTGTGGTTATTGAGTTTTACCCTATCCATGGCCATACCTATTTACGAGTTATGACAGCATACATGCTCCTGAGAAGGAAAGTAACTTCTTTTCATTTTTACACGAAGAAACAAGTATTTTATCTAGGCAACTGATGCTATTATTCAAAGCTTACAAGAAATTGATCCATAGATGAAAGAATCTCAACTACATATATAAACATTGCCAAAATTGGTGTAAGCTACATAAGTAACTCTTATGGCCTGAAGTAAGTGCCAACTAACAGCAGCAGACAAACAAAACTTCCTATGATCAGGTTCATGTTTCTATTTGTATGACATGGGACCAGACCTTGACACGGCAAACCTTGGCAATGGACTCGGACCCGTGCTCCCTGAAGTCGATCCTTCAACATATTTCACTTTGCGATTAGAATTATAATCCAATGGCCCAGAGCGCCGAACATTCCGATGTGGCTTGTCCACGCTTCTTACACTTGTATTGCCAGTATCATAGTGTTGATCATGACTAGGGGTTGTGGATGCCTTATAATACCCTGAATCATGAACACTGGACTGAGGAGTTGAATCACCTCGTGGCCTCACCACAGGAGATGCATGTGCTAATGATATAGCAGGAGAATGGCGGGGGGATACACTTAGTAATGCCAGTTGTATAGAAGGAGAATTTGCATAGTACTGGCTGTAGATTGAACGAAGAATGGCATACGGGATGTGGGATTCCAATGAGCTTCTTGGCAGGTATGTTGACATTTCACAAAGTTGGTCCAGGAAGATCAGCTTTGCAACGAGATCAGATCTATGCAGAAAGCAAATGAACTGATTTAAAGGCATCTTGCATGCTAAAATTTATATTAGCAGCAAAATCATATAAAAGAGAACATAGATTGTTATTTTCTCCAGATAGTCCCATGTTTGTGTAATAGCCAATGTAAATGATTCAGTATGACATAGAAGGTTTGCGAGTCTAGCACACTAAAGGAGTCTAGCTTGCCAGAGAAGTTTGGCGAGCTTGGCTTGCAGACATTATACCTATAATGTATAAGTAAACTCATTTTAAAGCCTATTAATCAACAGGTTCATCATTCAAATAGTATCCAAGTTATGGTTCATAATTTTTGTTTAGCAATTTGCAAGATCAAATTTATTTGTTTTCCTTTAATACTTGGTGTGGGATTAGACGAACAACTTTAAATACATCTACAAATTGCAATTGAATGATATGCTAAAGGACCATTTGAAGCACTTGACAACTACAGATTGTACCCAAGAGAGGCTATGTTCCCAATTTCAATTTCCCAAGTAGACCTAGTAAAGAACTAGGAGCAATTGCCTACCATAGCTCCAGTTATCCAGAGTCAGTAATGCTAAAACATTCCTAAGCATCACCTTCCAAATTAGCTACTTCTAGTTCTCCCCCTTTACCAGATATTTCAGGCCAGTTTTCAGCTTACCAGGGAAAAACTTACCTATTGTTTTCCATCCAAGAGTCAAGAACTATTCCAGCAGAAAATTTCACAAAAAGCTGCATCGTGGTCTTTATATTAGTCTCTGCTGATGACCGATTTTGAGCCTCAGAATTTAGTCTCTGGTCAACATGGCCATTGGAAAAAGACTGCTTTTGTTGATATTCCCTCTCAAGTCTCACAAATTCACTTCCTGCTATTACTGCACAGATACACCTGCCAAGCAAGGCCTTTCTAATCAAAGACTATCAAGCTCAGAACCCAGAAAGTAAGAAGTATCGATGCATTCGTTTCAATTCCATATACACATAGGTGGCAATGTCACAAGGATTTATAGCATTTAATCACCAACCAATGTTGGTTAAGTGACCAATGTGCACAATAAATGAATTATTTGTCAAGTAAACTACAGGAACCATAGAGGAATGCATCTTTTTTGAATTTTTCTTCTTTCTCTCTCTCTTTTTTTTTTTTCAGATTTTCTATATCATAACATACGAAAGCAGGAATATGCTGATTTATAGAAAATACACAAGTTATGAATGTAGCAACAAAACAGTTCTTGACCTGATTTTCTAGATAGCCAAAAGTAGCAATTGTTCATAGGCAAACAACTAATCCGTTCTTATGGATCATTTTCTCTAGATTCCAAATGAATGTTAAATCAAACTATAATCTGAAACATCTGTATCTGTAGATACTTCAATTCTTCAACATAGCAGGAGACTGTAGGGAACAGCATCATCAAAAAACCATTGCAGCAAACAAATCATCAGGACATACTTATAACATCTTTTAGAAAATCATAACAGCTGTTATGTCAGACAATATCAGAAGTAAAATTCTCCTGCTTGCTTTGACATGCAAAATTTTCAAGAGGCAGAACTTGCCACCTTATTTCATTTTCTGAAGCACACAGTATTAGACTGGATACAGAGGAAAAGTGTTTACCTGGCCAAGCAGTGGATGTTATTGTTGAAGCCTCCAGTATCAACATTGAAGGCAGTAGTGTTCCAGATATTAGATTTCATAAATGTGGCAAATAAGTATGGCAACAAGTTCCATGAACCATCACTTGCACCCCCAACCTCTTCAAGTATGGATCTGATCCACTCGGAGTCATGGTCAGGGAGTACATTAATGGAGTTAGCCACTCTTCTCATCCTTCTAATCTCCTTCTTCTCAGGTATTTCATCAGGTAAATGCTTAGAAACTCCAGCTAGTAATGAATGTATCAACGGCGCACCTTCTTCAAGCACAGCACTAGCAGCTTCTGCCAAAAGGCCATCAAATGCAATTGCTTGCCCAGCTTGGATACAGAACCCAATCATGGTGTCCATGTCAATGATTTGCCTAATATTTGCTTCTCTCTCCATCCTGTCTCCAGAATGCATGCTTCCAGCAACTGCCTCCAGATTCTCGCGGTTTGCTCGCAATGATGTGTCAATACAATTTAGAAGGGCAGCTGTATGCTCTTTTATCATTTGATCCAATCGGTCAACTCCATAGCCACCAAAAATACGAATAAAGGCTTTCAATTCCCTAAGATCAGTCACTGACTCGGCAAAATACCCCCCAACAGGCCTTGTGCTTTTGAAGCACCTATGCAATGGTGCGAATAGGATACCAGCACCAGATATATCCTTGACAATATTTTCTATGTACCAGTTACACACAGATTCAACAGCAGATCCAGTATGCTGCTCTGCAGGCTTTTCAAACAAGTGCAAGGAGGAAACTGGACCAGAAAATGTTTCAGAAAGTACAATTTCTCGAATTCCAAGTGTAAGGTCCATGCTAATATGTTGCTCTGCCAAATGGACTATAGTGGTATGTCGATGGATAAGTGATTCTAGAACAGAAGGCCGTTGAAGATCATTGTCAGTTTTCAGCACAGCAAATAGTCTTCTTTTGAAGTTCCCAAGGATGCACTCTCGCATGTACTGCAACAAAAGTACAGGGCTCATCAGACAGAACTTTGCAAAAGAAAGTTATTACGCAAGGGGCAGAAAACTGTCACTATTGTCCTCATCTGAAGAAGAATGTGGAGTTGGCCTACCAACTCAAAATTAAATAATTCAAATTTCAAACAGGTAACTAAAAGGACCTAGACACCAAAACTGAAATGCCTACTTTGTTTCATAACAAATTTCAAAATTGACACCACAGTGGTGTTTCTCTTTAATACGGTTTTCTGAAGATTATCCTTGGCAATAGTATGTACTGTTAAAAGATGTCCTATGATGTGTGTGTAAGAGAAAGGGACATGCGTTGCATGGTGGAAGACGCAGAGATAGACTCTTAGCCTCTCTCTCTCTCTCTCTCTCTCTCACTCACACACTTGTTGTATGTGTGGAAAGTATGACAATGCACACTAATTATCATAGTGATACCGCACTTTGCAATAAATATTTTGAATATTATCAACCTTGTCTTTTCTTTCTCTCATTGTGGCCATAATTGTTTATTATCCATTTTGACTAGACGAACATGCTTTTGGACATATTCCATTAGTGACTTGACAACAATGATTATTGATAACTAAAATTATCAGGCTCACAGTAATGCAATAATCAATGAAATGATACCAAGAAGAATGCCAAAATGCTACATTTCAAATTGCTCTTCCAATTTGTTAAGTTTCATTCATTCTGAATCAACCAACCCCATTTGGAATTTCTTTCCATTTGTTTTTTTCTTTTTTCCCTTCTCTTTCTTTTATACCTGTGATTATCTACATTGCCATCAAATGGCCAGGGTGTTTTACTGGCCACACTACATATTTCTTTTCCTGATGGTTTTTCAACCTCATTGCTTTCTCTCCTCTGATGATTAGTGGTGCCAGTCAAAGCCTTCATCACAATGTACTTAGGTATATTCCCATAATTATCTTTATCCCCTTGCGAGAGCATGAGAGAAGGGAGCTCATTTGTACAGTTTCCAGGGCCAATCCATGGGTGCAACTAAATTTAAAACTAGAAATAGTTATACATTCAAAAATTTTTGCAGGATTAAAAAAGTATGCAATTTTAGGTAATGATTACCATAAAATACAAGACAAACTATTCAATTGACCACATACGAGAATACTTCGTATGTTAGAGCGTTTAAAAGGAAAATGATGTTTTCATCAGACATATTATTGAAGCTGCAAGCAACTTTTCTAATGAGCAAAGCAAAGAGCGTGAATAGTATACCTCCCTCAGAACAAAGACATGGTTTAGGACACAGATAGGCTCCATATCATTTAAGACTGAGCAAAGATTTGTTAACCTCTGCATTGCTGCTTCTAGCCTGTCATTAGAATAAAGTAAACAAACTAATGTTTTCATAAAACTAAAACTTCCTTACATGAGAGAGAAAAATTTTATATTAAACCATAATGCATACATTTTTATAGATTCACTATTTGCAGGGTAGCTTTCAAAGCCAGGAAAATGAAAACCAGATACAGGTTTCGGAGACTTAAATGACTGAGTGGAAAGTCTGGATGTCAAATTCATGAGATTTGCTGCCTGCTCCGGAAGAAGCTGAAATTTTCAATAAATTTGGCCATCAGCACAAAAAGACCTTTTATTTCCCAAGAAGCAATTAAAACCGAGAGAGAATAACAAACCTGCATTTCTAGAGAGCCAAATCCTCCTTCGGAATCAAGAATGTTGATTAACCCCTCTAGTCCTCCCATGATGGATTCAATAAGGGATTCAACATACAGAACTGCATCACGACCAATTTTTGTTACCTGTGTCAAATGAATAAGCACTTTTTTTGGCTTATGCTTAATTTAAAGCGATGGACAAGATGCCAAGTAGTAGATAAATGCTTGATTGGTGTAGGTTCAGCATATGGCAGAAACTTCAGTGATACTAAGCATTCTCCCACTATATAAATACATACATATATATATATATATATATGTACATATACATGTACATGTACATGTATATGTATATGTATATATGTATATATGTATGTGTGTGTGTGTGTGTGTGGAGAGCAGAAAATGGGTTGTATAAAGTTATGTATAATAGCAATTATGTCATTAAGAAATGTTTTGTCGCATCACAAAGGCATGAAGACTAGGTTTACAAACAGAACAATGACAAGCACAAAAGGAGATGCACATGCAACATGACAACTGTATCTCAATTTCAACAAGGTCAACAAAATATACTGAGAAAAAACCTGGAGAAATGCAGGGAGATTATAACCAGGACAAGTCCCCAGGACAAGTTTTGACACGTAAAATATGCATCTGTTTTTTCAAAAAATGTTGATTCAAATCAGAAACATCTTCTAGCACCAGGTTAGCAAGTTCACCTGCTACTGTAAACTACAAATTTCAGTCACAGAAGATTGAAGTTTCCTTTCATGTGCTCACTTACTTTTGATATATCTAATGTCTAAACAAGTTAACTTCCTAAAAAAGCCAGACTTTAGTTAATGCAATTGTAAGGACTCCCTTCAATGTCTTATGTTTCATAGTGAGTGGATTTGCAGCTGCTATCACAATAAGTGTAATGTTAGAGCAGCTCAATGTGAGTTCAGTGAACAGATGTCTGGATTCCCAAATTCAATAGACATTAAGAATTCACAACAATTAGATGTTTTTAATGAGAATAATTATCTTACTTCCCCAAATTATAGAAGACTGATAAGCAAAGATTAGCCTAAAGATCAGTTCCAAAGGCCAAAATGAAACTTCTGCAACAATACCTTGAGCAACAGGAGAACACTGCAACCAGGTGAAAGTTGAGATTTGGACATTAACAAACTTCCCTGGTGCGCTAATCATGAATATATGAAGCGAGAAAATACAAGAAGCACCAAGAATTCTAGACGAAAAATCATAATTGGAGTTAAAGTGATGAACGGACCAAAATAGAAGAATATAAATACTCAAAACTTATTTGGTTCCTTAGTGGTTACTGCTTATTTGTTTTTTCACAGATTGCAGTTTTTGGCCTAATGAAGACAAAGCAATTATCATTTAATGTGAATAACATAACTATAGGCACAGAACCACAGTAGGAGTGATAAGTAGACCAGCCATGCTTGAGCAAGCAGTTTATGACAAGTATGAATGTGCAGGTGCATCTATACAGTTGAAGTAGTTATTAACTACCTCTTCAGAAACAATTGGAGAAGCACACTCTGGGAAGCTGCTGGCAACACCAAGCCATGCGCAGCAATGTTGTGGACGCCCCTCAGGCCCAAACATGGTGTTCCGGAATACCTGTATCACACTTCAAGTAAGGAAGGAATGCTGCATGTTTAATATTGATAATAAGAGACACATTTAGGACAATTGTGTCATTCCTGAGAGAGAGAGTGAGAGAGAGAGAGAGCACAACTGGTACAGGAACTCTCGCAACTTACTGTCGTTAGGTGCTGGTGATAAAAATATAGCTTCTTCAAACTCCCATGTTTTGACAACTGAGATTCAAGTTCATCAACACATCTGCCTTGACAAAAAAATTTTCATTAATACAAATATTGCACTAAGTCATCAGAAAAATGAACTTTCTTGCATAACCATGTAATCCAAAATCTTTATTGAACCAAGATCTATGTGAAAGACTATGACTACCGAAGCCACTCAGACTTTAGGCATACTATTGTCACTTGTATGCAACCAGGCTGTAATTTCAACATAATAGTTAAGATGAGAAGCATTCGCACATCGAGAAGGAATAAATAAACAAATAAAACCTGAAATATTCTGTTTTGAAAAAAAAAATTAAACATGGTTGAGAATAAGCACAAATATGAGCAAAATAACTAATAAAAATAGGCAATTATGCTAACAGCAAGTACCTAGACCAATTATAAGCCGCATTTCCTTCTGATAGTAATCCCTCCTTTCCAGTGGATACAGTAGCTTTTTCCAAATGTCTAATGTTTATAGATGACCGAGCAGAAGTAACAACCATCAATATTGATAACCAATCCTTCCGCAATTCCTGGTACACAGCAAAACACCATTTTTAAGATACATACAGAGAGACAGTAACACAAACTACAATCCCTACAACAGTCAAAACAAGAACACGTGGAAAGAAAGATGTCATTTAATCATTGAGAGTGTCTCAGGAGAAGGCCTGCTTACTGTGATATTAAAAAACACAATGTAAATATCTCTTCACAAATATGATTGCTCAAGAAAAGCCATAAATCTTAAAATCCACATGGAACATGAAACAGAGAAAACCTATATTCTCAAAAAAGCAGGACATCTAAGCAGAGAAGCCTTGTACTAAGAACCACAGCATACATACCACATCACATCTAAGAACTAAATTGGCAGAAGAACAACCATATGACAAAAATCTCACACTAATTCATGAGTCATGACCATAGTCCTAATTTCTTATCCATCAGTATTGAGATGTTGGTGGCTATAAGATAGCTAAACAACAAAAGAATAATTTTTTCACTACATATTAGAGATTTGATACTCTGACACGTAATATGAAAGAAAATTTTGACACTTATCAACGAAATAGGGATATGGAAGCACAACTTTAATTCAACTCTTGAGAAACACTCCAACGGATAAGGATCTATCTGTTTACAATCTTATCAAAGATTCAAGATGGCTGCTCCAGTAGGAACATCATGAATCAGATACTCCATAATTAAAAATATCTAATTGAAACAAGAAGCATATCAAAAGGTCCTTACAGATAAATCACAAGTGATGGCAGATATATTTTCGCCCTGCGGCTTTGGTATGTTTTCAAGGTGATGAACAATCTTCTGGAAGAGTCCTTTCAAGGTTGCATCTAGGTCAAGTGCTACCATTCCAGGTGTTCCCAGAAGAAAACGAATTCTACCAGCACATGATGACAGGTATGATAAGGCATAGCCTCTAATAGCTGGAAATAGCGGCAATGATTAACGGTTCAGTCATCAAGACAAACAGTATGGAAACATCCACTATTTCACATGATTATAAAACATATTATGCTAGACTTGATTCTTGAATACATGCAAAAGGAATTTAAACTAAGATAAGATGCATAAGAACTTGAGGAGTTAATTCTCACAAACCACCTCCGTCTAACAGGTGTGAGAAATTGAAAGACTCACAATGCATCTCTCAATTGCCTAATACCGGCCAAAAGGTAACTAACATGAGGTAACAAGAACTACAGCGAAAGAGAAATAGAGATGAAGAAATGACGTAATGAAGAACTCACAAACATGGGGCTCACAGAAGGATTAAGTCTTCTTTGTGGTACAAAAGTTGATTGACACCCCCCCCCCCAAAAAAAAAAAAAAAAGAAAAAGAGTAAATACATGATCCTAGCATCAGCACCGTAGGAGTAAGACTCGTAATCTCTATTAAAGCTGTGCATAAAGACGACAGGGTTTTATGAAGTGGCAAAAGTAATATGAATCTTCCCTATTTTATATGTAACAAGAGTAGCGGCAGTTCACTAGTAACAAAATTAGTTTTTATAATATATGAGCATGACGAACCCAGTTCATTGTGAGCCTGTGCAAGTGATGAGTTTGATATACTACACATAACCTATGAAGCACTAGTATCCTCAAACTAGCTATATCTCAAATGGTGAACACCTGCAGCAGAATGCACAGACAACTAGGCAAGAATAAAAGCATTTGGAGATTTTAAATTCACCACAAAAGTGTGTAAAATTGGCCGTATAAAACAAAATCTCCCCACTCTTTAAAACTTAGAATAAGTTCCACCACCCCTGTTGAAAATTTTCCCCAAATTATAATGGGGCAGCATAGTGGAGCAACGACCTAAGAATGATTTTGTTAAATTACATGCAGATATCAAATGGATCTGATTATGAGTCAATCTAACCTGCAATATACTTGCGAACTAGACAACAAAGGTGGTCCATTCCATCTAATAAGAATCCAATAGTTGGATCATTTGGATCCTGTCACATCAAAAAACAGTAGTCCACAGTAAGCCCTTCAAAACAGGCAAGTTAATAACAAGTATCAGAGATTACATTTTCAATGTGTATGCTAACAGACAGGTTAATTGCATGCAAAAACATTTCTTACAATCTCTACTGGCACCATTCGGCCAGCTCTTGATCTTGATGATGCTACTCCAACATGTTGGAAATACCATAATACCTCACTTTGAGCGAAGGCCAACGCAGAAAATACCATCTACAGTAATCAGCAAACATTATTAGTAACTAATGACTTGAGGATGACACAGCAGTTGAAGACAAGCATATAAATTCCAGTAGAGTTTTTCCATCCTAACTTAAGCCAGAGTCTAGACAAGCATGCAGTATGGATGATTGACTAAGACATAATGCACAAGTTTAAACCAAATTCCAGGTATTAATACTAATATACACTCCTGCATTTGCAAATAAATATCCTAATTTTCTAGAATGAATATAAAAGACTCAAAGATTTCATTTGCATCCCCCTCTGCATGTGGATGTTGCAACAATTTGCAATGTAACTTGTATCACATAGGATTCCAACTTTCTCATAATACAGACAGATATATTCCACTTGGCTTCATCCCAGTGCATATTGATCAGTTAAAATAAGATCTTTATGTTCACATAGAGTAAGGTAGTACTGTTCCATAGTATAAGTGAACAAAAGTATTTAAGGTAACCAGCCATAATGCATGTGCATCATAAATTTAGGTTAGGATCAAATGGGAAGGAAAAAAAATGAAAAAAGACTCAAGCGAACAATTTTATCATTGGCACAGCTCCAAATGGGTGTCATATTACAAGTCATTTGAAGGAAAACAGAGAAATTTCTTTCAACTACTGGATAAGTCATATTACATGTTATTTGAAGGAAAACAGAGAACTTTCTTTCAACTACTGTATAAGTATGCTTATTGGGAAAAAAAATCTGATTGGCTTTCTGTTTCTATTCTCTTTTTTCACTCCACCAGATTAGAAACCGCCATCCTATTGACATACTCTAACGTTCTTTAACAAAACAGAAGATCCCATAATCATACTTATCATCTGTTTATTTTTCTTCTCGGAGGAAGTCAAGACAAAAAGGCTCTAAAATTCCTACACCACACTCTTCTAATGAGTCTGCTCTTCCGGGCTCCATGATAGCAACTTCTAAGCTCAGCCTATACACACAATCAGAAGTAGTTAATTAACAAGCAAAGGCATCCAACTCGTCTTTGTTCCTCCAACTGACCTATCTAAACAATATTCTTCTCTAACAAACAAGCAACTCTTTTCTTCATCTTTACCCTGACAATCACAATATCTTATTCTAGGCAATTTTTCTCAGATTTTTTAGAAAATCTACTAAAATACTGGAAGCTTCTAACATCCATAATTTTGTATCAGCATTCAATAAAGGCCTAACAATTTTCAAAAACACGGGAAGCAAAATTGTGATACCTTAAAAGTACCTGAATATTAGGAGCTAACAAGCTTGGTTGATCTGTGAAAAACAGAACCATTCTTCCAATCTCTTGCTTCAATAGTATTCTTCGCTCATGGTGTATAGCATCACAGGAAAATGTCGCTTGCTCATGTACCTCACTGTGGCAATCAAACAAGTAAGAAAGTTAATTTTAGCAGCTGTGATTCTATATAGCCATTGGAGTTCATTTTCAGTGAGCCCCATAACCACCAAGATGCAATGCAGATTCGTCCCAACTTTTAAATGTCTTTTTAGTTTCCTAATTTCACAGTTACATACATTTATTTGATGGAAATATTGACTCTAAACACAAATTAATCATGAACATCAAATTTATCGATTTAGTGCAGTCAATCAGTGCAAGGGTTCTGAAGTTTCATTAAGGGTAATGTCTTTCCCATATCCAAAGAAGTAAGAAACTTGGGGTTTCATAGCACCTAGAATTTGGAAAAGTTTAGCTGCGGCCCCTTCAATTGTGTTCCAGTATATGAGTTCATTTCCAGTCATATATAATTTGACAACTGCAGACTATATGCCCAGCTTATAATCCTGTTACTTGAAAAATAGACAACAGGAAAAAACATTTTGAAAATTAAATCCCATTTCTGAGGTAAGTACCTTATCATTTTCTCAACCTGCTTCGCAACACTATATTCCAGATCTGCCTCTTTCTGTCTCGTCCGTCCAGACTTAGCCATCTTCTTGGATTCCAATATCCGTGGTAATACATATAACTGATAATCCTCATGCAACAATATATACTGAACATTTAATAGACAGTCAGATATTAGCCTCCATCAAGTAATATTTTCAATTGTATTACCAATTATGGACAGAACTGACCTCATCCCTAAATAAACTAAGAACCAGGTTTTCCTTCAGCACTACCTGAAAGATACCTCAAAACACATAGCAAAAAGCAAATTATTAGCAATATCGGCACCATAATATTCAGAAGGTTCAAGACCAGCAGTTAATGCAAAATCATGTAAGAAACCTTAATATCTATGAGGACGGTCAACAATTACTATGAAATCTATTTCTTCTCAAAGAGTAACTTTGCATTCTGAAGTCCCTCATCTGCATTTTCAAATGGGACATCCAAAGAGAACATACAAATGAAGGCAAGAGACAAGATTTTGTACAGCGTCCAAACAAAATGTTCTTGATCAAAGGAAAAAAGGATATTCAACAACCAAATTGCATTTTATCAAGCTTTTGCCTTTTCTTGTCATGCTTCTCGTTATAAAAAGTACATCCCCTTCTATTTTGTTCTGCTGCACAAATATGGTCTGCATATGTTGTCCCAGGCATTCAAATCCATTTATGCACACATGTAACACGTTATAGTTTCATAAGTTAAAACTATCTCACATAACTATGGAAACAATATTCTAACTATGGAAACAAGATTCTACCTTGTAGTGATTCTCATGTTACTATGCAAATAACTCAGGAAATCTATTGACTCATTACCAAAAAAAGGATAGAGAATATGGCAATGGTTGGAATGTACCAGAGCAATGTCTATGCTGGTTACTCGGAGAAGCTCATCAGGACAAACAAGATAACCAAATAGAACCCATTCTCGATAAGCGGTAACATTTGCCAAGTCTTGAGCCCTCTATAGATAACAATGGAAAATTCTAATTACAGCCAGACAGTGAGAAAAAGCAACATGAAATTACTAATAATATCCAAAGTAAATGAATAAACAGTCATTACCATGGGATGTGCAGAGTTGGTGAGTATGTCAGGATATCGAGGGTGAAATGGGCTTAGAAAACCCTCATTCCTCAGCTTCCTTGTATCCATAGATAAAAATATTATGGGACCAATGGCTTCTAGAACCTGGCAAGAATAAATGTAAAAATTGCCTTGAAGTGTCAGAGTAACTAGTAATCCAAATTTATGAAAATCAAGTAGATTTCGCGATACAGGAAAAACAAAATTCTAATATAGGCATAGTTGCAAAGTCTACTTCCTAGCATTTACAGTGGGAAACAAGATTAGCTAATTTTGGGACTGATTGAAATCATGTTAAAAAGTTCCATACAACACACAGCAAGCAGATTTACTAAAATCACATATTCACTTTTAGTCCTGATACAACATTAAACTTAAATGACAAGCAGAGATGCTACCATATAAATAGAAAAATACAGTAAACAGGGTTCTACTGCAGAATTTCTAGTCTCCCAGATCGTAGAAAAAGCAAAAAGCCAACACTGTACAAAAGTTGTAAAGAAGATGAGAAAAGTAGAGAATCAATAAAATTCACCTGAAAGGAATAAATAAATAATCAGCCAAATTTTTCCAAAGATCCCACAAACAGCCAGAGTTGAGCCAAATAATGGAGCTGACAGAAATTTTCAGGTACTTTGAATGATACAAACTACAATGGCAAAGATACAATTTGCCCAACACAATGTTCCAGCAGCTAGAGGCTGAAATTAAACCGTTTTTATACTGAAATTTTGGGTTAAGGGGAATACAAAGTCCTCGTAGCCACCCAATAGGCTGACTAAACAAGTATTTTCAAAGCATCTGCATAAATAACATAATACGCATTATAATAGGGTGTCGATGAAGAATCATTGTTTTCATTGAGCCAAGAAACATTTGGTAACAAGTTGGTTAGCAGGTTGCAGAAGCAAAATTGTGCGCTTCCCACCTTTCTCAAATTTCACAGTACATATTTCAAAAGCACATCAGTTTGACCGGACAAGAAAAAAGGTATAGAACCACGGAATGAAAGACTTTTCATGATTAAAAAAAAAAAAAAAAGAGTTCTAAACAGGGCAAAACTGTTTGAAGAAATCACACTGCTGCAGTAAACTGAGAAAGAGAAGTTCAGTATAACATCATTTGTTAATTAGAGCTAAAGATAATAAGAATATGACCTCTCCGATTCGAGGGCTCACAAAATTCAGGTCTTCATGTAACCCCTTCAATGGTGGATCATAAGAATCTACAAATTGAAGCAACCTGTCATTCAGTATGAAGGAATATCGACTGTCAATAACTCTTGATAGTGGGAACAGAATAGTTAAATTATGCAATTATAATCGCAAGCTCAACTTTCATACTATATAACATTAGTAAATAACAATTTACAAGCAATGACACTCAGTTAATCTTACCATACACATGCTTTAGCCTATTGGATGATATACTTTTTCTTGATTATTTAATTTGATAAAATTATTAAAAAAATGAAATAAAAGCCTCAGTCCAATACATATGCAGTGAAATTTACATTAGTTGCTCATCATGCTATCAGCAGCTACCGAACAGTTAACTAGGATTAACCAGAGTGGCATACTAATCAAAGTAAACCATGATGCAAACCGCTTAAATTCAAATTGTCTAAGTACAACACCCATAACCTCTTAGACTAAGGCCCCCCATGTCACCAAATGATATGGATGCAATCAGTATTTGGTATGCATGCGAACTCACTCAGCATTAGCAACAGTATTGACAAGGCTACACGCACTCAACTGCAGCATTAATTTTCTTTTCTGCAGCATAATTGCTAGGAAAAGAGTAGGTCGTATCAGCCATTCCAAATGTCTTACTTTTTAAATGTGAGAGTAGTTATTCTTTATCTTACCCTTTAAATCCTCACATGAGGGCCAAAATAATTTCACCTACAGCATGCAGCAACTCCAAAATGTGTCCTCATATTATTTTCAATTCACATCAGATAACATTGACACCTATTTCCTTACCCTATTTTTGTCCTAAATGCAAAACAGGGGGGTGCAACATTTCAGGCTTCATAGGACATCAATAAGTGGATTTGAGCTATGAGGTCCACAGAACATCATTAACTGGATTCAAGATACAAGATTAAACAAAAAATTCCCATGGTAGAAAGCCTTTTAATTGGTATTTGTATAACTAATTATATGATTGCTTTGTAATTTTGTATACCAGTACTTCACTTTGATCATTTTCCTCTTCGCTGAAGGTGCAACTCCATTTATTATGCACCCTTCATCCACTTAATTGTTGTTATTAGCTAGCTTCAGCTCACTTTGTTAACATCAGCATTAAATATTAACACAGTCAGCCATTTGAATTGATAGTACTATTGTCTTTTAGAATGGATTCTTACAGAACAATAACTCAAATATACATTAGCATATAATTAGTAATTTAGTACATAAACAATTTCGATAGTACAAGTTTGAAATTCAGTAACGACAATATAGCAAATTAGGCAGGATCTGTGACCAAAAAAGGAAAAAAATATGAGGTTTCATGGAGAAAAGAAATGTTATTAATCTATGATGATCAACCATGGATAGATGAAATGTAGTATAAAGAATGAATGAACGAAGGATGCATTAAGCCTTAATAGTGTACAGGTAATCAAATCATTAACATCATTATTCACAAGGTAAAAGTGGCATATTATAATCTCACCGATGATAAAAATCACAGTCTCGGTCGTTTCTTGACATTGCGTGCAAAAGATTATAAGTTTGCAGCATCATTTTCCTTGGTATCTGTAATAAAAGAACAACTAACAAGGTTAATGGCATCCTATGTGGTAACAAATAGCAAGGTCATATACAGTATGATTGACATATTAACTGCAATACAAGTTAAACTCTAAGCTGGGATGATAGTTAAAACAAGAAAGAATATTTGAAGTGTAAACCTTACCTTCTCAGACAAGAGATTGACACGAACAAATGAACAAAATAGGTCCATGAATGCGTGCAATATAAGAAAGTTCTGATGGGGCTGCATGAAAAGTGACCAAACCATTAGATATTCTAGGTTTAAGAATGAAACAGTTATAACTATAACGAATATCAATTTGTTCACTAGGATAATCATGTGTAAAATTCTTTTGTTAATTTGGTAAATTAGTGACTGCAAAATAAATGATAATATGTAATGGCAGGACCATTGTCGCAGATAAAAAGCAAGAGTGACAGAGACATACCAAGCCGACAAACAACTCCGTATTCAACAGTAACTGAAAAGCCACCCCAACAGAAATCTCATGAAAAGTATGACAATGGATGATCACTCACCAATAGGGTAATCACTGTACTACTGAGATCCAATATGAGCCGTAAAGCTTGTTCTCGAAATCCCATCAGGTCATGAAGCAGCTGAAGAAATTAAGGCAGTCAATCCTTTTTTACTTTCAAACCAAAACATTTATGGCAAATGCATGAGCAGATTTGAGAACAAAATAACACACATATGCCAAAGGGGAAAACCAAATCTATTTCCTTCCATCTTCCACCTCAAGCATAAAAAAATGAAATAATGAAAAAAAGCAGATAAATACTTTTCAGGAAAGTATCAATACTTTTGAATAATCCGTAAAGCTGAAACTTTCCAGCTGAAATGGGTAAGTAATGAGGATCATTCCCTTGTAGCTTGACGATTATCATCTAATCTATTCCTATTATTTTCTAAACATGATTTGCACTGTGCCCCTGCTTTTACCCTACCAATAATATGCCACTTCTCCTTTAGATACACTTCTTGGCTATGTCAAATGCATTGAAACCATCTTAATCTATATTTTCCTCATTTACCCTAGTTTAACCATCTTTATGATGTGTTCATTTCTAATCATAGCATTCCAGGTTTACCACAGTTTCCTTGTCTTCTCTCCAAATAAAGAAAATTTACCCTAAAAGTTTAAAATTCTACCAACATGCCCAACATGCCCCTGCTTTTCACTGTTGATCACTTCCCTCATTGAGAAAAGTATGCTTATTTTACTTTAGTCGTTAATTCAGTACACACACGCACACGCACACATGCACGCACACACACACACGCACACACATATATGAGAATATGTTAGGAACTATTTCAGCAAACTGCTGGCCTATAACATTAATATTTTCAGAGGCCTTACCATTCTGTCCATGGAACATAGCTACCATACAGCAGTCTATAGACTTTCTTTTCAGTTGTTGAGGTATATAACTCCTCCACTTATCAAGTAAAAGATATCGCCTATCTCACCACCCTCATTTAAAATTCTACATTCTTAGGATATGTAAGAAATGAATGTGACACATCCATGTTTAAAGCAATCATGTCAAATAGAAAAACCATATCAGAGACTCTTAATTCAATTTTGGAAAACAAAAATTGAAGAATGAGAGATGCTTCATAAGTTAATCAAGGTGACAGAATATAAATGACTGAAATGATATGCCAGTTTTTGTGGACATGTAAGTGGTAGAAAGCAACCAAAGTGAAACAGTTGCCCTTTTACCTGAATCCATTGTTCCAAACTTTGTAAATGAACTTCAGCTCCATCATTCATAGCATCCAAAGCAGCCTTATCAACCTACATCCGAGGCCCCCGTCATCAATAATGTAAATGCTCAAATCTCACTCAATCACCAATAACAAGACACCAAGTAGTTTACAGTATGCAAAATACAATGTCTAACTCATACTCGCTCGAGCTGTAGTCGACTGTGGTGCTCAGGAAACTTCTTGGCGAGCAAGACACAAATCTTCGGATGGTTAGGGAACACACCGGACTTCCAAAATGCTTCTGAATATGCATGACCAACAACATCAGGGTAATCCAAAATCTGATTCAACCTATACATCTTGGCCATCAATCCTTCAGCAACTTGAGTGAGCTGGAAAACCCACTGCAAGTTCAATCCCTTTGCGCTCAATCCAATCGAACCCTGAACTGATCCTTCAGATGCCCCATTTGAGGTCCCTCTAGAAGCGTTAAAGGCCACATCTTGACCCAAGTACTCTGTCCACCTCGATGGACCTTCCGATTCCCTTGCCCTCAAGGCAGTGGGCGAGGAGGACAGTTCGTCTTCTTCTGAATAATGTTGCCTAGACTTTGCCATTTTTTGGGCTCATATGCAACGTTTTAGACCCAATTATCTACCCCTTTTCTGTGCAAATAAAACATGGGATTTTCAATGCCACATAAAATTTCCCAGAATCTTGAATATTTTGCATAATCCATCAAATTTTATGGTCCTTACAATCAACTGTATCTATTAAATTCTGCCTTCCCCACACCCCAAATCCCACCCAAAAAAAAAAAAAATCAATCACATGCACCCATACTCAATCCACAAGTCCCGAAAAATGCTTTCTAATCCTAATCCATCCCAGTTTCAACTTTGAGAAAATTTTTATGGGCAACAATTTTCTTCCCCACAAGTGCTTGCTGCAGACAAAATGATACTGCATTCGAATTTTTCAACGTAATTTCAGTGTCACAAGCGGAACTGAACCATAAAATCCAGTCAATTAGCAGACTAGAAAACAACATATGCTACAACAGTTACAATCAAAGAATTCAACTAGAAGCAGAAAACGAAGTTAGTAGTAGAAGTACCGCTGGAAAATGAGAACGAGAAATATCTTTTTCTTCTATACAGAAGGCATTGGAGCTGATGATGAGAGTTGAAGTGTCAGATCTGAGAAGTAAAATTCAGCTTCAGTTGGGAAATTTTCAGTAGCATTTCAACAACTGCTGTTCAAGTTCTGCTACTACTATTGGAGATGAAATAAAGAAGAGAGAGAAAAGGGGCACGGAGGACCCTTTTTTTTTTTTGCTTGTTACGCCTTTTCTGCGGGTTGTTTGTCCTGAGGGCAGAAAAAACAGAAAACTTGCGAGCACGACAATAGGGCTGCTCCACTACAGGTCCACTAAAGTCGTGCTTTGCCATTTTAAATTTAAAACGTCCCACACATTTTATTAAAATAAATTTTGTACCCAAAAATACCACGTGTCAGTACATGGTGAATTCAAATTAAAAAGTAATCAAAAATTTAGGATGAATTAAATTTGACCGATTTGATTTCACAAAGAGTGTAAAGTCAATATATGAAACATAGCCTTCATTTAAATTTCAATTTTGTATTATAATTCTTTTTTTTACTGTGCATTAGAATATTTAATATTATGTTATGTGTGTGATTGTGATATTTAGATGTCACGTAGAATACATAAAATATGTGAAGTTGATGGAAAAGTAAACTTGAGAGAAGTCAATGTTAATTTTGTACTATTGGTGAAATGAAGTCCCTTCAAGTTTTTTCTTTTCTTTCCCCTTTTAGCCCTTTTTTGTGGGAGGAGAAAAAATGACTTGGGGTTCAAATGGCAAAAACAAATGACATTAATTTCAGTGTGATACTAGGTGTGACTTGGAGTTTATTTTACATAAAATGCTGTTGTAGGTTATTGCTATGAACTCCACATGTATATTCAATGCCCTTTCACTCGATTTGAAAATGCTTTTACTTTTGTCACATGAATTTTGAAAAGTATCAAAAAAAAATTTTCAAAATCCACTTGCCAAAATGCAATTCTTAAGTAATTTGACAAGAAAATGAAGTCTCTCTTTCTTCCATCCCTCAATTTTTGGTCTTGTTCAGATGTAAAACAGTCTAGCCTTGAGGCATTACATCATAGCTAGTGCGGCTTAAATAATCAGCACAAAATAATCATTTGCCTTCATTGATGCAATGGGACAAACATTTGTGCGATTCAATAGTATCCTGACCACGAAACAAGTTCCGAATGATGATTTTGCTAGTCAAGAGACTTTGTTCAAGAACTTCGATCAAAATAAAACTATTTGATACATGTGAGATAAAAAGGTGTATGAGAAATATTGTTACAAAAAATGTAAAAACTTTTCTATGAAAAATTTCAATTCAAATAAGATCAGTCCGTGCTTTGGAAACAAGTATGTAGATTAACTTTCACAAATATTTGAGTTGTAGTCAATTTATATGGAAATTTCATGTTTCAGCTTCATTTTGATTATGTACTTCTAAAATAAAATCATATGTAAAAGAATGATATATTTCCCTTCAAGAATTCAGGGGGTGTTCGATAAATAAGTTTCAATCCCTACTATAGGTTTTAAATTTAGTTATAACTATACATGATATTTGATTGGGGTTAATCAAGATAAGACAATAGAGATGATAGGTCTTCTCTATGAGTTTTCTGATTAACTATTTCTCGTTAGAAAAATTATCTTTGTTACCCATTTTATTTCCCATAAATGTAAAAATAAAAAAAAATGCCATCATTTTGCTGGTTTCAACAAATGAAGAAAAAAATATTCTATATTACATTACTCTTAAGAAAAAAATAATGAAAAAGAGAAAATAATAAATTTTTAAAACTCATTCTACAATAACAGACACACTATCGGTGTGATTAAAACCCATTATAACTGACTAATTTATGATATCAATAGTGATAGTAATTATGCAATTCGAACCAAATGACTCCTTAGTTGATGTATCATTGTATGATAGTTTCCTACTATTATTATTGTCATTGGAAGGGAAAAAGAGAGCAGTTAGCACTAGTGATCCTTGTTTGCTGGGTAAAATATATTTGACTACTTTTACAAATCGAATGGCTTGTGGTTGAAGGACAAAGAAACTAATTGATCGATTGCACCACTGTGTCCAACGGAACAAGTGCATCTCGACTAAACAATTCATAATTCTGCAGGAGTACTTGAAATAGAACTACAATAATATTGCTTGGAAGGTTAATATCAAATTATTTACCAAAATTTACTTGTTTGCATCATCAACATATTTTCTAACCACCTTTTTATCTCACATACATCACATCAAAAAAGTGCTACAGTATTTTTTTTTTTTGAAAAAATTATCTCAAATAATCTATATCCAAACAAACCAAATTATTTTTGTTTATCTCCCCATATCTTGCAGGAAGATTATACTCAATTGCCCTGTCCAACCTACTCACTAGGTACATAATGACTACTAATAGTTACTCCATAATATTTCTCACATTCCACTTTAACTTGATGAATGGAAATTTTGTCTATCCCTAAATTGAAAAGATTGGGTTTTGAGCTTCTTTCTTTCCTTCTTTCTCTCTTTTTTTTTTTGGGTGCTCTTCCCTTGTAATTCATCCTAAAACTTATTGAGTTACATGGTAGTACAATTTTTGTTAAAAATCATGATTTATTAAAGGGTTAATCACACTTAATACCCTTAAAGTATACCTCATTTCTCAGTTTACCCCCTAACCTTTTTTTTGTCTCACTTTATCCCCTATTGGACAAAATTACCCCCTATTATTTTAAACTCTTATTTTTTCTCTTTCTCTTCTTTTTTTCCCTTTCCCCTTCTTTCCTCCTTTATTTTCTTCGTCTCTTTTTTCTTTCTTTAATTCTTCATTTTCCTTACAAGAAACTTCACCTTAGTGATTGAAACTAAAAAAAAAAGGAATTGCAGAGATCTATCTTCTCTCTAAATGATTACAAAAATATTCAAACCACTTCTCCAAAATACCATTTTTTTAACCTTTCAGTTCTTTTGCTTGTTCCCCTTTACATTTCAGTTTCTTATTTTGTTCTTAAGAAAATATCACAAGATAAATTTGAGACCTAATTAATAATCATTAATTACAATTTGTGATAAATAAAATCATTAGAAATTAGCTTTTGATGCCTTTTAAAGTTTCATCTACAAATTCAAGATAAAATTTTTCATTGAGATGAAATTTTCTATTGGAAAGGATGGAAGAGAATAGAAGGAAGAAAGAAGAAAGAAACAAAAGAGGGGGAAAAGGAGAATGAAAAAAAGATAAATAAAAAGTTAAAATAATAGAAGGGTAATTCTATCCAACAGGGGGTTAAATGATAAAAATTAAAGATTAGGGGGTAAAATGAGAAATGGGGTATACTTTAAGGGGATTAATTGCAATTAACCCTTTATTAAACAACAACTACAAGATAAGAAAGTGGCTCGCACTCTTTATCTTTTCTTTTTTTTTTTTCTTCCTTCCCTTTCCTCTCTCTATCTAATAAATCTCACGACCCTACTATTTCATAACAAAGCAATGCATCAATATTCTTTCACGTTTTTCAGCAATACTCTTCTTGAGAAGCTCAAATGAACTCCTATCAAATCTCACGACCCTACTATTTGATAAAGCAATATCTCAATATCTTTTGCATCAAATGCTCTTCTTGATGAAAAGCTCAAGTGAACTCCTATTATGAGTTGCACCATGTCTATCCCATAAAATGTAACAAGACAGTGGAAATATTTTTCCATGTCATTATCTTGTTAACGACTTCCTAAAGGTGGTTCTTATTGCATGTTGAGAAAATTATCTAATCAATTTTACCAAATGATGGTAGTTATATTGTCACACTCCTAATTTGAAATTGATGCTGTTGACTAATGAAGGATCTCTTTGGACACTTGCAATAATTTATCACATCCAAAACTTTGAGCTCGCAATATATCCTTGTAGCTTTTGTATTTACTCATTTGGATTGAAGATTCATTTGAATTATGCATACATAATATCAAGTCAAAATAAGTTACCTTGACAAAGGAAAGGATCGACTTGCAAATGGTTAATTATTGCTTAAACAAGAAATAATGAAAAAAAGAAGCAAAGTCTTGCAAAAAGCCGTTACCCGACTAGGGATTTCAATTTTATTTTCCCTAATGTCAAAGCCCCATTAAAATGCACTACTATGTCAGGAATAATAGTGTAACGCTGTCGTTTAATAGCCCAAATGAGAAGGTTGTAAACGTCGTCGTTTCAATTGCCTGATTTAGCTGGAAGGCACGTGAGTGAGAATAGTATATAGGGGACCATTGTAACTGTTTCGGTTGTCCGGAATAATATTCATAACTGATTCTTTCTTCTTTCTCTTTCTCTCTCTTCTAGTGTTTTTAGCTCATTCTCCTTTCTTCCCCAATTCTTACTTCGTTTACTCGATAATAGCTTGGATTTCACCGTCGTTTTGATTCAGTCCCTGACAATTGGTATCAGAGCAGGCGATCCCTGGCCGCGCCGAACAAATTCATGGCAGACAACACGAGATACCGTTCATTGGAAGAACAGGTTAAGAAGCAGGAAGCCCGTCTCCAAGAGGTTCTTGATTCTATGGCCAATCTCCAGGAACGATACCAGCACAATCAGCAGCAGAAACCGCAGGAGGAAGATGGAAATCACCACAAATTGGAAGCAATGGTGGTAAACCTGGATCACAGATTCAGCGGGTTAGAGCAAAGATTCAATACCTTCATGAAATTCGTAATAAAGGAGAAAGGGGGAAATGAAGAGGGAGCAGAGAGCTCAGAACCGCTTCTGCCTACTCCCCCTTCTCATCTAAGACTAAGCTCGGAATCTGAGGGCATAGGAACAGCTGTTGACAAGAAGAATAAATTTCTTCCACCTAACCCACCGAAATTGGAACTTCCGATGTTTTCCTCTGGAAACCCTCGTGAATGGGTAAGGAAATGCCAAGTACTTCTTGAATTATCACGTTCCAGAAAATCAGAAGGTAGACGTGGTAGAAATGTTTCTTGAGGGAAAGGCTGACATATGGTTTCAGGGGGTCAAATTGGAAAGACCGAACCTATCTTGGAATGGATTTTGTGAACTACTCAATGAAAGGTTTGCAGAAAAAGGGGGAAGAGATGTAGTCGAAGAATTCAACAAATTACGTCAGAATGGACGGTTGAGGAATATCAAGAAAAATTTGAGGAGCTCAAATCACTGATGCTGATGAAGAATCCCAAATTGGATGAGCAGTACTTTGTATCCAGTTTTATCAGTGGCCTAAAGGATGAAATTAGGCCAATGGTAAAAATGTTTAAACCTGAGAGGTTATCGAAAGCCTTTGATATTGCTGTGTTGCAGGAACAATCGATGGACATACAGTTTAGGCACTCCAAGAATACAGGCAAAATTGCTATCGAGCCTAAGTTTGGGATGTACAAAAGTCAATCGGGAGGCAGCAATTACCCAACCGCATATAGACTCCCTTACCTGAATCCAGCTACCAAGAAGGTGGATGCACCAACAAGAGAGCCCAAAAAGCTGTCAGCAGAGGAGATTCAACACAGGAGAGCGCAGGGATTATGCTTCAAGTGCGGGGAGAAATTTGGTTTCGGACATCGTTGTGGAGGTAAACAGCTGAACTTCTTAGATGGTGATGAAGAGGAGGAGATTTTATTTGAAGATGCGGTCGGCGAACAAGATGAGCAGACCGGACGACCTGGTGAACCAGTAAATGTGTTTCTTAATGCATTATCTGGAACTATCAAGAGGAAAACGATTATGTTAATTGGGATTATAGAAGACCTGCCGATCAAAATACTGGTGGATACGGGCAGTACAGACAGTTTCATTCACTTCGGGTTAGTCAATTTTCTTGAATTGCCCTTCCAGAAAGTGTCTCCATTCTCAGTTACTATGGCAAATGGGGCTTCTGTTACCAGTGAGGCGGCATGTCTAGGAGTAACTTGGAAGATTCAAGATTTTCGATTTAAGTTTGATTTGAAGATTATGGAGTTAGGAAGCTGGGACATAATATTAGGAGTAGATTGGATGAGTTGTTTCAGTCCAATCACGTTTGACTTCCAGGAACTAAATATCATATTAAGCCAAGAAGGGGAATTGATATCCTTACAAGGCTTTGTCAACCAACCGGTGATGGATTTGGTCAGAGGCAAGGATTTGAGAGAATTCATCCAAGAGAGACAAAAGTGTTGTGCTACGATAAGCATGGAGGAAATCCCAAAGGATAACAGCGAACTACAACTAGGAATTCAAGGAGTACTCCAGCAGTTTTCCCAAGTGTTCGACAATCCGCAAGGGCTACCACCAGAAAGAAATCTGGACCATCAAATCACACTAAAGCCAGATGCTGAACCGTTTAAACTCAAGCCATACAGGTATCCTCATTCTCATAAAGCTGAAATTGAAAAACAAGTGGCTGAAATGCTGGCCAATGGAATTATCAAACACAGCAGCAGCCCTTTTGCTTCACCTGTACTATTGGTCAAGAAAAAGGATAATTCGTGGAGATTGTGTGTGGATTACAGAAAGTTAAATCAATTAACTATCAAGGACAAGTTTCCTATCCCAAATATTGATGAACTGTTGAATGAACTACACGGTACTAAGTATATGTCAAAGCTGGATTTAAAGGCAGGATATCACCAGTTGAGAGTGAAATTGGCTGATACTTATAAAACAGCCTTTCAAACTCATCACGGCCATTTTGAGTTCCTGGTGATGCCATTTGGCCTTACGAATGCACCAGCAACATTTCAAGCTTTGATGAATCGAATTTTTGAACCATATCTGAGGAAATTTGTGTTAGTATTCTTTGATGATATCCTGATTTACAGTCCGACATTTGAGCTCCATATCCAGCATTTGCGCATAGTACTGGGGATCTTGGCTGAGAATAGGTTGTACTGCAACTTATCGAAGTGCTCATTTGCTCAAACTTCTGTGGAGTACTTGGGGCACATGATCTCAGAGAAGGGTGTAAGTATGGACTTCTCCAAAATTGAGTGTATTTTATCTTGGCCGACTCCAACCACTGTCAAGGAGTTGCGTGGTTTCTTAGGCTTAACTGGGTATTATAGGAGATTTGTGAAAGGCTATGGAGTGATTTGTAAGCCTTTGACGCAACTTCTCAAGAAGGATAATTTTGACTGGGACAAGATGGCTCACACGGCGTTCACAGAACTCAAAAAAGCCATGACTTCAGCTCCAGTTTTGAGGATGCCGAACTTTGAGATTCCTTTTGTAATAGAAACTGATGCCTGTGGAGTGGGAATGGGAGCGGTACTTATGCAAGAAAATCACCCCATAGCATATCTCAGCAAAGCACTGTCACCTCAAAATCTGGGCTTGTCCGTATATGAAAAAGAACTCCTCGCGGTGGTGATGGCCGTCACAAAATGGAGGCATTATCTGGTAGGCCATCATTTTATAATAAAAACAGATCATCAGGCCCTCAAATACTTATTGGAGCAAAGGCTTACTCTCCCATTACAGCATAAATGGCTTACAAAATTATTGGGGCTGGACTATGAAATTCAGTATAAGAAAGGGAGCGAAAATGGTGTGGCTGATTCCCTGTCACGTAGGAAGATGGAAGAAACAATAGAGACAGGGGCAAGAACAGTTTCATCGGTGCAATATCTTCCATACAACCTATATGGATACAAGAGTTGATGGATAGCTATAATGGGGATCATCTAGCCCAAGACATCATGCCCCAATTACTGTTAGATCCTCAGTCTAACCCAGAATATTCTTTGGACAAGGGACTACTGAAGCACCACCACAGATTATATGTGGGAGCTGCCAATGGTACAAGACTCAAGGTGATTCAAGCCCTTCACTCCTCTGCTGTAGGTGGCCACTCAGGTCAGCGAGTGTGCTTACATAAGGTCAAGTCATTGTTCTTCTGGCCAAATATGAAAAAAGATGTGTTACAATTCATAAAGGCGTGTGACACATGCCAAAGGAACAAAAGTGAAAATCTACCATACCCAGGCTTGCTCCAACCATTGCCGATTCCATCACAAGCTTGGTCCCATATAACTATGGATTTCATTGAACAACTGCCGACATCAAGAGGTTATAATACCATACTCGTAGTGGTCGATAGGCTAACAAAGTTTAGTCACTTTATACCACTCACACATCCATTTTCTGCTAAGGATATAGCACAACTGTTTCTGGACAACATCTATAAGCTTCACGGCCTGCCAGAGTCCATTGTTTCTGACCGGGATAAGATATTCACCAGCAAATTCTGGCAAGAGATATTCAAAATGGTGGGCACGGGACTCCATTATAGCTCAGCATATCATCCACAATCCGACGGGCAAAGCGAACGGGTGAATCAATGCCTAGAAAATTATCTCAGATGTATGTGCTCTGAGCACCCGTCACAGTGGAGCCACTGGTTATCCTTAGCAGAGCTATGGTATAATGCCAACTTCCATACGAGTTTGCAGGCAACACCATTCGAAATCCTTTATGGCTATAAGCCAACTCACCTGCCCTTGGGTCCATTTCAAGATGTAGTGACACCTGCTGCAGCAAATATGGTGACTGACAGACTTCAGGCTCTAGCTACCATTAAAGAAAATTTGGCAAAAGCACAGAACAGAATGAAGACGTTTGCGGATGCACACAGATCCGAGAGGGTGTTTGAGGTGGGGGACTGGGTATTCCTCAAGTTACAACCATACAAGCAGCAGACGGTATCCATTAGAAGGAATTTGAAGCTAGCTTCCAAATACTTCGGCCCATTTTAGATTCTTGAGAGGATTGGAGCGGTTGCTTACAAACTCAAATTACCTCCAGAAGCTCGCATTCATCCAATATTTCATGTATCCCTGCTCAAAAAGAAGGTAGGCGACATTAACAAAATTTCTGAATCTCTGCCAACTATGGGGAATACAGGCAATGTTTGCTGGAACCTGAGAAGGTGCTGAAGCGAAGAGTGATTTTGAGGGATTCCTTGCCAGTAGTGCAGTACCTCATCAAATGGAATCACCTTGGCGAAGAAGAATCCTCGTGGGAAGATAAATCATTCATCTCCAAGCAATTTCCAACTTTTATAGCTTGAGGACAAGCTGCATTTTTAACGGAGAGGGAATGTCAGGAATAATAGTGTAACGCTGTCGTTTAATAGCCCAAATGAGAAGGTTGTAAACGTCGTCGTTTCAATTGCCTGATTTAGCTGGAAGGCACGTGAGTGAGAATAGTATATAGGGGACCTTTGTAACTGTTTCGGTTGTCCAGAATAATATTCATAACTGATTCTTTCTTCTTTCTCTTTCTCTCTCTTCTAGTGTCCTTAGCTCATTCTCCTTTCTTCCCCAATTCTTACTTCGTTTACTCGATAATAGCTTGGATTTCACCGTCGTTTGATTCAGTCCCTGACATACTACCATAATCAATTAAACTGAAAAGGATATATAATCACATTTTATGTTCTGTATTAGTAGGTTTGAATTCCTGATCGAATAACACTTACAACCTCATGGTCGTTTAACTTTAAAAAAAAAAAAAAGAAAAAGAAAAAGGAAAAAAGACAGGTAATACAAGTAATATAATCTTAAATTGTGTACATAAGAAACCTAAGCAAAACAAACGAAAGAAATAAAGCTGATTATGACACCATTTGATGTCATAATTAGGCTTTATGATACTAATCCAATGTGAAACATTTGTCTATTGAAGAAAGATGTAGTGGGCAGCACTGTGAGCGTATTTTAGAAGGTTGTGATATGGAGGACATACTTAACTTTGACAGTAAGATAACATCATTATCTCTTATACTACTGCAGCCAAGACTGCTCCAATAATAGGGTGCTGTAAAGCTAAACTCATGCTTGTTATTAGTTCTTATTTTATGGGCATATGCAAATCTCAAATCTAAGAATCATTTGAACTTCAGTACAAGAAAAAAAAAACATGAACAAGACTGTGAGAGACGATGGTAGATTTGAGATAGTTTCAAGAAGGTTAATGGGTTTTTGCTGAATGTAAATGGGTTTTTGTTAGATTAATTTGTGTTTATAACAATGTTTACAGTTTGTTTTAGCAGTTCTTTGGAGTTCTGAACTTCTTCTATATCCTGTTCTATTGGAAGCCTATATGTGCACTTATGGAACTAGAAAATATATTTCGGAGGCGAATTTCATATATTCATAAGATTTGGAATCAAAATGAGAGCATTTAGATTTTTGCAGGGCAAAGAATTTAATCTATAAATACCATATTCGAAATCTTTCTAGTTTTTAAGGGAAGAAACATATAGGATTTCTAAAATTTAGGGGCCGTGACCCCTATTCACTCCACTTAGTTTTGTTTTTGGATATATGTTATTTGTGCATGTACATTTGATAGAGTAATGAAAATTAAATTTCTCTCGGATATTCTTGACTTGGGATTTTAATTTTCAAGGTAAATTAGACTTTTAGTTTCGAACTCGAGGATTCTAGATATATAGCATGTGATGTTCCTTGAATAATGGACCTTTGTCAAAAGTTATATAATCTTTTCATAATTGGGCAATCAACTTGTGAAAGTAATTTTCTGCTCATGCTATGTACATATTCTATAGAATTTTCTTTTTTTTCTTTCTCCCTATGAGAATGCATCCATGTTAGTAGTACTACACCTTTAGATATAAGACGAGTGATCTCATCTCAATAGGACAAAGGAGAAAGAGAGAAAAAGAAACTCACTCATTTTCTCCGTACATGAATGATTGTTTTGTTGATAAGCACTGCCAAAAGGAAGACTATGAATTAAGGTTGGTATTCACTGATTTTGACCCTTTTGTGGTTATAATATCAACTGCAGCTCAAGTACTCAATTAAGACTGTGGAATCACAGTATCATATAGGAATCATATATTTGTCAAGCCATGTAGCTCAAGTAATTTGAAAGTATGACTGCACAATTCTAATTCTCATAGGCTTTCACATCAAGAAAAAACAAATATAAAGCCTGATGTTATAATAAACTTTGTGCAAAATAGCCTAGTTTTCGATTGTCTTAAACCTTACAAAATTTGATTATAGAAATTGATTATGAAGAATAATCAAAATCGGCGAAAACTACTCTATAAATTTTGACCTTTTTGGTCATTAAAAAATATTTATAATCAGAATATAAAAACCAACCGAAAACATCATAAATATTGATTATTCAAAATTAGAATTTATAATCAGCTAAAATAATCATTCGAGAACGAACCTAGAATATTCCAATTATAGGCAAAATGACAAAGTACTCAAAAAATAAAATCCATGGATGTCCTAAATGTTCTAGCTATAAATCAGACAAACTTGCACCAAGGGGAATGGCAAAATGGGGTACCGTATCGTTATCAAACCTATCATTATGGGAAAACGTAATTAACTACTTTCAATTGTGACCAAAAGGCCACACTTCAGCAAGAAGTTATCAAATCAAATTCATGCAACAAATCCGATCATATCTTAAAAGAAAGTGGGTGTTATCTATCAGATATATACTCGCAAGAAATGCTCTAACAATGCAATATTACTAAGCTTAGCTTAAATAAATGTCAGCACTTGAGCCTTCTCCGAAAAAGTATCACAAACAACCATCCATTGACCCTTGCAGAGGGCTATAAAATATTGCAGTTAAAGAGTGTCATTCCTTAAAGTCCACATTGCAATAATATATACCTGCTTTTAAGTGTGGGCATGTTGTGATTAAACTCAAAGAAAGCTACAACATAGTACTAGAATTCAATTGTTTATAGTGTTGCACACCAACCGGTCTAAGAACCTATTTACTTTTTCCTACCAAGCTAGAGGAAGGAAAAAGTCTTCAAATCTCGCTTGCGAAGATCCTACACAAATGAAGATGCTTCAACCGCACAGCACATGTACTGCAAGTCAAGAAAATGAACGAACCTACCAAATCCTTCCTGAGCTGGACTTGATCTACATGCAGAGCCTACAGCATTATACATCAAAAATGACTTAGGATTACAAATACAAGTTTCCCTTTTGTTATCCCAGAGATTTTTACTGCTCAGAGGAAAGAATGAAACCTCCAGATCTTCAGCATAAATGTTCACCCAACTAAAGCAGTACACACGGACGAGCATATGGTGAATATTCCTTAGCTGCTCTCGGAATAATGTCTCTCCTGTGTTAGATTATGAAAGACCTAGGCAGATTACGCAAGTATATTGTTTTATCCATCTTGATGAAGTAAATTATCGTTTAAACTCAAAGGGCAGCTAATCTTCAATCTCTAGTTTGTCAACAACAGCCAGTCTTAGCTGAATACTGAGACAGAGGGATGATTCAACAAACATTGTACTGAGGTAGCGCAAAATCTTCTCTTGCTACGTTGAGAGATAACTAGAAAAAGTTCCCACTTTGTCTTCATTCATGGTGATATACCAGGAACATCCGGAACAAGCAGCTTCGGTTTCTTTGTCTTCTCAACAAGTATAGCTTGGGTACTTAGGACCAAACCAGCAACAGAGACAGCATTCTGAAGTGCATACCTTGAGATTTTACAAGGATCAACAACTCCAGCCCTAAGAAGGTCTTCATATTGTCCCGTCAATGCGTTATATCCAATTTGCCAGTCACAGGCTTGAATTTTCTCCACAACTACAGCTCCATCAACACCTGCATTGGCTGCAATATAGTTTGCAGGTGCAAGAAGTGCCTGAAATTCATTACAACATATTACATAACCATGAAGCTGATCAAAATGACATTTCTACTTCAAAAACTCGTTTGTTCCTTAACATCAAACAAATCAACTTAAAAACCCATCTTAGAGATTACACTTAAACAGGGTCTGTGCTTTCTGGTGAATGAACTTCCAGACATAACAAATATATGTAACATTGGAATGGGCTCCTACATGATACTCATCATAAATATAAGTAAGAAACCAATGGTGATCGCATTTTCTGAATCAGTGTTTCCTGTTAGAATACATGCATATACCATATATTGCATTTGAAATCAGCCTTTCTCATAAGCAACATACTCATCCAAGGAACAGACAGCTAACATGGCAAAAGAATACAGTTTTATGCTTTTTTAAATATCATAATATCATAATGTTGTCTAAACTCTGAATTACATCTGACCCAGGACCAGGAAGCTCCATCAAATTCCAAGAAAACACAACTTCAGCGCTCAAGAACTGACCACCAGTGCCACTTACATAAGCATCACGCACAAAAGAAGGAAGAAACTATGTCATACCATTTGTATAATCTCAGCACCAAGCTGTTCATCTGGATCTCGAATGTGTTCCTTAATTATTGGTACTTCTTTGGAGAGGTGTATGAATGCAGCTCCTCCACCAGGCACAATACCTTCATCCATAGCAGCGAATGTAGCGTTTTTTGCATCCTCAATTCTTAGTTTACGATCTTCAAGTTCTACCTCAGTGTGAGCTCCAACCTGATGCCAATCAATTGCTTGAGAAAACAAAAAAAGAAAAGAAAAAAGAAATTGTTTTGATTAAGTCTGAAAAAGGAACGTTTTGACAGAATCTGAAAAGAAAACTTCAGACCACAAAAACCTCTGCAATATCCTATCCCCACTTGTGCTGAAGAAGGATCATAATCCAATACTTAACTACATACTTATAGAAATAGCAAGCACACCAATGTCTGCTGCAAGCATCACTAATTCTTTTTTTTTTTTTTTAAGTGTAAGTGGGAGATATCGAACCTGGGACCTCTAACACTAATTCAAACATATCAAACACAGCAAAATAGCCACCGATCTAACCTCAATGTTCTTTTCCTAGAGCTAGTTATTGTATGAGAAGATAACTAAACAATGTGTCCAAGCATTTATATGTTGCACTCCCCCATTGCCTCTTAACAAACTTATTACTTTCCCAAGAAAACATATCATGAGATGGTAATGTTAGCAGCATCTTCATGAATGTGGCAAACTCACATTGATACACAAGTATTTAGACACACTTTCAAGTCTCAAGGAAAAATGCTACAGAGATAGTCCCAAATATTTATCGAAACAATCAACTATTCAAGATGAAATCTCTTCTTTTAAACTGAATTCAGTTACAATAATTTCTGATTACAATCTCAATGCAATAAACAACAAAAATTTGTTAAAAGTTAAGCAAGAGCATGATGCATAAGCCAACTTAATCTATCATAAACCTTGTACAAATGACAATTATATGAAAACTATCATACTCCAACTTGATCCATCATAAGCCTTGTACAAATGACAATTATATGAAACCTATCCCACTCCCAATCATACTGAGTGCCATACACTGTTTGGGATGGTTAATTAGGAAGAGGTGGAAATATAACACTACATTTGTCAAAGAGATATAAGGAGAGAGAGTCAGAGAGAAGAAAAAAGAACGGAAACATATGAGTGCTGTTACATTGGATGTGATATTAGGTGAAAGTGGACAACGCTGCTAGGCCCCATTTTCAGGTGTGTCAAGTATTTAATATGTGCCCATATATTCAACGCAATTTTGAAGAACTCAAACATGTAGGTCAAAGGAAAGAAGAGATTAAATTGACAGGTTAAAAGGGTAAGTCAGACATTTACAGCAGGATAGAAGGGGAAAGAGGCTTAAAATTATACTTCTGCTACCTTGATTATAGCCACACCTCCACAGAGTTTTGCAATTCTTTCAGAAAGCTTTTGGGACAGGTATTTACTATCTGTCTCAGAAAGATTCTTCTTTATCTCCATAATTCTTGCTTGTATTTCGGCTTTAGTAGATGGATCAGCAACAATGGTGGTAGAATTACTTGTTATGGTTACTTTTCGTGCAATCCCAAGCTGATCAGAGGTTGCACCTTCAAGAGTGAGACCCAGATCTCCAGAAAGAAAATCAGCACCTGGTTGTTATGGTATAGAGCCAATCCAGAAGGAAGAAAAATCAATGCACCCACAAACCTTAAAAACATAATGTAAAAAACCTTCATGATAAAGAATATCATGACTCCACAAATAATTCTGAAATCTACAAATCATTGTAGGAAAATGGTTCACTCTGCTTGTTATGTATCTTGACAAAATATGCTGCAACTTAGCAAAAGGTCTATTTTATTCTTAGTTATTTATTGGAAATTGACAAGTACTTTGGCTGTGTTATGTATCTTGACAAAATATGCTGCAACTTAGCAAAAGGTCTATTTTATTCTTAGTTATTTATTGGAAATTGACAAGTACTTTGGCTGTTAGCAACTTTGGAATTGCCCTTCAGTAGTGTATTATGTGCTGTTCAGACATCCAATTTAATGGCAATTAGCATTCAAATTATATTGAAACACAAACTTGGGGTCTTGCAAAAAAGAATTGAAAAAAAAGAAAGCAATGGAAATATTTTATCAACATGACAGAGTTTGACAAATATTTTAATGGATTTGTCACATTGACATGGAATATGGAAAACTTTTGGAACTTGAGACAAAAACATCCTGTACATCTTTATCATTTTCTAGGAAAATATACTACTTTGGATATAGAAATATCATCCAACCTTACCTGTCATAAGAGAGATATCTTGCAATAAAGCTTTCTTCCCTTCTCCAAATCCTGGGCACTTAACAACAGCAACATTCAGTATGCCTTGCCTTTTATTCACAACTAGCATTTCCAGCACCACCCTTGAAATATCTTCCGCAATTATCAACAGTGGGACATTCAACTGAGTTACTTTTTCCAGCATAGACACAATCTCCCGTGCACTTGATATCTTTTGATCGGTAACCATAACTTTAGCATTTTCAAACTCAACTAGAGATTTATCTACATTTGTAATGAAATGAGGAGACATGTACCCCTTGTCAATCTGTAGGAAAAGAATGCCTGAATAGAAATCAATAAAAATATAAAAAACCAAATAAAAGAAGAGAGACAAAAAGTGAATGCATGTGTCGGTGAACAGATATACACATCCAAAACAACACAAAATTAAATGGATCCCCAAGAATAGAATAGTCCAAATTCAAGGGGGGGGGTGTTAAAGATCAACAGAAACTACTGTTGCACTTTGGGACCAGACCTGATAAGAAACATCAAATATGATGGCAATCTGAACTACATCAAGTACCTCAAGCTATCTTACTCTTTTCCTCCATTTTAAATTGAAGGGTAACTTTGATAGTTGATTATAACACCACATTCATTATTGCTTTGGATATTTCCAATCAAATAATGTGACGGACTCAGCATAAAAAGAAAATTAAAGAACTGTCCTGAAAAGTTCCAAGATAGCAGATGTATCCACAATTAACTGCCCCAAAAACAATAATATGGTGTAGAAACATGCTCTCAAATAGTCCAAAACTCTTGCCATTGAAATGAAAATATGTCTATGAAAAACCAAATTATGCACAGACAAAAGTTATTGAGCACCCTATGCTCTTCCCAAGGCGACATTTCTACAATCCCTCTCCTACTGTTGCTCTTTTCTCAATTGTGCAAAGCCACAAATCCTAGCCATTAAGATCACGTGGTGGAGATCAAAGAGGAAGTAAAACAAAATGTGTTTTTGTGTGTGATGAAGGATATGGACACTGCACTGAGGCTGTCACTGTGACAGAGTTTTCCATACTTAGGAGGTTTACAAGAAAATAGGCATTAAAACCAAACCAAGAAATTTGTTTGCAAATTCTGAAAGGTACAATACAATTTCAGCCACCCTTCAAGGCTAGATAGGGTCTGATATGTAATAGCTACAGCTAGTAGCCAGGCTTCAAGCTTTTGGTGATTTTGAGTTAGAAAACAGGTTCAAAGCCAAAGAACTAGCCTTTTTATGTACACTATGTGGTAAAGCTACTTGAAGCAACCAACTACCGGTCTGCAGGATTCATTCCAACTATTGCTGTCCGGATCATGAAGTCTGTACTTAATATTCCCGATGATGATCAAAAATAGAGGAGGGAAGGAATGCAAAGACAGGAAATAGAAGTGGAGAAAAACTAGGAAAGGAGATAATACAAGTTTAAAAGCAAATAGAAAAACATAAAACTATTAGTGTAGCGGTGTTTGTTGCACATGCTTCAAAACTTGTGCTCTGTAAATGCATTATTCTGTTCTAATCTTTGTTAATGTTAATATAAATTATAAACAGAAGATTTCTAATTGCTACACGAATTGCATATAAAAGTGATAAGAAATTTCAAAGTGTATAAAAGTTTATACATTTCGCATGTAACAAGGTTCAAGAGAAATTCTTGACAATGGAGGCCAGCATGAATCAAAAGAACAGATTGGATGGACTTGCATCACTGACGAACTTTCAGGATGTGGGTCAAACATGCTCAGATTAAAAGTAGTTGAATATATGAATTTCAAAAGATGAAGTGGGGATGATGCCCAATAAAATAGAAGCGTGGAGTCAGAAACTATTATTTTAAACTATCTACCATTATAAATATATATTTGTAGGTCCACATCAACTTCCTAAGGACAGAGCCAATCAACTAGTAAAAGTTGATATACTTATCAGGAACACCAGAATAAAAACATCTATATATATTTGGCTTCAAGGAGTATGTGAACTTGAAGATTCTGCAACATATAAACATTTCTGATATCAATTCTGAACATCAACATGAAGTAAAGAATTCCAAATGTTATCAACTGCTGTACATCTTTACACAAAATGTGAGCTCAATATGAGTATCTGTCATATTAAACTGACTTCAAAAATGAAGTGCCTGGTTCTGGCCACCAAGTTATTTTCTGCACCAATTTGGTCGATCGATTCATCCAAGTATCTTATGTGGGTCCATATGCATACATTCAGCTGAATGAAGTGCATGATTGCATTCAGTTGAGGATTACTTTGTACAGCTAAGTTCTTTCAAAACTGTGATCAATTGACCTTTAGAGCTTAACACATCAACCTAGCTGCCTACAGTTTTTGTCTTCATCCAGTTAAGAGGAGTATTTGAATTGTTTACAAAATGAGACTTATCTATTGAGTGGCCAAATTAATTCGAAAAAACAAAGTGGCCAAAAATGTCCTTTGGAAAAGCTAAACAGCTGTTTTTGTGCTTCCAGTCTCTCAGTTTATTTCCTAGCATATCAACTAAGGCAAATCAATCAGCCAGAGGAAGTTCCCCATCATGTGTTCCCCATCATGTGACTATATTTGCCAAATTTGAAGAGAAATCAATCTTTAACTGCAGATGTCAAAAAACCATTTGCAGTCTGGCCCAGTCAAACTATACCGTAATCACAAGCAAGTAACAACTCACTACTTAGATAGTATAGTTACCTTCATTCCTTCTTCAACTGTAACAGAGGTTTCGAATGTTGGGGAAGATTCAATGGATATTACTCCATCAGGACCAATCTTATCAATAGCTTCAGCAATAATATTGCCAATATACTCATCATTTCCAGCAGAGATGGATGCAACAGCTGCAGCAACCAGAAGAACAGTAATAAAAACTAAACAACTTTCTATGAATAATGAATCCCAAAACGTGAAAAGGAAAAGTTACCCTGTATATCTTCCCTTCCTTTTACAGGATAGCTTTTCTTCTTAAGGATCTTAACTAATTCTTTTACTGTCTTCTGCATTCCATTTTTTAAAGATTCAGGGTTAGCCCCAAAAGAAGCAGCTAACAACCCTAGCTTGATCATTTCTCGAGCCAAAATAATTGCAGTTGTTGTACCATCCCCAGCTGAATCATTCATCTTAGTTGCAACCTACAATGAAGTTGTATGAAAAGTTAATGATCAATGATTCCAGAAAAATTGGCTAAATGACGAACAAATCAAAGATTTTAATTTTTCCTAAAAGAAACACTGTCCAGGAGCATGAGAGACCTCTTGGATCAGCATCGCTCCAGCATTCTCAATTGCATCAGAAAGTTCAATTGCCCGGGCTATTGTTACACCATCATTTATTACTTTAAGTGTGTCAGATTCCAAAAGAACAACATTGCGCCCTGAAGAGCATCACAAAATTACTTGACAATTAGAGAAAGATCAAAGCATAATTATGAAAGAACAATAGAACCCATAAATATATAAGTTATAGAGAATACTCAAACAACAAAGTTTCATTCTCCAAGGATGATGTCTTTTTCGTCCCAAAGGAAACAGAAAGAATGATGACTGTGAAAGTTAAATACTACAGTCCAACTACATATCCTCATTTTCCAAAGAAGGCTCCTTATTCATCCTAACGTGCCAGATATTATAAATTCTATACAGCATAAACAAATAATTTCATTTGCTAAAGATATTTAATTCACCCTGGTCTATGATGACTTCTCGAAAATCAATATGCACAGCAGAAGACCGAAACCAATATAGGACTCAATCTAACATAATATAAATAAAAGCAAATACACTGAAAAAATTGAACCGAATTTGGAGATATAAAAAGATAAACAGAAAAAAGAACAAAGTGAATGAAGCCCATTATACCTCTGGGTCCTATGGTAACAGAAACAGCATCAGCAAGCTTATTGATTCCTTTCAGTAAGGCCTCTCTGCACTCCCTGCCTTGGTAGATTTTCTTAGGCCCTGCTCTGACTATCATCATTTTTCTACTGACCTTTTTCCTCCAATTCATGTTTATGACGAGATTATCAACTTTGTTTCTTCCCAAAAACCCAAGTACATTTGGCTTTTCAGTTAATCCCTACAAAACCCAGAAATTAGAACAAAAAGATCAAGTGACAAAGGGATTAACTACAAAATTGGAAATCTCAAAGAAAAAAAATGAACAAGGAAAAGAGATGGACATTCTTACAGAGAATGGAGGAGGCTTCAGACTGAAGGATAAGAGGGACATTCTTCTTTTCTGTTATGTGATTAAGACGACATAAATTTAGAGATGGTGAGACTGAGGCTCTGAAGATATTGGGATCGTGTTATTTCTTACCTTTTCCCAGGGGTTTGGAAGGGTTTTAGAGGGAACTGATTGGACGAGTTGACAACCTGAGTCACCGAGTTAGAACTACTGACTCAAGGGTTGCTGTCCGAGTGCTGAATCAACGATCAACCTATTTTTTTTTTTTTTTTAAATCTATTTGGAGTTTCAGAGAGTGAGATTTTTTTTTTTTTTTTACCCTTTAGGTATAATTTCAGATACCTCCCTAAAGTTTCTCATAATATCACTCAGTTCAACTAAAATTTTTAAAATCTCACTTATTTCCCCTAGCAGCTTGACAAGATTAAATGTTCCTATCAAATGTCATAAATTAATGACATTACCCTTGTTCTTAATAACTATTTAACCAAAAAGTCAAAAAACTAAAATTTTTAAATAAAAAATGTATATTAAAAAATAAATTATTATCTAATAATGGTCCATATTTTTGTACACAAGGTTGTAGTGAGATAACAAAGGACATGAATAAATTAAATCTAGTAAAAATCAACCACTTAGAAGGATTTTGGTGGGTAATTAACATGTCAAAAATCTTGTGGACAATTATAAGGAGTCAAGAAAATTTGTTAGGATATATTTTAATGCATGTTGTAGTTTAAGTTGTACTAAAAACTAAAATAATCTCTTCATATGTGTGAATATTTTCAATGTTTAAATTTTGCTTTTGTTCTAATACAACTAAAATAAATAATTTAAATCCAGAAATTTACTCTTTATAAAAATTTCACCCTAATTTTACCTTTTATGGTTGTTGTAAACTTCATAAGGAGGATAATATAAGAGTAGCATTGGAATAAAATTTTACTTTTCTTGTATTTCCTTCAAATGGGCTAAAATGTTATAAAAAATGTCAATCCAAAGGTGATAAGTGAGATTTTAAAAATCTCAAAGGAGTTAAGTGATTATGAAAAATCTCAAAAGAGGTTTCTGAAATTACCCTTTCTTTTAATTGGGAATAGCTACAAATAAATAATAAATTTTACTACACTAAATTATAATTAAGGGCCCAACTACTAATTAAGAGAGAACATAAGTGAATTATGTGAAGATTGAAGGATTCGATAGAAGAATTTCTAAACTAGATAACTAATCAGGTGTATTTCTATTCCTTCTTGATTGTCCAATAATATTGTGCAAAAGTTTGAACACCTATAATTCAGGGAAACTTCGATGCCCTTAACAAACATGCTCAACTTGCTCAAGTGAATTGGTTATTATTTATCAAAAAAGTGAATTGGTTATTCAGAGATATTTATAGCTAGGTTGATACATGATCCTAGAAAGATTATTAGGGTGGAAAATGTCCATAAAATGGTAAAGATAGACCAAGTCACTTGAGCCAGTGTCTGATTTAAGTGGTTGGACATTTGATTTATGTTTAAACTAGTCTAATCCACCCGCTGAGCACAAAAGTGATAATTGCATGCAGAGCTGCAAAGAATATCGTATATTATAGTAATGTGCAGCTCAGCCCAAATTGCAGTTGAAACTAAATAGTGGCTTCATTATTCAGGGAAGAAAGTTCTTGATTCTGGAAACAGTTTTAAAACGTGCAAGGCATAAGAATTTTACATTTTCCACTCCACTCATCTTCTAGCTAGTGCAGATCAACCATTTGCTGCCGTTTGCCAAAGATTAAGGTGACATTTTCTCCCCCTGCATGCTATTCGGCTCAGCCCCTTGGCTCTGAATCATGTACTAATTCAAACGGAAAAGGGTTTAAAAGTGAAGACCAAATGAAAGATGCTGAATGTTGTTAAAAAAGATTTGGTTATTGGAACAGGCTGTCCAATTCTTAGAATTATTTTCAATCACATGTAGCATTCCATTCAGGTAAATACATCCTATTGTGCTACATAGAGTAGCGTTCATCTTTCCTTAGTACAACCTTCAGGCGATTGAGAACTCAAGGAAGCAGCCAACTGCAAATTGAATTCATGATGAGTAGCTTCTGAATGCAAAACTCAATGAAATGGAACTAAATTCTAAACCTAGACTCATTTTCAATGCGTGAGAAATGCCTTAACATGAGAAAGCAAAAGATTGAACTTCAATTTCAATCAAAAGTAAATGCAACATATGATCCGGGGACCATTTTTTGACATATTGAGCCACTAATGCTTCTGATCTTCTGCTTCACAATGCTTGGTGTATTGCTCAGAGTCCAGTAGAGAGTTAAGTTCATCCTTGTTACTTATGTCCACCTTCATGATCCATCCATCTTTATATGGGCTTCCATTAACCTGCATTTAGACATCTACTTATTCAGTATAAAATACCAAACACAAAGATATGAGCAAATAATTAATGTAAACATTTTATAGGATATTTGACAGAAAACAAAGAATTCCATTTGCAACTGACTTGGAAGAAATATAAAAGCTAGGCTGACAGTAGACCCTTGAAAAATATAGACTTAAACGTAATCAACTCTAAAACCAAAGACTATGCCATTTTGCTCCTTCTGGTTATAATGAACTTGCAATTCAAAAGAGTGAAAATATTAAACAAGAGTGAGGTGAGGGAGAGAGCTGAACATATTTCCAAATTATTGACAGCATGCAGAATATGCAGGTGTAAAAGCAAAGTTTCAAATGCTGACAAATTAGACCAACCATGAAGCTTAGTAGCTAGAGAAGAAGCTATTGTGGCAGATTACAACCGGGAATAGTATGCTTTGCTCATGAACTAATTAATTCCAGAATAGAAAGGCGAATGTGCACAAATAACAGAGAAGTGTAATTTAGAAGTTCAAATCGGATGTGCATAAAAAGAATATATGAATCTTGAATCTTGAGGTGGAATGCTAACAAATAAACTAGCAACCAAACTATTTTTCTCATTTGACAACTGATATGTTTCTTGCTAATTATCTCTCTTTGCCCACCAGTCTTGTTTACCCTATTATTTACCAAATAAAGATGGAAGGAGTACAGGAAGTTACCGCTGAGCCATTGGCCTGCCATAGGGAATGCAATCTAACCTCATGATTGGAAACACAGAAGCAGCAATATAGATGTACAGCATCGTAATAAGCAATTGATAGTGTGTATTAGCAGTATCAACAATACTTGCCAAAGAGATAATTTTGGTAAAGTCTAGTCTAGAGAGAGAAGGAAAAACACAAAGAGATAATAGAGCACAGTGTTTGTAAAGACCGAAGCTCACCTAGCTAGCACCCATTCTTATATCAATTAAATATCTCCGTAATCGGTTCTGACAAAATACATTTGAAGCACTTTCCCATTGTACCATTTCTGTTCTCATTCATTATGCTTGTTTTGAGAATGGTTGAACAAAAATGACAGAAACTACATAACGTTTCACAACATATACAGGAAGAACCAAAGTCCTCTATACTAAAAACAGTATGTCTACTATAATAAATTTCTGCAAGTATTCTGGTTGCACATGTTTGGTCTTTTGAATGAAACTAGACTAGTATACATTTATATTCATCTTTTTGTTTACTTGCTTTACATCCCCTCTTGGAGTAATGATAAAGTGGATACAGCTATCCACCTTTGATCAGTAGACGTATAATGGTCTCAGATAAAACACTGTGATCATGAATGCAAAAAGATAATTCAGCATGCTGGGAGTTAAATGCAAATTTCACCAAAAAGGATTAGTCTGACAAAGATATTTTGGTACGTAATTTAGAGCACAAGCAAGAAAAATTTTACTCTTGCTTTCTGTTTTGTTGTGTGGGTGTATTTCTGCCAAAATTAAATCATCCCTAACAGCAAGAGGAGCGAGAAGCCAGTAAAAATCTTTTTCCCCCCAACATTGCAGTTAATGCTTAAGGTATGCATAAAACAATTCTCAAGGAGATAACTTCCGAGAACTTACCAAGCCAGGAGAATCACCAAGCTTTTCATTAACTTCAACCACTTTTCCAGAAACAGGAGAGTAAACATCACTAGTGGCTTTAACACTTTCAACAGCACCAAAACTATCCCCCTGTTTCACCTCTTTCCCAACTTCAGGTAATTCCACATAGACAACATCACCCAGATGATCCTGAGCATGATCAGTAATGCCCACAGTAGCAGAGTTACCATCAACTTTCACCCATTCATGAGAGTCTGCATATTTTAGATCCTTGATAACTGCAACAAAATTTCACTCAGGGAAAACATCAGGATCAAATACTGTGCTTTAATTATGTTCAAATCCATCAAAAGTAACTTTTGACAAAGCAGTAAGGAGGAAGGAAAACAATGCCAGAGTTCATTTACTAAGACTAAACCAGTGTCCATGTAAATTAGACAAAGTGGAAAAAAGTTCTACAATTCAAATACAGTGACAGCACATGCAGAAAAAGCAACTAGGATACAACCTCAGTACCTCTGGATTACAAATAAGCTAATTTGAGTCAATTACTAACTCAAAACAGAAAAAATTACACCTAACATGCCTGATGTAAAAGAAAACAATGATAGTCACCCTATAAGCTCTCAAAAATTGAATGCATATTACTGGAATGTTTGTTTTCCATGACAGAAAAGAAAAAAGTGCGTGTTTTTGGCCCACTTTATATCTCTGTTTTGGCTCTTCTGATGATATTTTATCTGCACATTTTTTTGGCCAACTTCACAAATTCCTAATACTTTCCCGGATAAATTTTGACATATAAAACATAATATACTCCATAGATAAAGTAATAAGTAATCAGGAAAAACGACAAATAAAACTGACGAAAATCATAAAGATTTCAAGAGCTTCACATTTAAATACATGCAATCTACCGTTTGATATATCATAAGCTATGCATTTTTCCAGTCCTAATGGAAAGATAATGAACTAAAAAACCCACAGGATATGAAAACTCATGTATCTCAAGAATCTTTTATTGATCCAAACGCACAAAAGTTCCCCGAACCCACGTTCCAAATTCAGAAATGGAAACTCAAGCCACCCAAAAACATCCTATTGATTTCAACACACAAAAATGGCTACAACCTACGTTCAAAAATCACATCTTTCTTCAAAAGAATCATAGATCAAGCAACTTTTCACATAACCAACCCATAAACAAGAGTCGCAACACGAAAAATACCAGAAAGAAATGAAAGACATATTACAAATACACCAAACACATTACCAGTGGCAAAACCTCTGTGGAATACAGAGATCCTAAGGTAGGAAGCGGCCTTTGACGCCCACAATTTTGTAGCCATGGCTTCAGATCAACCACCTGAATACCAACGAAGAACCAACCCACCAGTCACCACCGTTTCTGCGCTCTTCAATAGCACGCACTCACACACTACTGCTGTCTCGCAGGTTTTTGGTGTGGAGGCTTTCTGTCTGTTAAAGTTGGTAAATTGATTTATTATGTGGAAAGATTTTCAAGAATAGGAATTTGCAAGGGTACTCCCGAAATTGTTCAGTATTGGCATTGTGCACCAGCTACTATTGTTCAAAGTAAGAAAGCTCCTCTGGAATTATCATTTATGTAGAAGGTAGAATCAAAAAGTGTGGACTGGTGACAGTATAATGGACGAGATATTTGGCTAAATATTAAACATGCCAATGCTTTCACCTTTACCTATTAAGTAAAGAATTCTTTTTCACTATTTTGTTATGTGGCACTTAATAGATGTTGGTTCCCACATTATCTACTTCACATGTAGTCAATATTTTATTAATACAATTATTTAACTCTTATATTATGACCTTGACACTAAATTTATATATCTCAAAACAAATTTCTTATAAGTTAGTAGATAAAGTCATAAAGAAAATTCAAATAGTTTGTTTGATTATTATAATGTATAACTTATCTTACTAAGAATATATTTTTTTCAGAACTCACAGGAGTAAATGGCATAAACTAAATAAAACAAAATAACTCAAGTGTTCTTATATCATTATAGATTTTTTTAAAAGTATATTATAAAAAAATGAGAGAGGATTGTTATCAAAGTCATATGGACCTTAAAAACTATAAATCTAAAAATTTTAGTGTTATCAAGTTTTTACTTTCTTTAGTACAATGTGAAAAAGATTCATGTGATTGGAAAAATTAATAGACAATAAATCAATTTGAATTAAACAAATGAGATAGGAACGAGAAAGAATGAAAAAAGAAAATATTCTTAAAAACTATTCGACTGCTAACTTACGAATTACTTTTGGTTTAACATGTCATCTCTATTAGAACTTAGAAAGGCCCTCATATTACATTTTTCTATAGAAATATGAATAGTTCAACATATTTGACACCAATTAAAGAGGACTAGAAGCGTGCCTATGTTTACTTCAAACACTGAATTACACTGTTATTTTCTTGATATTTGGGGTTCTCTTGTAATTATCAAAACATAAAGTGCAGATCCTACGCATCTAGAAATTAAAATACTGAGGAGGTGGTGGGTCGATGCGTCAACAACCCCGTTCAGCAGAAGTTGGTGGGCTAGTGACAGGTGGCATTTTTTTCCCCTTAGAGTCTTGATATCTTTACTCATGGGTTCACAACATTTTCATGCTCCCCAAGGAATAAACTGCAAGAAAACCTGCAAGCCTTTGGAATTTTAGGTGAAAAAAATACCTTGTCTGCATTTTCAATCCAGAAATTCTTGAAACATTTTCGAAATTAATTTAATTGTTTCTGAGCTCTCAAAAGCTTAATTGGGTTCATCTCCATCTCCTGTCCTAACAGGTACAGGATCAATTGAAAAATGTTATACTCAAAAAAGGTCAAAAAAAAATTGCTCATTTGTCTTAGAAAATCTGTTTATAGTAGTGCCAATTACCAGAATAGTACCATTTAGTCAGCTTAAGGATGGTTGCTTGAAACAAAAAGGGGGAACAAAAAAAGAAAAGATAGGAAATTCTTTTTGCTAAGAAATGTCAAATATTCTATACCTTTTTGTGTTTGTTTTGATTTTGTACTATATCCCACCACATAGAGGATATTTAAAAGAAAAAGATAATAAAATTTTAAAATTTGTCAAGTTCAGAGTTCAAATCTAAAACATGATAGTTCACCTGAGAAAGGCACGAGGAATAAAAATATTAACCATGTTGAAAAATCCAATGTCTATTTGACAAATTAATTTCTTTCCTTTGTTACTCTATGCCAGCTCAATGTTAAGCGTGCTTGGCAGATCTAGCTGGGCTTAGGCAGACTCATTACTATTTGGTGTAAAAATTCTTTTAAGATTTGGTGTAAAATTAAACGATTTTAGTTTTATTGTACACTTTATTTATGTACACTTATTGAATTAAAAATATATCAAATCTTATAAGAATCATACCTACTAAACACAGCTACATCTGCCTAAGTTTGACTTAAAATGGCATCTCTACTTGAGAAAAAAAATGATTTTTCTTCATTTTTACTTGGTAAAAAATGATTTGGCTTCCGGGCGAGATATTGAATATTTAAATGCTTGCGATTTTCGTTTTTACAAGTTTTTAGTAGATCTTTATCTTCATTCCATTATTAATATACAAACTTTGAATGCAATTAATTGACGTACCAATTCATGTCTTTTTTTTTCTGAATATTCCAAAATTGTTCTTTTCCCTTATATTGCTGTCCAAAATAGTACATATCCTTGAGAGTACATTTATGCTATTTAACCATGGACTTTTTTTATGTCAGTAAATTTTGCTCTATGACAGGATACAGAATTCTTACTTCTGTGCTCATTGCCGTTTGGTAGTGTAGGAATAACGGAATAACTATCATAATATCCATGAAAACTTAAACAAATTAAGTATAAAATGAGCCAAGCCACTAGTATAATATGCAGTCCTACAGCATATTAATTTAAGCAAGATTCTAAACATTTGCTTATTGTTAATGCTTGATAGTTTAGCAGTTAGCAATAGCAAAGATTCTGTGCCTTCAAGGAACAAAGGAATCCCACCAACCATGCTACAGTCTGGTCCACCCCACATGGACCTTCTACACATATGCCCACCATCTTTGTTATTGAATAATCCCAATACAAGTCCCAATGTTTTTCTGCAGATAATATGACATGTATTCTGCAGGCTGTTTTCCTTAACTAAAAGTTTGAAATGGAATGAAGACTTTTGCATATCATACTTATACTGCTATGAGGAACTATTATATGCTGATCTATTTGAATTTGAAGCATTGCTTTTATTGGGACATTCCTTTCTAATTTTGTCAATTGAATTCCCCACAGAATTTGCACAAAAGCCAGTCTTAGATGTAGAAGGTAGCACAGGGGTAAAAGCATTTATAAAAAAGTTGCCTGGTTTGTATTTCAAAATCGGAATCATAAACTTCCCTATGTGTGTAGATTTTCATCATTATCCTTTCCCATTTGGTTTGGATGCAAAATGTGACTCATTCAACCAATGAGTTAATTGGTTTAAAATTCATGTCATGAGTACCAAGATTTTACGTTTTCATTCCCATTGAACGATTCCCATACTCGTACTCGTCTATCAAACAATAGGGTTTACAATACCTGAATCTTATACCTGTTTATTAAAGCACCCTGGTTCAATGTTAGTCCAACCAAGCATACTCAACTATTAGACAAGTGTTGTTTGTATGACTATTTGACATAATGAAAAAAGTTCACATACAAAGTGATATTTGCCTCACTATTACTTGCATTAAGATGGTCCTAGAGCATTCAAAATCATGTAATTGGTTCGTTGCTTAGTGTTTTATAGCATCCAACTGGTGATTGGCTCTTGCCTTTCTTCATCTGACTGTATATTCAAAAGGAGGAATGCACAATAATCTCATAGTGTATGAGCAGATAATTGTGTGCAAGGTGGTTGAGTATTAGTTAACTGCTTCTATATATGAATAAAGAAATAAATGAAATACCTGCAAGATTTGCTGTCTTATAGATATGATTCTGAGTGCTTGGTGTGACAATTTTGCTTCTTTTTCCTTGGTTGGATTTGGACATATTTCAAAGCATGTCTTCCTGAAGAGGAAATCTTGAAATTTTTGAAAGGAAAAAAGTGAAAACTATGCAATAAACAAGGGTCTTTCGCCCTTGTGAATTGTTCTAATTACAGTAGTAACTTGCTCAATCTGGTCTTCTCTCGAGCAAGAAGAGAGAAGCACTTTGGCAGTTCCTGCATCTGGATGGCAACCATTATCGATCATCTCCTCAAAAATCTCTAAACATTTTTTGTACATTTTCTTTCTAGAGTAAGCTCCAAGTCGAGAAGTCCAAGTTACAACATCTGCTTTCAACTTCTTTGCAGGAAGTGACAGGAAAATCTCTTCCATTTTCTCAAAAAATCCAGCTCGTCCATAGGTATTGATCAAGATATTGTAAGTACTGATATCAGCTGCATATGGTCCATTTTTCATGGCTTCTAAGATCTCTTCCATTTTCTCAAACTGGCCCAGGCGACCATACAGATTGATCATACTATTAAGCACAAAAGTGTCTGGTTTAAGTCCAGACTTCTGCATTTCATTCAAAATTTGCTCGCATTTTTGCACATTACTTGTTCTTGAATAGGCTGATAAAAGTAACATGTGTGACTTCATAGTTGGTGATATCCCGAGCTGCTTCATTTGCTCAAAAACAGCTTCTGCATCTGCAATTGAAGCAACCAAGAACCCACAAGTAACATTGAGAATGTTGACAAACATCCGAAATTAAGAAGTATTCCATAATTTAGAGAATCTAGAAAGATCATAAACTCATGAAAGAAATTTCTTGAATGAATATCACTTAAAATTATGACATAATTGAAGTTATGTCTAGATCACTAAGCAAAAACAACTCTACAGTGAATAACAACACTGGTAATGCTATTGCCTGTCATTAAAAGGGGTAACTAATTATTCTTTTGGTATTCTTGCTTTCTTTATGCTTAATGAACAGGTTACCAGATGGATTTGCCAATGCCTTTCTACATTTAAAACAGAAATTATCATTTCCAATTTTCTATAATAAATGAAGAAACAATATAATCGAATCAAATGCTTAAGTATTGTGTTAAGAAATGTTAGATCTCAAAACTATTTTTTTTGGGGGGACGGAAGCCTTTCAAATACTAATGTTGTTGAAGGATGGTCAAAATGACAACAGCAAGATATACATTATTATGTGTAGAAAATCTGTTTTAAACATGAAAGAAATTCATGATCCACCCATATTTCCAATGATTGTGCTAATAGAGTCCAAGTAATTGACCTTCAAGGAGACCAGCTCTCCCATATGCATCCACCATGATATTGTACGAGGCCCTATCTGGTTCACATCCCATATGCTTCATAAGTGAAAAGATTTCTGCAGCACCACTGGGAAAACCTGCACGGCTGCAGTAGAAAATAAATTAAAGACAATGATCTTAACAAACTTCAAGCTTATGTTTTCTTTTTCAAATAAGAATATATTGTAACAAGTTTGAATATTGCAAGTAGCTTCAGCAGCACTGGACAAGAGAAATGGTATAGGACTCAGATCTGGAGATTATAGATGTCTACTAGGAATGAGACAACTGTGGTGATGTTGCTGTATATATGATGCTACCAAGTGAAAATGAAAAATAAAACTGTTTAGAAATCCTAGTTATACATCAGTCTTCAGCCCATCACCAAAGCAAATTGGCTCAACCTAGGAATGGATAGTCACTGCTATAGTGTTTGTACTAATACAAACTCTCTTCATGCTTCTATCAGGTCTCGTTAGAATGATAACAAGTGCTCAATTCCATGATGAACCATCTAAATTTGAGTTAGCCACATAAGTCAGAACTCAGAAAAATGACGGTTGCAGGGCAGGAGCAAATATATGTTTCACCAAATAGCCAAATCTCCACTAGAAAGTCCAATGAACATCAACATGCCTATAATGTAGAACTAGTTTGTGCTTCTCAGAGCATCTAGAGATGACATTTCTTTTCACAACATTTCCCATCAATAAGCAGCTCCATGATCCTGAGTGTATTCATGATCAATCTGATAGTCCTATGGCTATATTATGATCCATGTGTAGGAAGCTCAAGCTTGACGTACAACTCGACTATTCCGACATCATTATTAGTCTTGATAAATTAACCAGATAAATCAGTAGTCAAGTCATTTAAGCCTTTTCAACAGTCTGAAACAGAAATAGGTGTTTACCTGTAAGCTTCCATGAGGGCATTGTAGGCATACACATCAGGCTCATGCCCAGCTTCCTGTAGCAGTTCGAAGATTTCTTCTGCTTTTTCACACAATCCATCCCTAGCAAATGCATTTACTAAGGCAGTGTAAGTGCAGATGTTAGGTTTGCACTTTTTACTTCTCATTTCATGGAACACCTTTAAGGCCATGTAGGACTTGTGATCCTGCACAGGCAGATATACATTATCATCCAAAAGAAGAAATATAAAAGAGGAAAAGAACCTTTAAAGCCAGAAGTTTCAAACCATGAGAGAAGTCCTTATTCTGAATATTTAGAGTACAACAGCACTTTGTCCTTAATGACAATACATATCTTAACATGAGATTTGCAATAGTATTGCTACAGATTACAATGATAATATCTCATCATGTTTGATGGATTAACATGTCGATTGTTGATTTTCTGTACTCTCCCACACTAGTGACCTTCCATGAACTTAATATTCCAATCAATTTCTTCATTTTCAATACCTCTGAAAGCATCTGATGCTTATTGACAATATGAAGCATGTCAATTAAAACTCTGCCAGCTAAGACTTCTGAAAATCAAATGAAAACGATGGATATTAAACAAATTCCTCATTAATTGGCATCTCTTTTCAATAGACTTGCATTGCATCTTCTAATTTGGATTTTCTTGCTACTTACCAGCAGTGGATGGATTGTCCCAGTTCGACTACTTCTTTTTAAATATATGAACCCTTAGAAATTTTTTCTCTGCTGAATTAATTCCCCTAGTAGCGGAACAACTTAAGACTGACAAAATGGAAAAGCTTGATTAAAATTCCCAAAAGAAGATGGTATCTAGAGGTATGACCCCAAAAGATGATGGGTCTAAAGGCAAGATAAACCAAATATTAGATTTCACCTTCCCATATAAGTTGATCAACATTGTATAAGTGTCTGTAGATGGTTTGCAGTGATCTCTCTCCATCCTTTGAAAGATCTCAAGAGCTTTTGTTGCATTTCTTAGTTTCATCAAACCATCAATGTAAGCATTGTATACTACTGTACCTGCAGATTATTAAAGATGGTAGTATTCTGCTGAGACTCTTTCGTGCCAGTACCAGAAGAAAGTTTAAAAAAGGACAACCATACTCCATTGTTAAGAAGTCACGTAACACCATCTGAGAAATGTCTAGGCAAATATTTCACTGCAATCATGAGATGTTGATAAATGCAAGCAAGCAGAATCATCAGTTAGAAAACTCCTGGTCTCCAATAATAAATTATTGATGCTCTATCTCTCATATCCAGGAGGTTGAGTGTACATGAAGAAACAAGCTAATAAGAAACAGAAAAAGCTCTCTAAGACATTATAAGATCACTTCACTATCAAGTATACCCATCTGGAGAAAAAAAAAGCTGTTTAAAGGGCCATAACATTGTGTTCTAGAAAAGATTGAGATTGATCCCTAGCCTTTGGATGATCTTCTTTTATTACTACCTCATACCTATGAAACCGGCCATTTATCATTATAATACAGTCCCATGCTGGACTAATGTATCCCTTCCACCCTTCCATATTTTTTTGTTGAGTAGTTGTCCAGTATACTGCAGCTAGATCAAGTAGGCGAAAATGAGTGGATGCAGGACTAAACATTGACACCACAAGAAGCAAAAGTTTGTACAGAAATGAGGGGATCCGGGACAGGAAATGGGATTTGAATAATAAGCTTGCAAGGCCTGACAAAGTTTAGATCTCTGTAGACAATGTTAACTTACTTGGGGGAAGGCCATGTACTCGCATCTCGGTGAAGATTGCTTCAGCCTTTTCAAGCAGGCCAGATGTGCAGTAGGCTTTCGTAAGAAGAGCATAAGTGTCTTCTGTAGGAATGCAGTGAGCTTCAAGGAGTTCTAAGTATATGGATTCTGCTTTCTTAATAAGTGATTTCTGTCCATAAGCATCTATGAGCAAATTGTAGCAAATGATATCAGGGTGGAAAGAGCTCCTGTACAATATCCATTCGCACATCTGGGATGGTGAACAAAAAGATCAGTTAGTCTAACCATGTCCGGAAAGCAATTAAATCACTGAAATCAGTTAACAATAAGGGCGTCGCTATGACGAACTCATTCATTTCCAATCCTAATAACTTATATGGCCGTCAATGGCAGGAAATTCAGACCATTTCATCTCAAGCAATGTCATGTGTTCTAAACATTTAAAAGTTTCTAGATTTTCGAATTTTTAACTTTCTGAGAATTCCAACTGAATAAGATATTCATGTTTGACAACCCTTAATAACTAACCTATCATCTACCAATAGAAAGTTAAAATTTGCATAAATGTGAATGCATTGAGATTGTCCTCTACCAGTTCATTCTTTTCGTATGTGTCAGAAATCATCAGGAGCTCTGAAGAATGAATAATTCTATTATATGTTTTCACCAAATTCCTGATAACCATTGTCCGTTGCATAAAATTCCTGGCATATTTGCGGTCATTATGAAGGGCTTTTTGACTAATTCATGCCCATTAACACAACTCGTTGTTCTCTTGTATTGATTGGAGAGGTTTCAATCATGTGGGCACGTGCACAGGTGAAAATGAGTTTATATTTGTACATAGAGTTAGCACTGAAAGGACATTAGGACCTTTCTTGCAACAAACAGAATTCAAATAGGATCAGAATTCAAATGTGGAACATGTTTTGACAGCCCTTTTCATGCAACAAACAAGATAAAGATGCAGTCAATGTTCATGATTAAACAGGATATGTTACAGAAGATTGACAAAACAGAGTTAGCCCACACTCGAAATTCATACTATGATGGTCTTAAACCCGTTCAAGTCATTTGACAACTCAAGTGTGTTGCACCAGGTCTGCTGCAGCCACGGTGAAGTTTCAGCCGATATCCCAGTGGTCCTTTATGTCTGTCCTCATTTTCCTTACACTGTGTTTTGCTTTGGATCAATACAGTGTCAAATTCCCAGTTTGCTATCCAAAATTTCATTTCCCTCAGTTTACATCTGTTATTCTGCTTTAAATTCCTTAGGCAGAAGTGCTAAAGGGGGTATCTTCTAGAACATGCCCATCTATAGATAAATGGAAAAGGAGAAAAATGATGAAAATAATCTTCCGCATTTCAATGTCGAATATGCAGGCATCATCACGTAAATAAAACTAAAAATTTTTTCTTGTATCAGTTAATGCATGTGCCAAAGTAAATCTCTATCCTTTCTTTGCAATTTTTCCACAACAAAAGGAAGTTGAATAACTGATATACCATCGTTTACAAACCAAAAGGTGACTAGGAAAAGAAGAGAAGTATGAAGGTGCAACCTGTATAATTGGATCCCATTGTTTATTAAGCCGAAGTTGAACAGCTACATTGATTAGGTCATCCCATGTATTATTAGTATGAGGAAGAGTGTCTAAAGAACTCCAAACTCTATGTACATCCACTTCCTTTTGTACATAATTTAGAACCTTCTGAGCAATGGGACTCAACACCGGAAATATCCCATCAACAAAACCAGACCCATACTGCCATCCCTTGCCCCTTAGAGAGCCTCCTGGCCAGAGATGATGATCCCAGCATTAGTACAGAATAATTCATGATATATGTGTAAAGAACAAATATGGATTTTTCTTTACCCTTTTGTCTAGAAACTCTTTTGTGATTAAAACTCCTCAATTTCCCGCGCTTGTCAATGAAAAGGCTGTCTGGCTTCAACTTCTCAACAGGTTCCTCAGTGGTAGTAGTAGCAGCTGTACACGTGACTCCAGTTTTGCAACATCTTGGTTCACTAAGTATATAATTCACTGGCCACTTAACAGACAGCCTACAAAACGTAGGATAAAAACAGTTATTCCCTCATCCCTCAGGCCGTATGATACAGAACAAAGAATCAATCAAGATAAGATTATCGCCACAAATTCATGCATCTCCATTTTGCATCAAAATGAAAAGATCAGGGGATGTAGGAATTCTCCCAATTGGGCGTGGCTATGTCGTTCCCAAGCAGTTCTGTTGGACATAAGGTAAATTCGCTCTCCCATGAATCAAAGCAAGATAAATGCACTGCCAACTACTAACATTTGCCTCTTATTCATTATTTCAAAGATGTGTATGTAAACCAACCTCCCACCAAAAATCAGGATTATATATGGTTGTGTCTTTAACGTTTTTGACATCTGTTACTTCCCATAGCTGTCATCCATTTTCATATACCTGAAGCATCCTTTAGCTTGGAAAAAAGAATCCAATAAGCCAGTTTTATCATAGTGCTCTGCTAAAGTTTCGAGTACTTAAATGACGCCTATATATCTAGCAAGCTCCAAAACCCAATCAAGGGGGCCTATTTTCTGTCTCAGTGCAACACAATCAAGTAAATTAACTCACTAGCAAAAGCACATTTCAAAAGGCAACGCAGAATAATATTGTAAATCAGTTCAAAGGAGGAGAATTGTGGAATCGTTCAGCAAGTAACACAAGTAAGACAATTGTGGAGTGCACAGAAATGGCCGGGGAATCAAAATTCAAGAATCAGGAATGCAAAACAACTTGAATGAATTAGGAAAAGAGTAGACTGTTGATGATGATGAGGCTTACATGGGCTGCAGTGGAGATAAATCCAATAAATTTGAAGCAGGTCTTTTGCAGAAATCGAAGTTGGCATTTGGATAAAAGAAAGTGCATCTCTGAAATATCTGCTACACATGCAGACATTCTTTCTCCATCATGGCAGTGTTGGATCTTAGCTAGAGAGATATTTAACACAATTCGGAATGTAGGGGAATGTTGATGTTTATTACTTTCAACAAAGATATTTTATGATTCTTTTGGGTAGATATTTTTTTGGGTCTCTCCCATCTTATCCCAAACTCCCCTCACATCTGTCGTAAGTCTCCCTCGTTAGTTCCATTTTTGTAAAAGAAGCAAAGTTTAAGCGTGCACCTTCCACTGCACTAAACATTAGCAGTAAAAAGATAAAGGATAACTTTTTTATACGGTCAATGTATAATTTTCTTAACACTAATAAGTTTAGATTAGAGCAAATGGCCAAAAATATCACTAAACTATTGACTTTGATGTCTTTTGGTCACTGAACTTTTTTTTAATCAAAAAATGTCACCGAACTCCTAAAAACATGCAAGTTTTACCATTCTGTCAAATATGCACGTTAAGTGGGATGGAGAGGTAATCTCCTGAACAATTCTGAGGGGCAAATTTGTCTCAAAATTTCAGCTCAGAGTCCACAACAACATCAATCCCACACAAATGGGATTCATTATACAAACTTAATATCTCAAAATGCAGCCAGGCTGCTTTCAAAAGATGGAGCTTTTCAGGATCCGGGGCTGAATCAAATAAATCGCGGAGCTTTTTTGGATAACCTGAGAGTTCTAATTGTAGATTGGAGCAGCTCAATAGTTGAATGAATATTGGAAAGTTGAAGGGTTTTTGTCAAAATTAACCGGTGGGGCGGTGGTATTGGTGCTGCGGTTGGGGATTGCATATCTCGAAACCCTTCTAAGGAATGTCTTCATTTCTGTAGAGGACCAATTCTCCGAGTTGATTTCGGTGGGCTGATTTTGTTGGTTGTTGTTGATTTTGTTGGTTGTTGTTGCTGGTATTGTTATGGCTGCTGCTTTCTTGGTGGCTGCTGCTTTCTTGGTGGTTGCTGTTTTCTTGGTGGCTGCTGCTTCCTCCTCTACTACTTCCACCACCTCCTAGCGAAAAGAAGCCAGCCATTTTGGCACCTTTATTCCTCTCGCAGACCTCAATTGTGGCTGACAATCCATAGCAGAAAGCCTATATTGCCGTGATTAATGACCCCAGAATGATACGGGTACTCTTGAACTTTTTCTATTTTTGATTTTTCTCTTTCAAAAAAGTGGGTTTTGTTTGGGTCGAGAATGAAATTGGTTTTCGAAATGAATGCTCTTTGACAATTATTGCTGCAACTCCCAAGTTGTGCTCTATGCAACAAAGTGAAAGTATTTACGGTAGCAAAACCAAACAAAACCAAAGCCAAAAAGTGGTTGTACTGGTACAGTAGAATGTTAATTGTATGAAGAAGTGAAGGAAGGAGGGAAGGGTTAGAGGACGGGGATGCGAGTTTATTGGGGGGTTTATTGTAGCAGTTTTTCAATTTCTTGGACAGAAGACAAAGTAAAGGAAGACTTTTTGGGGGTGGGGGGTTGGGGGGAGAGCACCCAGATCCAAAGGAGGCCTTGGTGGCAGGAGAGGACATCATGGCGGAGTTGAGAGTCGAGGAGGCGGAGGCCTTCCTAGAGCTTTTCAATACGGGAGGCGGCAGAGCCAAAGGAGAAGGTGGCAGAGGAGAAGCGGGTGGAGTCAAAATCTGAGGAGAGGAAGGAGGAGAAAATGGGGTCTGCAGAGACGGAGTCGAGAGCAGAAACGGCAGGGGACAATGGGGTTGGGGTGGTGGTGTGCAGTGTTGGGGTGGTGTTGAGACAAATTTGCCCCTTAGAACTATTCAGGAGATTCCCTCTCCGTCCCACTTAATGTGTATATTTGACAGAATGGTAAAAATTGCATGTTTTTAAGGAGTTCGGTGACATTTTTTGGCTAAAAAAAAGTTCAGTGACCAAAAGACATCAAAGTCAATAGTATAGTGACATTTTTGGCCATTTGCTCTTTAGATTATATCACATTATATGAATTTAAATTTAAAATTCAAACTACGCATATATGGTATACATCCAAACCTGTTAGTATAAAAATATCACTATACTGTCGTTACATAAAAAATTAATCCAAAAAAATAATAGTAAAATATTATGATTGGGCAAATCAAAGTTACTACAATTTTTTTTTCAGGCCAAAGTTGCTACAATTTGGTGGGCACAAATGTCTCAACCTAATTTTTTCCTTCACATGTCATTTTCTATGTAGTATCCATCAGTGTTTAGTAACATTACTAGCATTAATCCTTGTGCTATGCACAAGACTTACACTTTTATTAAAAAATAATTAAAATTTTAGAATAAATTATTCAACATTATTTTCATAATGAAAAGTTATCTAAAATCTATATAATTAAATATATTTTCACATTATTTTCAAAATGTAGTTCATCATTATTTTAGAATAACTTATTACAAAAAATATCTAAAATCCATATAATTAAATGTAGTTCAACATCAAATGGACTGTGAGGTTTGAAAAAAATATTAAAAAATTAAGTATTTTTCAAATTTCTGATTCTTCTCAAATGATATAGGTACTTTTTACAGATAGTCGATTTTCAAAACATGTTACATTAATGAAGAATCTGGTGATTGAATTGTAACTTGAGGAGTTGGAATAATAAATGTAAAAGCACAATCTTTGCATAATTACACATAATGAAATAATATTGTGCTACACTTTTTTTGAAATAAAAAAATTTGTAAGAATGTAAGATGTATGCCATAGAATAGTGATGATTAATTTTTACATGATGAAAATTACCTTTAGTTTGAACTTCTTTAAATCAAATACAAAGCCATAGAAGATCATTTTTGTTTGTTTATCACAAAGTCTAAAGGTACATTTGATAAATGTTTGAAATCCGAAAGTTGAAATCTAAATCCATCAAATTAGTTAATTATTAATGCTAAATCTCATACATCTGAATGTATATTACATTAAGTGATAAAACAAATAACTTATCGGTTAGGCATTGTTTGATTTGCTATTTTTTCCACTTGATTTCGGAAAACTGTATTTCACATCTCAAATGTTATAGTAATACACCAATAAAAATAATCCCAAAAACACCAAATACAAACAAATATTTCAAAAATAACTTTTTACATTAAAAAAAATTGGATTAACTTTTTATACCGTCAGAAGTGTTTTTTTTTACACTATGCCACATGTGCATGATTTAAATTTCAAATTTAAATTTGTATTACATAATCCAAACTTATACTTTCACAAAATATCCAAAATTACCCTTCTTCTTTTACAAAATAACTTTTATACATACAAAAAAAAATACCCCTTCTTCTTCTACCCCAATCCCCCCACCACCACCACCCACCACTACTACTACCACCTCCTCTCCCCTCTCTCCCTGCATCGCGCGACCAGTATATGGTGTACCTAAAAAGGGGGGAAAATAGATTAAACTGGGAATGTATTAAAGGTTAAAATACGTTATGTGTGTGACAGTATTGTTATGACGTGATGCTTTATTATGAATCCTATCAAATAAGGTGGAATTTTCTTATTTTGTGGATCGTAGAAATTCCTTGGTTTGTAAATAGTAGATATAAATGGACTCAAGTGATGTACCACGTGGGTGGTTTCCATGACCTTGGGTATTTAAAATTTGTTGGGGCGAAAACTCAAAAAATTAGAAGATGGGGGGACAAAATTGAAACATCCACAAAAGAAACTTTTCCACTCCCTTCATTTTTTGGCTCTGTTTTCACCATCACCGTGTTGCGCAGGAAAGAAGCCGCAAATGGCGATCGGAAAATCGAGCCTCCGTCTAAACAGTCGCCTTTCTGTTTTCAAACTCCGCTTGAGTCCTTTATCATCTTCATTTTCGACTTCAACTCCGGCAGTAGACCTCCAAAACGACGCCGTCGAAGACAATAATGATTCATCCACCACCACCTCCTCCTCCAAACTCACCACCGCTACTTTATCCTTATCCCCAGCAGAATCCCTCATCGCCGAAAAGCTCCACTCTTTAATCAAAAACCACCACCGCAAAAACCCTACCTTAAACCCTAACCCCAATTCCCCGGACCCCGTAAACCCTAATCTCGCTCTCCCAACTCTCTCCTTCGATTTATCCAAAGTCTCCCCTAGCCATTCTCTCTCTCCGGCCGTCATTGTTCACGTAATCGAGAAATGTGGCTCCGTTCGTCACGGCATACCCTTTTCTCAGACCCTGGCGTTCTTCAACTGGGCCATTTCCCGTTCCACAACCCTCACTTCCCATGAGCCTTATAACGAGATGATTGACCTGGCCGGAAAGGTACGCCAGTTTGACGTGGCTTGGCATTTGATTAATTTGATGAAGAGCAAAAATGTTGAAATCCCTATTGAAACTTTTTCGATTTTGATTCGCCGGTATGTTCGTGCTGGCTTGGCTAATGAGGCGGTGCATGCCTTTAATCGGATGGAGGATTATGATTGTAAGCCCGATAGGAATGCGTTTTCGAAGGTGATTAGTGTTCTCTGTAAGAAAAGAAGGGCTGTTGAAGCTCAGTCGTTCTTTGATAGTTTGAAAGATAGGTTTGAGCCTGATGTGGTAGTGTATACTAGCTTAGTGCACGGGTGGTGCAGGGCCGGTGATATGTCTGAGGCTGAGAGGGTTTTCGGTGAAATGAAGACGGCTGGGATTCAACCCAATGTATATACTTATAGCATTGTTATCGACGGTTTATGTAGGTGTGGGCAAATTACGCGTGCCCATGATGTTTTTGCAGAGATGATTGATGTTGGATGTGAGCCAAATGCGATCACTTTTAACAATCTTATGCGGGTACATGTGAAAGCTGGGAGGACTGAGAAGGTGTTGCAAGTTTATAATCAGATGAAGAGGCTATCTTGTGTGCCGGATGTTATAACTTACAATTTTTTGATAGAGACTCATTGTAGGGATGGGAATCGTGAGGATGCAATTAAAGTGTTAAATTCAATGGCTTACAAAGGGTGTGAGCCTAATGTTCATAGTTTTAACCCGATTTTTAGGTGCATTGCCAAGTCAGGGGATGTCAATGCTGCTCATCGGTTGTTTGCAAGGATGAAGGAGCTAAAGTGTCAAACTAATACTGTGACATTTAACATTCTGATGCAGATGTTTGCTGATTCAAAATCTACAGACATGGTTATTAAGCTCAAGAAGGAAATGGATGAGAGTGAAGTTGAGCCTAACGTGAACACTTACAGAATTTTGATTTCAATGTACTGCAAAATGGGGCATTGGAATAATGCATACAAGTATTTTAGAGAGATGATAGAGGAGAAGTATCTGAAACCAAGTCAGCAAGTTTACCAAATGGTCTTGGAACAGCTGAGGAAGTCTGGCCAGATGAAGAAGCATGAGGAGTTGGTGGAAAAGATGGTTTGTAGGGGATTTGCTTCTCGTCCCTTGTAGAGGATACTTGAAGTGGCTCAACCAGGTGAATTTGGGTAATCCTTCTTCGCCTTTGCCATTGATGTTGTGGTATTGTTAAAATGTACTGAAATTTGTTTTGCTAGTTGCTATAGTAACTATCTTTGTAGCTTTGAGATCTATCAGGTTGTTCCTTCTGCTTTCTGCTAACTTGCATTCATGTTATATGTGTTTCCACAATCTGTGGTTCTTAAGGTCTATAGAATAATGGAAATTTATTTACAGAATTTAGAAGATCCTTGAGCTTTAGCTGCCTGTAAAATAAGAGAACCTGACACGAAGTGTCCAAGAAAGCCCAAATTTCATTCTTTTGGTTTGAGTCAGCCAGCTTAAATCTCTTAAAGTTTGTTGCACAAATTTATTTGATGGAGACTGAATGACTAATTGGAGTACAGAGCTAGATAAAATAAAGCTCCTTCAAAAACAATAAAGCTGACAGTTTGTGCTGAAGTGGAAATGGAGACCAGGCAAAAGTCTAGAAAGCAATAATGATTTTGGAAAAAATATTATGGTGATGCCTGGAATCAGGGGTGTTCTTGAAAATAAAGAGGATGCTTTTCACTGCAATGATGAAAGAAATTGATTATCAAGTGGGAGTCCAGGGATATTTATCCCCAATCCACTGTCAAGAACATTTTCTTTGGTTGCTTTTAATCAAAACAAGGTCATTTTTTTTCTGGGTTCTTAGTTGTGATTTTCATGTGCTCGATGGGTTCTTCTTATGGAAATTCGAATGCTGTTGATGGGTTTGTCCTTCTGCAGATTCACTTTCAAAGAAGCAAGTTCCTTTGAAACGTGTTGTAGCCTTCTCCTCTGATCAGAAATGAAATGGCAATGATGGGTATGGGAATTATGCACATGTTATTGATCAATGATCTTTAGTGCTGCTGCACTATGTCTATCGGATCTGCTTATACTCTTTTGGATGAGTATGTGCTTGATTTCCAATTCCTTAATGTTTTATTTTTTATGTTGCTTTATGCTAGTGGTATCTTGTAATTTTATAGGAATGAGCGGGGAGTTGCTTGTTTAGGTCATTCTAATCATATACAGAAATTAATTTCTGTGGGATGCTTTGTAGTGATGGATGACAACTGGTGAGCACCAGAGATGGGGTGATTCTGAACCTTCCCATATGGCATCTTGGTTTGGAGCTCACGTCATCTGTGGCAGTCCAACATATGAGACATCCTTTCTGCACCTCTGGCAGTTGCTAATGGGGTGCTTCGAATACTAAGAGAAGGATGAAATGTGCAGATAAATGCACTATTGGGTCTTGGTTGAACATGTTTCTACGGCTTATATGGGCAGATGACTTCAAAGAAGCTTGCAGCTATTTCCCTGGGCTTGATGGGGAGTTTTCTTCTTAATCTGTATGTTGCTCTGCATTGAAAGTTTTAATGCAGCTTTCCTTGGGCTGTTTCTTGTGGGGGTAGAGAAGGGTATGTTTACAGTAGGAGATTAAGATCGTGACAAATATAATGGACTGCAGAAATGTTTTCGCTATTGTAGTTCAGGCTGCATCATTTCTGGAACAAGGATTACATTTTGTGTCCAGGAAATCAGGCTGACCTCTTTGTAGTGTGCTGTCCTTCCTGGAACGTCAGGACAATTAATCAGATGATTTAGTAGCTTTTGGTTAACATTAAACTGAGTTACCATCTTGGATTCCTTTTGCAAGAACGTTCACATCCGAATTTTCACTCATGTGAGCCTCCTCTAGATTGTAGAAGCGTGTAGTTTAGTTTGTAAGAGCACATGATTCCTTCAAGGGAATAAGTAGCATATGATTCTATGCTGATATACTTGCCGTCTCGAACCCAATCTCCTTTATTGCTCAAAAAAACTCAACCTCCCGAGTCTGAATTCTGAATGTTGTTAGAAGTCTAATAACCTAATATTCGATCTTTGCAGGCCCATAATATAATCAAGAATGGTTTTCATCGGCTTTACTACTAAAGCATTATCAAGAACTAAATCCAAGACTTGGTTGTCAATGAGTTGGCTGCAATGACATGGTCAAAGCAACAAGGAAGGCTGTTACTGGACCATTAAATAATGGTTTATGTTATAGGGAAAATTTGGAAAATGGGACTAGGAAGATTCAAAACTTACAATAAGGAATGAGTTTTAGGAAATTTGTAAATGCAATGTGGATTGCTATTTACAGATGATTTTTTAAAAAATTACGTTGCAGGCCCAATCATGGAATTTCAGTCATCTGCACGTACTACCCCCCAAAAGTGCATATTTGAGTACACATATGTGAACCGATACTAATTTTAAGGGTAAATTACATTTAACCCCCCTGTGGTTTTGACTATTGCCACACAACCCCCTAATGTTTGAAAATATTCACTTCATCCCCTATGGTTTTATGTAAAGTGGAAAGTGGACGGAATGTATAATTTTGTACCAAACGCGCTCCAAAAAGCGCGTGTGATAAAATTTTATATCCATACAACCCCCTTATGATTCATATAAATATCCATTTTACCCCTTATGGTTTTTGCAATCATCTACATAATTCCCCTATACTTTTATATAAAGTGGTAAATCCACTTTACATAAAACCATATGGAGGTGAAGTGGATATTTTCAAACATTAGGGGATTGTGTGACAACAGTCAAAACCACAGAAGGGTTAAATGTAATTTATCCTAATTTTAATGTGTACATTCAGATGCATGTATTTGTCGCATTGCACCCTTTTTTATTCATTAAGGTTACGCATTTATTCACCAAAATACAGATTTATATTCATTAAGGTGCACATTTTTATTCGATGAAATGCATATTGTTACAATGATAATTTTTAGTTAGTTAATGATAAATTTCATTAGCTATTTTAATAATCCATACCCCATTTAAAATTAACCAAAAATTTCACCCAATTTGTAAATTATAAATTGTTGTAAAACTAATGATATGAACTATTAAAAGTAGAGATTGAAACAATACAGTAGAGACAAGAAGTAGAGAGAATAGAGAATTATTCTATTATTAACTGTATTACTCAGAAGTTTTTGTTGTTACAAATGAGGTTGGGATACCTCTATTTATAGGTAAACTAAGATCAAATGTACACGAATTCTATTAAATATCTATACATGAATTTAGTACTTCAAGTACATGTATTTAGTAGTTCTATAGATGAACTAACGAACTATGAGAGGATACATCAATATACCAATGAATCTTATGGGGAATACATGTATCAATCTTCTTGGAAATATAAATGGACATCCACATCAATACAGAAAATTATTTCATAACACTCCCCCTTGGATATCCATCACACAAAGAATATGTCTCGTTAAAACCTTACTAGGAAAAAACCCAGTGGGACAAAAACCCTAGTGAAGGAAAAAGAGTACATTATTCTTGTGTATTTTCTTTCCCTGATTCAAATATCATTTGAGATCTTTTAATTGACGCATTCCAATATTTTTCACCAATTTTTCAAACGTTGCAATCGGTAATGCCGTGGTAAATAAATTTGCCAAATTATCACTTGATTGGATTTGATGCACATCAATTTCACCATTCTTTTGTAAATCATCAGTAAGAAAAATTTTGGTGAAATATGTTTCGTTTTATCTCCTTTAATATATCCTCCTTTTAATTGAGTTATGCAAGCTGCATTATGTCGCGCCCCATTTTTTGTGAAAAAGGGAGGAAAAATTGATTTTTGAAAAAGAAAGGGAAATGGGTCATGGGACTACAAAAATGCGACGATTTGGACCCAAAACAAAAGTCTAGAAAAAGGGTTTTTAGAAAAGTTTGGGAGTCGCCACTTGATATGGAGTTTAGATGTACCAAGTCACCCAAAAATTTTAATTAATGAAAATAAACTTAGGAAACCCCTTTTTTAGACGACTTCAGGTCTTTGAAAAACTAGAGAAAAAGGTTCGGGGGTCACGGTTGAAAGAAGGGAAGGCAAAGATTCAATGTTACTCGTCTCTAAGGCACCCTTCTAACCTAGCTAAAGCTAGTTGCAAGATTTAGTTAAAAATTTTCCTAATTCTAACTTTAAATTTATCACATTTGGATGTTGTCTATATGAATGCAAAGCCTAAACCTAATGTTGGATCGAGAGGGGCAAAATGTCTCCTTGAGGTGCGATTGGAATTGATCACATTAGTTGTGTCATCCAAATTTGATCCCTCGAGGAGGTCACGAAAAATGCAAATGATGAGACTCGAACAAACAGGAAAATAGGGTTTTCAAAAGAAGTGCAATTTTTACAAAACCTCAAGGGAAAAGGAAATTGGATTTTTGAAAGATCAATTTTAAGTGCAAAGAGGAACTTGAATTTCCAAAAGATGCAATTTTAAGAAAAACGATTTTTTGACTTTGAATTGCTAAACATGAAGGAAGAAAGTTGATTTTTAAAGAATGATTTTGATAGAATTCAAAATAATGCACATGTATGTCCTAAAGAGGGATAATGCAATCATAATGGGTGCGGGGGACTAAGTTCGTGACTTTAAATCTTACTTTTCATAGAAGGAAATAAAAGCGTGCTAAGGCTAGGAAGCCATACTCGCTCTTTTCCCTAATTCAAAGGGTAATGCCCTAAAATGCACTAATCTATTTTTGACAAAAAAGAAAACTAAATGACATGTTTCGCATACGGGATGAGAGAATAGTAACATACAAAATGGGAAAGAAACTCTAAATGTGAAAAGTGTGTGAAACTTGTATCTAATGCATGAACGGCATTTAAGGGTCTAGCATTGGACTAGCCCTCGTCAAAAAGTTCTCACTAACATTGGATTAATGAGAAATCGAAAGGAAAGGCCACAACTAGCGTTGGACTAGTGTGGTGACGTCAATATATTTACACAATAAACATGTAGACATGATAATAAAGCAAGTAAACACATAAAACACATAAACACATAACACATAGGCATAATATCTAGATGCAAGACCTTAGGAAAGCAAATAAACACATAAACATGCAAGCATGCAAAATAAGCATATAAAACCTAATTATTACATTGGGGGAAACTAAATACATTCTAGAGGGAAAAATTCGGAATAATAATCTAACTATTACATTTTCTAGAATAAATACACTTTTTGCAAAATTAAACCTATCTATTACAACTTGGCATCCAAGGCCTCCAAATGATTTACCCAAAAATTAAATGACATAAATAAAGACTAGACATGAATAAGAGCAAAGGAAAAACTTAATTTAAAACATGCAAGATCATGCAAAAACACATAAGAGCACATAATAGGGGAAAGAAGTTACCATCCCTTGATGTGATGCCTTAATTGAATCTTTAAATGAGGGGAGTGGTTATCTAAAACTCAATATCAACAAGAGGGATTAAGGTACCAATTTAAAGGAAAAATCAATGAAAAATTCAAAGAAAAGATATCAAAACAAATTATGCAAGCAAATTGGACGAGACTGGAAGACATGAACACTACTGAAAGTTTCGAACGAAGAGCAGTAAAATAGCAAATGTAATACGTAAACGAGAGGTTACGCTGAGTAGAACGGACAGAGCAGCAGAATCACGTCCCATTACATGCAAAATGTAAAGTTCGAGAGGAAACGCTGACCAACGGACTCACCGCAGAACGGTCCGCTCTCTTCCCATCTTCAAAATATCGAAGATTGCTTCCGCTTTTCGCACAATAACACAAACAAAATCTTCGAGGGAAGGGATCTATTTAAAGCATTAAACATCATCATTCGATCATCAAAACAAGCTAAAACAGAAGAAGGCCAAATCTTAAACATCGACATCATCAAATAGACAAAAAAGGGGAACGGAAGAACTGTCAGGCTAGAAGCGCGGGTAGTTACGCGGACTAGCCTGCGTAACGGCTCCGCGTTTCTTCACATCTTCATATATTCAAGAAGAAGCGCGGATCGTTATGCAAACCAAGTCGCACAAGAGATCCTGCTTTCACATCTTCAAACATTCAAGAGGAACGCGATCGTTACGCTGAGAGAATCCGCAAGTAGTAGCCGCTTTCTTCACATCTTCAAACGTGAAGAACATTTTTCCAGAAATTTTTCTAAAACCCAACAATCATCACGTAAGCATCAAACGTCTGATTTTAAACGTAAAAACAAATCTATTAGCCTTACCAAGACTATCTAAACGTAACATACTCATATAACAACGAATAAATATCATCAACTATTATAAAACATCAAAAAACATAGTCAAGACCTTGGTTCCACCAAAATGTCACATTTTCAGCAATTCGACCAGGAAAAACAATAGAAAAACAATAGATAGAGTAAAGGAAGACTACCTGATTCGGAAGTTTGAGAAGAACGAAAAGGAATCACCAAAATTCCAGAAATCTTCACTAAAAAAAAGAAACCCTAGTTTTTATCTCTTCTCTTTTTCTTTTTTTTCTTTGATTTTCAATCGTTTTTCTCTTTTTTGCTCTCTCGCCTCCTCTTCTCTCTTCTCTCTCAGATTCCAACCCCTTTTCCGTAAAACCCCTAACATGGGTGATTTATAGGCATTAAAACCTACAACCAAGGGCTTGATACTTTGAGGGTTTTCTTGGTTAATCTTGATCATTGATGCGTTTTATTTGTGTCTTAAGGATCAGGTGATTTGGGCATTAACTAAAACGATTACTTGATGCCAAAGATACAAAAAATACGCTTGAAATGAGGAAAGGAAAGGTTGGAAAACGCGTAATTTTTTTTTGGCTTCGTTGATTATTACGCTTGACCAATCACAGTCGGTCCGCTTTTGACTTTTTTTTTAAGAAAAACCTACAAAAACAAGAAAGATGTGTTAGAATATTCAAAAATAAATAACTAAACATTAATAGATAAAAACATAAGAAAACAATTAAAATAGTCAAAATTTGGTGTCTACAATTGAGTTATGCAAGCTGCATTATCCTTATATAATACAGTCCGAGGATTTTCTTTTTCAGAAGATAACCCACAACTCTTTCGGATATAGTGAGTCGTTGATCTTAACCAAATACATTCCCAACTGGTCTCGTAAATTGCTATTATTTCAGCATGATTAGAAGAAATGGCAACTATTGATTATTTTATAGATCGCCATGAAACAGGTGTACCACCACATATAAATAGATAACTAATCTAAGATCTTACTTTATGTGGGTCAGATAAATACCCAACATCAGCATAACCAATCAATTCAGGTCTAGATTTATTTGAATAAAATAAGCCAAAATCAATTGTTCCTCAGAGATAGCGAAAAATGTGTTTAATACTATTCCAATGTCGTCTAATTGGAAAGGAACTAAATCTTGCTAATAAATTCACAACAAATGATATATCTGGCCGTGTGTAATTAGCAAGATACATTAGTGCTCCAATTGCACTGAGATATGGTACTTCAGGACCAAGTATCTCTTCATCTTCCTCTCATAGTCTAAAAGGATTTTTATTAGGATCAAGTGTTCTAATAACCATTGGGGTATTTAATGTATGTGTTTTATCCATATAAAATCGCTTTAATACCTTCTAAGTATAAGCAGTTTGGTGGATAAAAATTCCACCTTCTAAATGCTCAATTTATAAATCAAGACAAAATTTTGTTTGACCAAAATCTTTAATTTCAAATTCCTTTTTCAAATATTCAATGATTTTCTGGATCTCTTTAAGAGTTCCAATCAAATTAAGATCATCAATATATACCGCAATTATCACAAAATTTGACCCATTTTCTTTATAAAAACACATGGACATATTGGGTCATTAGTATAACCTTCTTTAATCAAACATTCATTAAGTCGGCTATACCACATACGTTCAGACTGTTTAAATCCATACAAAGACCTTTGCAACTTAATAAAATAAAAATCTTTAGAATTTGATTTACATGCTTCAGGCATGTTGAATCCTTCAAGGATTTTCATATAAATATCATTATCAAGATTTCTATATAAATAGACAGTGACTACATCCATTAGACGCATTTCTAACTTTTTATGCACTGTTAAATCCACAAGATATCTAAATGTGATCGCAGCCACTACAGGTGAATACGATTCATCATAATCAAATTCAGATCTTTGTGAAAATTCTTGGGTTACAAGTCTTACTTTATATCTTATAATTTCATTTTTCTCATTTCTTTTTCTTACAAATACCCATTTATATTCCACTGGTTTTACACCTTCAGGTGTTTAGATTACAGGTCCAAAATTTTTTCTTTTAACCAGTGAATCCAATTCAGATTGGATCGCATCTTTCCATTTTGGCCAATCATTTCTTCACCGACATTCATCAACCGATATATTTTTATGATTATCATTTTCTTTCATAATATCAAGTGCTACACAATATGCAACTTCTTTTCATTTAGACTCCAATTTCAAAATTTCTATAATTTCATTCTCTTCAGGAGTAAACTCTTCAGTTAACTCTTCAGGAGGTTGAACTTTGTCATGACATCTATTTCATTTCCGAAGATATTTGAATCAAGATATGTTGTTTTAGTAGGCCGGCCTTTAAATTCATTTGTAACACTTGTACGTGTCCTTCGGGGACATCAATTTTAACTATAATATTTTCTACAAGAATATTCAATTCAATGACTCTTCTGGAGTCAATAAATATATTTGATAATTGATTTGCAATTTGATGCAAATAAGTAATCTATTGAACTTTCAATTCACATTATTTGGTATGAGAATCAAGAAAATCCAATATTTTTCAAATGATTTCCTTTCGATTGATCATTCCTCCCCTAATGTCGGGAAATGTATAATATATCACTCATCAATATTACATGATTTCTAACTGTAAATGGTGATTTCACATCCGACATAAATCTCTGTTGGAGCCACAAATAATATAAGGGGGTATGTATGAATAATTGTCCACTCTTATTTTTGACAAATCATAAATATGTTGGGATCAGTAAATTTCTGATTTACTGTAGGCGATATTTTTTATTTAATTAAATGAGAATAAAGACAACTATAACAATAACCATTTCTCCTTTAAATGGTTTTGTGGTATAATCAAACTTTATCTCACTTGATGATATATGTTATTGTCTCATTTTGTATCTCGAAATAATATCCATTTCAGCGGATATTTTTAGATTCAATAGATTTCTTCGAGATTTTGAGAGAGAATAGTACATCATTTAAAAAACTTTAGTCATTCGGGGAGAAATATAGTGGTGGTTCTTCTGGAGTTTTTAATTATTTTACTACCATCACTGATTGTATTTATCTTTCCTATTCTCAAACAGGAATATAGTGTGCATAGTAGCACTATCAATGAGACATACATTATCATCACCATAATTTTTAATCCCAAATATTTGATATTCATTTCTTCTTCAGGAAAGTTTGTTTGGATTGCTCATATTTACCTAAAAAATTTTGTTTACATCATTGACACAAATTCCAATCACCTTTTTATCTCAGATACATCACATAAAAAAAGTGTTACAGTATCCTTTTCAACAAGTTATCCCAAAAAATTTACTATCCAAACGTACTAATTCTATAGATGAACTAACGAACTACGAGAGGATACATCAATGTACCAATGAATATTATGGGGAATACATGTATCAATCTTCTTGAGAATATAAATGGACATCCACATCAATACAGATAATTATTTCATAACATAAATTTTCCTGTTCCTATTTTTCAATTTATGTTTTATGGTAAAGAATTACAAGTGGTTGCAAAGGTGTTCTGTATAGGATTCTTCATTTTGTTTTCTTTCTTTTCTTGGCTTTTCTATTAGCCTCTCATTTGGTACGTTGAAAAGGTTTAGAATAGAAAATCATTTCCAACTTCTTCATTCCATTCCAGTATTTAGTATGGACATTTTTTGTTGGAAAGCATTTTCCCCCTAGATTATCAATTTCAACTTTTTCCTAAAGTCCCATTCTTCACAAAAATTTAGGTAAAACCCATCCCAATCTATATAGGAGAAATAGTTAAATTATAAGAGTCACGATTACTTTTCTATATTCTATATCTGTATCTCCTATGTACGTATTTATCGTTCATATATATTAATTTGTCATTTGTTTTGTCAAATATTAGGTCCATTTTGTGAGTTTAGTTAATAAGTCTATTAATTTTTTTATTTCAGAATAATTCTAATTCTATTTAGTGACTTTTCTTTCTTTTTACTTTGAAATAAAATATTCAGTTGACATTTTTAATATATTTTGATTCACAATGTTGGATTATATGATAACATTTGTTTGCTCAAACAAATAATAACATACCAACATACATTCATATGAAATTAAAAAAATTAAAAAAAAAAGAAAATTGTAAACCCACTAGACCATTTGCTAATGCCCAACTACATTTTTCTATTTACAAATAGTTCTTAAAACACTTCAAAAGCAAATCAATGGTAGAGAACTTAACATGCATAAATGACGGATTTAACATGCATGAAAAATTCATGGAATTTGATATGCATGCAATTTAAAATTTTAAACATGCATGAAAAATTCATGGAATTTGATATGCATGCAATTTAAAATTTTAATTTAGTTACAACAGGTGAATACTGATTGCAATTGTATTACAGTTAGTATTCACCAATTGTAATTGTACGCTATTAAAAAGTTATGTTATTACTTAATAAATTACTGTGATTTTATGCTATTAAAAAGTTCTTTATTAATTAATAATTCATTTGTTTCTAAATCAAGATATGTATAGAATGTTACATATAGGGATAATTAAGTTAATATAGTAATTTTTTTCATTCTATTCTGACTTCTCAATATGATTATACTAGACATGAAAAAAGAAATTAAAATTCCATTCTGACTTGATTATCACATACTAGAATGATAAATATTTTCCTGTCTATTCTGACAGAAAAAGAATTTTGACTGAAAAGCTCTTTTTATTTTAGACATTTTCAACGTATCAAACGAGCGGCGGAGGAAAAGTGACATGACAGGCAAGTTTCACGAGTGCAATAAACGATAAGCACGCTAGTTTTAGCTGCCGATCCATGAGGTAATTTGACTATTATTATTATTAATATTTTTTATAATTACCTACCAAATACCCGTAGCTTCCCTACTGAGCCCCCACCCTTGTCTATTGACTACAGCACACGAGTTCTATTTAATTCAATTAATAGGGAAAAAAGCCGCCATACTTGCGTGCTTAATGACAAAAGTCCAATGTTTATTATTGAATAGGCATTCCGTTGATAAATGATAATTTACCGAGTCTAGCGGTCGGCTTTTGTTTTTCATTTCTTTTTTCCCCAATGTTCATTGCCACAACTTTAGAAGACCCACCAAATTAAAGGATGCTCCATGTGGAAAACTTTAGAGCCCATTTGGATTGTTATTTTCTAGAGATTTTATAGAAAAATACACTATATTGATTTAGTGTATGTGAAATAAAAAGGTAATTTAGAAATATGTCTATGGAAAGCTTAAAAATTTTACGGGGAAAAATAACTTTTCAATGAAGGCCTATAGAAAATCTTCATTGGATCTCAGGGTTTAATGCACGAAAACTCTATACAAATTTAATGGAACTTAAGCTTTTTGGGGTCCTAGTGAAAAATACTTAATCTCATGAAAGTTATTTGTTGGTATAGATTTCCAATTAGAATGTAAAGTTGCATGTGTTAAAAATTTTAAATCACACCCTTCCCTCACTACATTTGTCAAAATTATTGATAAACCATTCGAGCAATTTTTGTAATAATTTTGAGCATAGTGTTGAATACATTTGAGTAATGGCCACTTGTTAGCACAATTTCAAAGTGGGATTAAATGAGGAAAATATGTATGATTAAGAAGATAATGAATGTGAGTATTTTTTTTGAGCGTATTTTATTAGATTATAAATTCTGTGAATTTAAGTTGTAGTTATCAATTAGTAGTGCAAGTTTTTGCAAGCGCGCATGAGGATATTTACAGTGTAAATTGTATCATATCTTATTCCACCAGTAATAAAAAAAAGAAAGAAAGAAAAGAAAACTTGTTCTCCAATTATTCTGATTAACTTATTTTCGCTTTTTTTTTGCAATCCAATTTACGATAATTAAAATAAGACACATCTATAATCCTCAAAACAGTTAACGGCAAACTCTGCTTTACTTGAAAGAGCTCATGTCCGCTAATCTATTCCAATAGGTTGAAAACCGCATGATTCCCGGATTTGCCAATTTGTGTTGTTTTTCTATGTAAATTTTACCATTCCAGACCAAAAATGAAAGGTGAATTTTACCATTCTAAAAGAAAACGTTTTTTAAATGATGAAAAATATATTGACATTTTCATAATGTTAATGCTATATTTCCCCAACATTTTTTTTCATGTTAAAAAATTAATAATGCTCTAAATTTCATTGCGATTACAAAATGATTTTGTAGTTATCAGGTGGTAGTTGAAATGAAATTTACGAATTTTTTTTGTTTGCTTATTTAATGCCTAAAACTAGTGATATGCAATATGAGGTTAGTAGCATGTAGACGCCAGAAATAGTGTAAAATTTTTCTTGCACTTTCCTTTACTTTCTTACATTTTATTTCCTATAAAATTTGCAAACGTTGAAGGAAAATAAGTTAGGCCCCGTTTGATAACCCAATTCAGGTCTTAATCTTAATGGTTTCAGACCTTAATGGTGTTAAGACTGTTTGATAACAAAAAATACTACATCTTAATGATTAAGTGGGTCCAATTGTGCAAAATGGAGTCAAAAAATAAGTGATAAGTTTATCACTTATCACCACTTAATAAAAAACGCTCAAATGTTAGGGTTTAAATACAATTTTTAGGACATAAATAACCCTAGTATTTATAACATTTGATAGACTAGCATTTATATTTTATCAAATAAATTTGTTATATTATAATTTTATTTTCATTTTTAGCTCATTCTTTTTCTTTTTTTTTTATAATAGTTCATTCTTTTTCTAATAAATAATTCTTATTTTTTTGATAATAGTTCATTCATTTTTAATTCATTCTTTTTCTAATGAATAATTCTTATTTTAAATAAAATTAAATCATATGTACTACTAGTAAAATATACCAATATAGATCATTTATAAACAAGTCAATATAAGGACAAAATTGTAAAATACAATAAATTCAAAGATTTGCCTATAATTATCAAACAGCATAATATGTTCAGTGTTTAGATTCAGACAAAAGTTGTATTAGATTCACCACTTAACAATTTGACTTAATAAATTGATTTGATTTGATTTCGGACTTGATTTGATTTCAGTTTTATCAAACGGGGTTAGACACAAAATTTTTAATAACTATCATTAACTATCTCTAACTTTCCATTTTCCCTCAAATTTTTTCTTGTTAACTAAACATAAATATTTTTTTTAGCTCACTTTCTTACACTTTATTTTCCCATGTAAGTTTTTCTCTATTCAAACAGAGCCTAGAGCATTTTATTTCACATTTGAAATTGAATTTTGCACTCAATTATTTTATTTAATTGAGAGGTTCTTTTTTCATTACTAAATTTCCCCTAACATATTAATATTAATTAAAACACTAATAAAATGGATAAGGACAATATTTGTAATTAATTCAAAAATTGTAATATTGTGTACATTAGTTGGTGAAAGATCAACAAGTTATTGTGTTGAATTTCATTCAAAAAAGGCGGACCTGTTCAATAGAACAAAGTGATAGATAATGGAAATTCTAAAGTTTAATATAGAAATAGATTCTGCCTCTTATCTTTTACTTAAAAAATTTTAAAAATCCTGTAGAATATTATATTTTGAAAATTTTCAAATCATAACAATTTTCACTGTCAAAAAGATTCAGAATTTGGAGGATACACAAAAGATAACAAAATTGTTATCCATAACTATTTTAATATTTCAAAAATTTTAGAGCAAGACACACTTTGGAGAGAGCTAACCAAAACAAAACACAAGCAAATAAAAATGGAAATTAATTTTTTTAACTTAGAAAAAGTAGAGCACAAAAAGTTATGGTCAAAAATAAATTTTAAAATATTTTAAATACGTTTTCAAGCGTATTTTTTGTCTGCTGTATATATTTATTTAAAAATATATAGAACCACCCGAAACCAGCCATGTAAATTCAATAGAAGAAAGTCACCATCAAGTGAGAGAGGGGTATATAGACATGTATATATAGAGAGAGAGAGAGCGATATATATAGAGCTAGCTATTACACCCTCCGAAAAGCAAATTAAAAATCTTCATCTATCGGTAAAACCTTTTCTCTCTCTAGAACTTTCCCTTTCTCTTTCTCTCTCTTCTCCCTTTATTATACTTATTAATAGTAGCTATGGTGGATAAATAACTGTAGATGTGTGTGTGTTTATGTAGGTTTTGAATAGGCGAAGTTCTACAGATTTTGTGGTGGGTTTTTTTTCACTTTTTAGTTTGGTTTTGCTCCTTTTATTTTCCCCCACGAATCGAGATCTGTTTTTGTTTTTTTTGGTTCATCAAAACCTACAATTGTTCCGGTATTCCGATTGGTACTGTTATTCTAGCTTATTTGAATTATGAATAATCTTTTTTTGGGTTTATTTTTGTTATTTTTCACTCTTAATTTTGTTTGTTTTTGTGCTGATTCATTGAAGTTATTCTACTCACCAGCGGACTGCGGACTCTCTGTCACCGGTAAATAATCCATACCAGCCTTGGTAGAGCTAAAGATTCAATTTTGGTCTCCTTGCGATAACGGTTTAGTTTAGTTGATCCATATTTTTTTCGCATGATAATTTTGTATTTTGATGCGAATGTATGTTTTTTTATGCCCTTTAACCGAAGATTTAAGAAAGTGGTCAATTTTATACAGTAGTAATAGACTAGAGAGACAAAAATAAGGGATGTCGTCTTGTGTTTAATGTTGCCTCTTAATGAAGTTAGTTTTTCTGATTGGAAGTGGTCAAATTTATATACTATAGTGGATTGGAGGGATAAAAAGTTGGTGTCGTTTTGTAAGCTAATATCACCTGTTAATCTAGTAATGGGGGATTTTTGGTTGGGAGTGGTCAAATTTATATGGTTGTAGATATAAAGTGGATATCCTCTTGTAGCTAAACGGTGCCTGTTAATTTAATACCAGGGGATTTTCAATTGGAAGACTGAATAGGTGATGAATTTTCACTTGCTTATATTTTACATTATCCTGTTTTAGGAGTAGGACATAGACTCTCAATTGAATGTTACACCTGCAAGTTTTTCTTTTAAGCCGTTTCTATTTGAAGTGTATTTGAACATTCCCAATTTCCCCTTCTGAATTTAGTGGCATGTGTACTTTGGTTATTATACTAGTTGTTATTATTTGATTCAATAGAAGACTTTCCGATGGAGTACGAATGGGAGGAGAATGATGTTGTTGGAGATGTACCTGAATTTGGTGCAATCTTCATGTCAAATATTGCAACGAAAAGGGAGTGCTTTAAAAGGAAAGTTTTTGCTCTTCCATCTTCCATGGCTAGTTTTGTTAAGCAGGTTAAAGAAGGAATGGTTTTATTCTTGTTTGAATTTGAGAAACGACAGCTTTTCGGTGTTTACCGGGCCACTTCTGATGGTGCAATGAATATTGCGCCCCATGCAATTAATTCTTCTGGGAAGCGATTCCCAGCACAGGTCTGTTGAATAAAGCACTGCTTGGTTTCTTTTTTGCGAAAAGTTGCACGAGCTAGAGAGTGTATGTAGTTATTGACTTACAAACTGGTGTGTGCTCTTAATCCAGGTCCGTTTTACACCAATATGGATTTGTAAGCCACTGTTTGAAAATGAATTCCGAGAGGCTATTAGAGAGAACTATTTTTCAGCAAAGAAGTTCCATTTTGGTCTATCCAAAGAACAGGTCATTCAGAAAACTCTGATGAAAATATGCATGCATGATCGCTGTCTTAAATATTTGTTTTATGCCTTAATTTCATGTGTAGGTTCGCCACCTTCTGCATTTGTTTAGTACAAGAAAGCTAGTAAATGATATGCTAGCCCCAAGACAAATGACCAGTGCAGTGACTGGGTCAGTGAGTAAAGATGGAAGACAGGGGGTTGATCGTGGCTTTTTTGCCAGAAGAGAGAGATTGGAGATGGAACATTTTGAGAACAACGTCACTTCGGCAGATATGAATGAATTGCTGGAGTATGCTCCACACAGAGTTTTTGAAGTGGATGAGAACGTGCATTTTGCAGATGATAGGCTAGAGAATGGAAAGACAATGGATACTTTTGGACTCAATTCTTGGACTGATCAAGCTGGTGATTTTCTTCATGTAAGGACAAGAGCATGTGACAATGAAGCAGAAAGTGAATTATACGACACCCGCACATCTTTGCTCCCTTTTGAGACTGACAACCAGGGAGTTTTCTTGGATAAAGAAAGGATACAAGCTGCTCACAACAGGTCTCTGATGGCTGAGAATACTGTAAATGACTGTAATATCTATTCTAGTCTTTCTCCTGCTGCTGCCACCAGCTATACCGGGGGCACCTTTGATTTAACAAGGCGAGCAGTTTATGAAAGGTCTTTGTTTGAAGGTACGAATGTCCATGGAAATGATGACATGTTCTTAATGAATGATAATATTGAAAAAAATGTAAATTTGCGTGGTTCTTTTAGACCTGTGATGTCTAATGAGAATGAGCAAGACGTCAAGAGACCTAGAAGAGCAGTAGGTGATCATAGGTTTTTCATACATGGTAGTGAATCAGATCAGAAGTATCTCATGAATGATGATATTAACCCTGTCCATCCATCAGAAAATTTTGATAATTCTTTACACAGGGCGAAAGGACCATCTAGTAATAGGAAGCTTTTGATGGGTGAAAGACTAGCTAGCGAACGTGATTTGGATAATGGACTTCGGTTAGACTTTTTGTCTAGGAAACTTCGAGACCCATTTGACAGTGATCAAAGAAAATTTGATCAAAGAAGATTTCTCCAAAGGGATAAAGTTACGAAAGCAAATTATAGGGATGGAGTTCATGGCTCAGCCAACTTATATGTTCCATCAGGGTTTGACAGAAGGAAAGGACATGTAGCCAGAGATGCCCTATTGACTGAACAGAGACTAAACAACAGACATGACATTGAAACATTTTTGCGGCCTGTCTCATCCAAGTACACTGCTTTTCCTCACCCAAAGCAGGATTTATCGGAGTGCTTTAGCAAGCCTTCTCAAGATACTCACTTCTCTCAGGTGGAAGGTCAAAAGCATTTCAGGACCCTGAATTCAACATTTCATGATTCAGTGGTTACCAGGACTGTCCCTAGTTCCCCTGAACCACCTATTTTCCATCACAGACACTCTTTATCCAATGTAGTTGATCGCGGTGCTAGTATAGCAGTGGATAATCCTCATTATGGTTCTGGAGGGGATTCACTTGCTTTGTCAAATAGTAAAATGTATGATAGAGAAGGTTTTGGTAGATACGATCATACTTCTGATTTTGGTGATGAAAATCCCTATTCTACCAATTGTGTCTCTCACTTCCATGCTGGTCAAAGTTCTCAGAGCATGGAATTAATATCCTCAGCTCCAGCTGATGTAAGGGATTTAGTATCTACTGTCACTTCTCCTCCTTTAGCTGAGTCTTTTGACTTGTATTCTTATAAGAAGTCTCCTCTTGCATCTAACACTTGTTCTATGTTGTCACAAGAAAAGCAAAAGCATATTTACTTGCAAGAAAATGATGAAAGAATTGCTGGGAATATAGTTCCGTCTTCTAAACTAAATTTGGCTGGCTTGGATGCATATCACCAACAAAGATATTTGGATAATGATGCAGTTGACCGCTTCAAAAGCTACAAGACAGACATTGCAATTGATGGTGGTCAACATTGCTTAATTCCTGGAGGTGGATATTCTGATTTTGACAAGCAGAGGAGAAGTGTCTTTACTCGGTTAAGATTGACGCCAAGGGTATTTGCACAAGAAGAGAAAGAGAAGGTTGCTGACTTTTATAGGGATAAATCAGTAGATGAACTAATGGACATTTTGAATGCGACTCAGAATTTTCGGAATAAAAACCTTAGGAAATTTAGACCAGTAGTTAAACAGCCTGACAGGGATGAGTTGCCAAGGATTGAAAAGAGGACATCTCCTGAACTAGTGCAGCCAAGATTTGCAACAACAAAAGTGGATGAGAAACTGGGCGTTGCTGTTAAAGAGGGTGTTGATGAGCTACCGAAAGAGACAAGGGCAGTAGAGTTTAAGCGTCGGAGTGAATTGAAGAAAGATTTGGATGAAAACAGCACAAAAATTAATGTTCACAGTGCTCAGGACAGTACACCCAGAGACATTCATGAGAATAAATTGAGAGAAAATGCAGAGCCTGAGGGCCAAGTGAATAAGCCACAAAAGCGCAGAAAGCTTGTGCGGCCTGTCTTCTGATAATGTCTCTGCTGATGGAGTTACCGGAAATTATGACTTACTTTCTTAGTCCGAGTTATTTACAAATGAAATACAGTGATTGGGGTGAAATCAGCTAAACTATGTAATGCCATCATGACATCTTATGCTGGATAAGTTCATACTTGTTCAGTACATCTGACTGTTCACTACTATAGAAGCTACGCTGACATCAGCAGCATTTCTAAGACCTGTGAATGTACCAAACTCCTTTTCCAACACGAACCAACTGGAAGAACCTTTCTGCATACATTTGCAGTACAATTTGTCATTGATGGGAGAGGTATATTCCTTGGTTAGGCTGATTTTGCTGTGCTACCTTCTATCTATGATCTATCTTGTAAAGGGGCTGCTTACAAAAAATGCACTAGACATGGGAAGTTGGTTTATTTCTGCACTGTGTTTGGAATCCTGCTGCTGAATTGAGATTAAGAGGAACGTGAGTTATTACACGGGATCAGGCAACTATGACATTGATGAGGCTTGTAAAGAATCTTGCAATTGCTGGTGTGCTTGATGATAAACACCACCAAGAAAACAATTGGAGAACAAGGAGAGGTTTGGAACTTCTTTTGAATTGCAACTCATATACTAGCTGGTCCTTGTTCTGCTGGATCTTTTGCCAAGGGCTGGAGGTATACATTGAAGTCTGTGGCGTTTACACCTTTGATGAAAAGGAGGCAGTCTGTAAAGAGCTAGTGAAGCTCATAAATTAGCTGATGCTGTAATATTCTGATATTAGTGGAGAAATTTCGTAACTGGGCAGATGCTTGCTTTTCTACTTTGGTTCTTCACTTGCTAATTGCCATGACATCCCGTGTATTGTCTTGGGTAAGGTTCTCATGTCATTGCTACAATCCTAGCTGTGCTTTTAGGATTTTGTATTATAGTTTCCATGTTGATAGAAAGAGTGGAAAACTGCTGGTTGGAGCAGGTCTAGGCTGTCAAACGTCACATCCTCAGTTGGGACTGAGATGAGCATAATGAGGCCAAAGATTGTAGCTTAAGCTTGGCTTTGTATAATTGTGTCAAGCTTGCCAAGGTTCTGTTTAAAGTGACTTTGGGCAGTTGATCATTTTCGTGTCAAAGGCAAGTTGAGAAGTAAATTTTATGACATATTATCAATTTCTCTTATTTAAGCCCTTTCCATAATGAGCTTGAATGCTGAATGTGTTTCAAGTTTCATGTAGTGATTTTAATTAATAGCTTTGCAGGATGTACTTGCACAGTTGGTGACTCTCTGCTAAAGTATTTGCATTGTTTCTAACCGGCCTATGTCTATAGGGTGTCAAAATCACTTGTGCAAAATTTGCTTTAATGAAGTTTGTATAGATGTAGAAGGAAGTAATTAGTAGAAGTTATGCCAATACTTTTTTTTACTACTGGTAAAAACTAACGAGGGCAAAAAGTTGAAGTGGGAAGGAAGTACGACTGCACCATTATAGTGCAAGATGAAATGCAGTTGAGGGGGATATATATGCAAGATCATGGGCGGTTGTTACCTAAATCTAATGTCTGAGAAGTGGATAAAAACCAAGTAAAAGTAGTTTGCTGCAAGTTTCAACTCTGATGATGCGGTAGATTTGGGTACATTATCATTTTAGTGCTAAAATTCTCTAGTATTCGCAGAACAAGACATCCAAGTAGAAGAAGATAAATTTCTTTCGAGTTGAAATTTAGCTGTCAATAGATTTGTTCTAGTTTCAAATTCAAACTGTTTCAGAGCCAATTATGGTTCACGCCAGGCCCAATTCTAGGTAGATTGTTGATTATCCCCATATGATAGAAATCCATTTACACATAAAATATAAGGGATAATTTTAGAAACCTCCCTTGAGGTTTCTCATAATATCGCTCCGCTCCCCTGAGGTTTTGAAAATCTCACTTACCTCCCTTGAATTGACATTTCTTGTAACATTTTGGCCCCTTTGAAGAAAATGCAAGAAAGATAAAAATTTTATTCCAATATTACCCTTATAATATCCTACTTATGAAATTTACAGCAACAATGAAAAATAAATTAAGGTTAAATTTTTACAAGGTGTAAATTTCTTGATTTAAAATATTTATTTTAGCTGTATTGGAACAAAAAAAATTACACCATCAAAAATTTACATGTATGAAGAGATCATTTTATCAATAAAAACTCTATCATGTATTAAAGCATATTTTTCAAAAAATTTCTTGAATTCCTTAATTATAATTGTCCATGAAAATTTTCAAAATGTTAATTACTCACCAAAATCCTCCTAAATGATTGACTTTAACTAGATTTAAATTATCCATGTCTTTTGCTATCTTAGCATGGTCTCAATGCAGAGAAATATGAATTATTTTTAGATAGTAATTTATTTTTCTTAATTTACATATTTTAGTTTAAAATTTTTATTTTGGTTTGAATTTTTAGTTTAGTTATTAAGAGTAAGGGTAATGCTGTCAATTTGTGACTTTGGATAGGAATATTTAGTCTTGTCAAGCTAACAAAGGAGGTAAGTGAGATTTTCAAAACCTTGGGGGAGCTAAGTGATATTATAAGAAACCTCAAGGGAGGTTTTTGAAATTATCCCTAAATATAATTAAACTAGTTCAAAAAAAAAAAATTAAGCTAGTTCTTAACCCGTCGAATATGATTGCACATAATTTATTGAAGATTTCATTTCGTGCAATAAAAAGAACGGAAGTAAACATCTTGTTTTTAAAGATTCAAAAGCATTTGGTATGAAGATGCACAAAAAAAAAAAAAAAAAGGAACAAACATCTTGTGCAATAAAGTTTTGGGAATGAGTATAATTATGGGATGTTAAACATACACAGATTTCATGTATGATTATTTCAACTAAATTAATCTAATTGATAGGCAAGCGATATTGCCAGAGTAATTATTTTATTTTACTCAAATGCCATGACTACTTTCAATCAATTGATCTTATATATGCTCATTGATTTTCCTAAGATTCATTATGTATTAGTTACTCCTTTTTTTCTCTCTAATTAGATATTTTCTATTAAAATAGATCTACTATTTTATAATTAAATAACGTAGTTTTTACCTTAATCTTTTCTTGCATTTTTTGTGGTTCTATATCCTCATGCTTTTTTTTTTTAAAAAAAAATCTAAAATTTTATTTATTCATTTATTTATTTTTCATAAATAAAACTTCATCAACTCCAACAAATTTTAGTTTAAAATAATTATATTTATGATGTTATTGTAACTCAATATTTTAGCATAAAATTTGTTTGACATGCAACATGCATTTTTTCTTTAAATTTTTCTTGTTTATCATGCCTTTAATCAACTAATACTTTAAAACTTTACCCATTTTCCTCTTTTATGCTCGTCATGTAAGGCTTGATTTTAATCTTTTATCAAGTATTTATATTTATCATGTAATTTCTATCAAGTGTTCATATTTTTTAATAATTAGATGAAAGTAAATTTAAATTACATTGCGCTGTATATCCCATGAATATTGAAGGGAAAGTAAGGCAATTTTATGGAATTATTTTCATTTTAAACTATTATTTATTTTGGTTTAATTTATGTTGTATTTGAAAAAAGAATCTTTTGAGTAAAACTATAAAAATAAAAAAAATAAGAGCATGTAAAATTAGTATATGAGAAATTATTAAAATTAAGAACAATTTAGCAAGTCGTGAAAATAATTGATGAATTAATTTGGGGGGGGAGGGAGGGAGAGAGAGAGAGAGAGAGAGAGAGAGAGAGAGAGCAATGTAAATAAGTGAATACGAAAAAACTATAATTGGAGAGAGAAGAATTGGAGTAATTGATGTTTAATGGATCTAAAAAATCAAGAAGAATATATAGAGTTGAGTGATTAAGGGTAATTTTGATATTTAAAAAAAAATTGCTCTGACAGGAATATTATTGCTTTGACAATATTGCTAGTCTAATTGATATGGAAGACTGGATTGATTTGGAAATTAAGTTAGTTATAATATCTTAATTACAATAAATCTCCTTAAAGTATAGCTTGATTCTCATTTCACCTCCTAACCTTTAAATTGTATTGGTGTACCCTCTATGAGACAAAATTGTCTCTCCGTTATCTTGATTTTGATTTTGTTCCTATCTTCTCTATTTTCTTCTTTTCCCTTATCCTATCTTCTTCCCATCTTCTTCATAGTGTCTCTTTACTTGCGAGCCCCTAACTTCTTTAGATGATTAATGAATAAAAGAATATTCATACATTAGAAAAAAAAAATAAACAGCAAGAGGCACTACTTGAATTGAAGCAAAAGGAAAGGGATTATAGATGCCCCCACTTTCTGGGACATTGATACAAAGTCTACATAAAGAGATTAAAATGGAACTCAATCATTGTCTTTAGCACTTTATAGCCCTCAATTCGTTAAGCTGTGATTTGAGAGATTAAAATTATCAATTATATAGCATATTGTATTAAAAAATCAAAAATCTTCAGATCAAGAAGATGAATAGATTAATTTAAAAAAAGAAAAACTCAAGCATGGATGACATAATATAATGATGGCTGTGGTGGGAAAAACAGCAGCAAGTGATCCGGCAAGGGCAGCGGAAATCCATCAAACTTAGCTTTGCATTCTTTTATTTTCTTATTTCTTTTAAAATAATGGTAGCCAAAAGGGAGGGAAAAAAATTGATCGCAATAGATGTAGAAAGACAAATTAATGTCCGGGTAAAGAAATAAGAAAAAGAAAAAGGAAATAACTCTATGAAAAAGGAAAGTTGAAAATTAAAATGAAGAAAAAGAAAATATAAGAGAATAGAATAGTAGAGGGGTAGTTTGGTCTAACAAGGGGTAAAGTGACATCACAAAAATAAAAAAAAAATTGTTAGGGGATAAAGTGAGAATTAGACCATATCTTAAGGGGATTATCATAATTAACCCTACGTCAAAATTAAATAGAGTAAGTATGAAAATTAAGGAAAATAAAGTGGGTAGAAAAAAGGCGTGATTTTCCTAAAAGAGGGAAAATAAACCTAAAAGCTAACTCTAATTAGTGCCCAAATAAATTGTGCACAAAAATAAAAAAAAAGGGGATTGAGTGTATATGATTACGGGATGCTAAAATGATTGTTTCAATTAAATTAAATTAATTGGTATAAAGGAGTCAATGACTTTCCATTTGTTACGTGGGATGATTGACATGCTGGTACAAAATCCGTGATGGGAAGCTTGAAGCGCATAACTGATTAAATAAACTAATTGATATAAATATAAATATATATATATATACACACACTTATAGAATATATCATATTATTCAATAATCCATACTAATGACTGAAAATACATCAAACAAACATGACATAGATACGCATACATCTGAAATATTAATAGAAACAACAGTTCTAAGAAGTCAATACAGAATAAAAATAACAATGATGCTCCTACATATCTTCTATTGAGATGAATCATTATAGCCCAATATATCTATGTATGTCTCGTGACAGATACATCTAATCGTCTTGCTATATATCTTTCATATGGATGAATCATTGTAACCCAATTATATATATCATAGCCTTAATAGTCTTGATTGAAAGAAACCACTAAAGCGAATTGAGTTGGTAAAAAGGATCAAGAAAGACAATTATTTATTTAGTAGGTTTTCGAGTTGGTTACTTTCATATTCCATGCTCATATCAAAATGAATTTTAGCCTGTAACAAGTTGTTAGGAAATTAGATTTCATAAAAGAATACATAATACCTAATGAAAAAAATATAGAAAGAACATACCTAAGTATACAAAGTAAGAGTCATATGCTAATAACATGGAATACAAAAAGAAAAAAAATATTAAAACTATCAATGTTTTAGAAGTATCAACTAGATGCTGACCTTACTGGGTCAAGCTCGTTAATAGTGAAATCAAGTGTTAATTATGGAAAAAGTGAAATCAAATTGAAAATTGAAATGCAAAAGGTAACAAATAAAAGTGGATGCCCCGACAAATCCTAGGATCATAACATGTTCAAGAAAAGAGCCTGTTGACTACCAATTTGGAACCACTAGCCTTTGTTCTAATGGCCATTAGGAGTCCTTGGGAGCAGCAGGCTGGAGCTTTCAGAACACCTTGGCCTGCATTTTCACTGCAGGATATCCTGTAAATATTCTCTAACCAGTGCAGTAGTGCATCAGTCTAGTCTACAAATGGTTTAGTTTCTATTAGATTTTCACTAATCTAGTTGAATCTGTTCTCTTACCTGTTATACGAGTAATTATAAATAGTTGATGTTTGACCCAAAAAGGAAGGAAAAAAAAAAAAGAAAGGAATAAAGAAAGAAAAAGAAAGACTACCAGCTTGGAAGAACAATAAATCCATCACATCAGAACATTTGCTTAGTTATTAAAATAAGAGCGTGTTTGATAAGCGCTGGGAAAATATTATTATCTATTGGACTGTAAGTATCTTTGACAACTTTTAGTGCAATGATAGATCATGCAAGAATCATAGATAGTGATGGTTACAAGAACTGCAATCTACAATATGGCAAAGAAGGTAAAAGGGTTCTTCACATTGATAGCGGTCTTTATGAGATAACTCAAACAACAATTAGCAAAGGTAAACCCCACTTGATATGAATCGCTGTAATTTTCAACTTCTAGTGATTTTGGCCGCAGCTTGTGTATGTTAATGGGAAATAATTTAATGTAGAAGCATTTTTGTTTGTTTTTTTTTTTTTTTGGAAGTTACATCTCGAAAGTATTCTATCAAAGGTCTTGTGAGCCAAAAAAAAAGTAGAGTTTTTCTAACGGGTGTCTAATGGGCATTCATTAGTACACCTATTATTTACAATTTCTTCTATTTTATTATTTAATCCAACCCTTTTTCCACTCGTTAGTACACATATATATATCACATCCAACCTGCTATATGAATTCACACACCAACATAATTATTGTTCTATTTTACATTTATATGTTTTCCCTAATTAACATTACATTTATACACTATCATATACACACTTAGGGTGCGTTTGATAAAATTGAAATTTGAAAACTAAAAGTTTGAAATTTAAAATCTGAAGTCTGAATTCATTAAGTAATTGAACTGTTAAGTACTAAATCTAATACATTTGAATATATATATCACATTCAGTGATAAGTGAATAGCTTATCACTTATTTTTAAGAGCAAGTTTTGCCTAAAATATTTAGTGCCACTTAATTAATTCATATGTTCTATTTTTGGTTATTAAACGCATTTGAACGTGTTAAGATTTGAATCCATTAATTTTAAGTACTGAATTGGGTTATCAAATAGACCTTTACACAGACATGGGTAGTCATCAAACTACCATACAACATCTGTGAGAGACAAGCACTAAGCAATCTTTTTATGGGAGTTTTGTATGATTTTATCCTTTGCTTACTGGTGTTTAAGAAAATGGCAAAGAAGCAATGCCAAATAATTCGTTGGCTTTAGATATGTTCCCTGGGGAAAGAAAGTCTTTTCATTTTTTCAAAATGAATTAAAAATGTACCTAGCGGAGTAGTTAAGATGAGATAATATCTGCAGATTTTTTTTTGACATAAACTTCTTTAATGTAGATATTTAGTTATTTATGAGAAGTAATAAACGGCTGAAAAATAAACAAATGTGGAATTGCACTCTAATTTTCTATCTCATCGCTTGATCAACAAGACCAAACGGAGAAAAATGAGCATTTTTCTAAAATAACCCTGTATACAAAAATCTAGTGCTAGTGATATAAGATTACATATGCATCTAATTACTCATCCCCTAAATTGGATGAGAACATTGCTGCTTACTTTGTCCTTCCAATTTTGGCCTTCTCTGTTTAGTATCGGTCTTAATTTAGCTTATTATATATATATATATATTGTTTTCCTGTTGTTTCTATTGATGATTTATTTGCCAAAATTTAGAGGGAGAATATTAAATTGCACATTAAATGATTGGGAAACTTATTTTGGACATGGCTTACAAGTTTAAAAGTCTTAAAATTCCTTTAAATTCTCTAAGCACAAACAGCATTAGATGCTATTATTCCTTTCTACAATTGCCCAAGAAAGGGAGGAGGAAAGCATAATATTATACTAAAGTAATGGTGCACTTAAAAGAGAAATGAAAGGACAACATTGATGCTTATTTCCTTATTCTTCTTCTTCTTATTCCATTACATAGACCTATACTTAAAAGAGAAATGAAAGGACAACATTGATACATATTTCCTTATTCTTGTTATTCCATTACATAGACCTACATATTTAGTCAACATTACAAATCGACCGCCTATATTGCTATAAAAACGAATGCGATTCTATTGCATATATTTCACCTTTTAATGCCCAAAAAAAAAAAAAGGGACAAAGAGAAAGGTGTTGAAATTAGAAGCTGGCTCATAATTAGGACCATTGATGTGTTAACGTCTCAGGAATTAGATATAGACAAACAAATAAGTGATAGAAGATACTATAGGTGTCAAGATGGATGATTTGGTTATATATGGGTAAGTCATAATTAGATAATGGGTATAATTGAATCAACCCATTTATAGCCTTTTATTTAAATGGGTATGGGTATACCCAACTACCCATTTATGACTTGTTTGAAATATTATTTATTTTTTTAAAGATTTTTCGCATGGTGTTTGACAATAAATAATGGCATTTTGTTGTTATTACCTTGGTAAGAAATTCAAATTTATCTCCTTATCACTCACTAAAATTTTGAATAAAATGTGTATTTGTTTTTAAATGGGTCCAATTAAATGGGTATAAATGAGTATCCATTTATACCCATTTAAAATTAATGGGTTGATTTGGGTAAATTATTAATGGGTTGGGTTTGGATGAGCCACTATAAATGGGTTGTGATTAGAAGATAAGGGAAAGCTTGGTTCATGCGTTGGAATTGGAATCGGAATTGGATACGAAATGAATTATAAAAAATCAGTATGGGTATAAGCTCTTAGTATCATTGAAATTACTAATGCTTGGTAGAATTTTATGTGGAATGGGTATCAAAATTGTTGTTGCATTTTTCCACTATCTTTTTTTTTGTTGGGTTCAATTATACGATGCCTTCAACAACTCCCATTGCCACCTGCCATACCCACCGTTAATCAAGACCTTCTATTGCTTCTTTCCCTCCTCCCTTCTCCAACATCCAGTCATAACTCATATCTGATGATGAAACAACTTGACCTTTTCTTTTTCTTGAAATTGATACAATCCAAATCGAGAGCTTTTCAATAACTTGGCAAACAGATCTAAGCGAGTTTCAAGTGGGATGGCACTAGGTTCAAGCGAAGTGGTTTCTTTTCTCTAGTCAAAGCTGTTCACCTTGAGATCACTGCTATAAATTTGTGGTATTGCGTCGGGTTTGTAGATGAGGTTGTGCTGGAGCTTGTTTTGATGGATGAAATTTGTGGTCTAGGGTTAGGATTTTGAGGGTGAGAAAGGAGTACTACCAGTGAAGGAAAAGGTAGGAGTTTTTGAGGTGCCATGATAAGTGATGATTTTGAGGGGAAAGTTTTTAAAATGCCATAGAGTAAGAGAATTAGAGAAGTGGCGAGAAGGAAGGGAGGTGGGAATGTAGGAGGTAATGAGGAAAACTAGAGAGAGGATGAGGACGAAAAAATTGAGTAGCTAAAAAAATGTTTAATATGAGGAAAACTAGAGAGTAGATAAGGATGAAAAAAGTGAGTAGCTAAAAAAATGTTTAATATGAGGAAAACTAGAGAGAGGATAAGGATGAAAAAAGTGAGTAGCTAAGAAAATATTTAATAAAAATTATCTTGGAATTAAACATAGGAATTAACAAAATTCACCTGTTCATTTAGAAATTGAGAGTTGTTGACTTTTTAGAATTCATTCCAAAATCTTCAATCCCATAGACCCATACCTATTTTCCAAGCATCTACAATGGACATCATTCCAAAGTACTTGAACCAAGAGCCCCCTAAATTGACGGTGCTTTTCCCAAAAATTTTCTTAATCAAATATTTCTTGTGTAGCATCATTGACCGATGAAGAATTGCAAGTTTATGAACCTTTACTTACATGCATTGGCTGTTGAATTGTTTTTATTCCAAACCTATGATCCAATTCATACATCAAATTGTACAATATTCAAAATCGATGTTTTATATGCATGTTTTGGACACATTTTGTGATTTCTTTTCATTAATATAAAAAATTTGGATGATTTCGACTTTGGTCATCAATATGGATCAAGACACATGCCCTCGTTATTATAAGTTGCTTATATAAGTATTTACAGATTACCTATCAACATTGTTATTAAAATCAACACATTTTGTGATTGCAATGAATTGAGAGAACAAAAAATGTGACGGAGTCACTAAAATTAAAAAAAATTAAGAATTAAGCTATGAAGTGCCTAATTAAAGAAAAAATTTGAGGTTATAACTTTGGTGTGCTACAAATACATTTTATGTTTAGTCCAACTTCAATTTGACAACTAGGGCCTTCAATTGCTTTGTTCATAACAAATAAATTGGATTGAAACTTATATTTATTTGCTAGCAATGCGTGCTTATATATCACGTATGGCTTTCTGTTTTGAGCTGATATTTCTAAGCACTATACCTAAAACTAAAAATGGAAGTAGCAAAACTGTTGCGATTTTCATGAAGATGGGAGAAGGGATCAACCTTTGGACTTTGGAATACAAAATTCCATTCACATGTGGAAAAAATTCCTGTCGGTTGTGCTTGATCCTTGTAAGATTGGCTGCCAAGTGGAGCTAGCCATTTTGATTGCTTTCTTATTTGTTGTACTCCTGTAACAAGTTAACAACTTTAATGTCTTCAAGAGTTGAAAAGGAGACGCAATTCTTGGCAACTTTAGGCCAATTGTTGAGTGACAGAAGTGCATCCGAAGAGCCAATCAAGCAGCACTAGGCATGGTTTGCTGGAGTTAGCCATTTTGATTGCTTTCTTATTTGCTGAACTGGTTTACCAAATTAACAACTTTTAATATATTCAAGAGTTGAAAAGCAGACGCAAGTCAGAGCAAACCTTGGCATCTTGTAGGCCAATCGTTGAGTGGTAGAAGTGCATCCAACGAGCCAATCAAGCTGCACTTGGCATGGTTTTGCCTAGTGGTGTGGACAGCTTGATTTTTGTGAGTGGACGTGGGGATAGGGACGTGCTTCAATTGTTGATGGAATGGAATATTGACACTTTTAAAACGGAAGAAAGAAAAAAAGCAACGAAGGAAGAGTTGACACATACACACAAGCAATCCCATCAAGGAAGATACATTGGATTTCCACGAAATTCTTTAGGGATAGTGTTATCCTCCAACATTTGATGGTGAGGTCAAAGTTCCTTCAATCTGGTACGACAAGGGGCATGCCACAAATTAAGTCGAGTTCTAGACAGATACTTTGATTAACAGCTATCCAGAAAAACAATATACAGTTTAGTGATTTATACAAAATTAAAATGACTTGCATTTGGGGCTGATTTGGAGTGGGATTCAAAGGATTCAAGGAAGAAAATGTTTATTGATGAGAATTAACATTTGTGAAGTAAAGATTCACTAAGATGATGACTAACGATCAATTTCTATTTTGAAGTAGATCTTAACGTTTGAACTTTTGCTTTTCTTATTGTATCTAATGACCAAAAATTGCTGTTCTTACTTGAGTTGTTGAATGTGTAAGAATAATTAGCACTCTAACTAAAAAGCAGAAAATTATTAGAATCTTGTGACTGACCTACATTGGTCTTCAATGATACCTATCTTAACTTTGGTTTGCTCATCAATCATAGTTAAATTTCTCAAAAATACTGGAAAATGACACGCTAGAACTTCGCATCATTTTGCAGAAAAGATAGAAGTACCCTTTCGGCAATACAAGGGCCAAATGGATTGGTACAAGTGTCGAATTGCCCTACCAAAAGGAAAAATATCAACAAAAGATTGGAACGCAAGCATGCAAATGTACTTTCCTTTTTCTTGACATGAATTTCTTGCGTACACATCATCATCCTCAGGGGACACCCCAAATTGACTTGTCATGTCTCTTGATCAGGCTAGAAAGTATGTGGAATAAGTTCCTTGACAAGCACCTTGCATATGATTTTTGTGCATGGATTTTGATGGAGGTGCAAACTCAATGGGCAATAGAATCTGACCAATAGAAGACTTCATGGCTATATATATGCAGGTGTCCGAATAGCTAAATGTAGGCATGTAAAGCCTGAGTTTGAATAATAGTATTCGTTTTTGAAGAAGAGAGGTCTTGCATGAAGATAAAGAGTCTTGTTTGGTAGCCAAGGATGACTTGCCTGCAGGCTCACTAAAGGGTTTCTAGTCCTTTTTATTTTATTTTTTTGACAAAAGAGTTTTTAGTCCTTTGTTTTATTGTTGAATTTATTGTTTCAATGTCAAGATATTTTTGCATTCATAACTTTGCAATTGCCTTCTCTTTGTACTCACATTTTAAAACTTTTTTTTAGAATTTTTAAAAAGATACGATGGGTGATCAGAGCAACATCATGTAGTGTAGATTAAGTAGTTAATCTCTCTCCTTTTCAATCTTGAATGAGGTGATAGAATTATCAATGAGGCTAGAATCTATGATTTTCTACCATCTTTTTGACAAATTATTTCATGCATGTGTCACATCATGAAAAAAAAAAAGTTATATCACATGTTGGATTATTAGTGATCATTTCAAGGATTGTGCGTAGAATGGGGGCTCTCGCAGGGCCTATCCATTATTAACTTGGTATACGCGTGGGACTTTTTTGTGTGTTTCGTTAGGCAGTCTCCTTGGCTATCCAGAGGGGCTCTTTTCTCTCATGTTGGATCTGCTTTTCTTCTTGAGGCCCTTATGAATTGACAAAGCTCCTTAATGTCGCAAGTTTTGACGGTAAACGGTAAGCATGCTGGATTAGTCTCATGCATGGAAAGATAAAACTAGAACCTCCATTTATTAGTGCTTTCAACTTAATCACCGGGCTACATTCCATAGTGAATCCATGATAGCTAGATTTGTTATTAAATTGCATGATTTGAAGCATAATGGGCGAATTTGAAAGACAGAAAAAGCATTAATGCTCCATCACTAGTTCATATATATATATATATTGAGTTTGTTATCTCATTTGCGGTTTATAATTAAGTGGCAAGGTTGTTGAATTGTAATATGAATATTTCCATTCTAACACTGTAAGTTACATGCCTTCATGTGGTATTTTCCGACATGCAATTTACCTACAATTTTTATTTTTATTTTTTCTTTGGCCTTCTAGCTAAAACCATATGATTGTCTATCAAGGAATCTTATCTAATAAAAGTGGATGTCTATTTCACTCATATGAGCCTTAACATTTTCCTCTGCGTAAGAAACTTTATTGCGCCCACAGTTGTATTCTTTATCTGTAAGGTAAAAGTACCTTAATTCTCTCAAACATGCTATCAACTGCGAAGGAGATATTGGCAATGCGCTGGGTGGGCGGCACGATTTCTGGTCTTCCTATGGGCAGTGAACATCATATGATTGAGCCAACTTCAAAACCCCTTGTTTCAAGAGCTATCACCTTGCTAGTTTCTGGACTTGATGCTGCTGCTCCATGTAGATGCTTGCAGAACTATTCAATCAATGTGCAAAAAGAAAGCTCATAAGTACGAGGTGCTTCTCAATTGAAGAGGACTGCCCTTGTTCATTTCATATAGCCTATCCCATGATATGATCAAACAGTACTGCCAGCAGGAGATGCTGCGAAAGTGGACTGATCCACTGGTGAAGGAGAACAGATCTAGGTTATTATCACCAGCAAACATGTAGTACCTAGTAGACCTGGTCTTGTAGATGACGTGTTCTTTTTAGTGATTATTCAATTTGCATTCCTATCTGTAAATTCTAAAAAAAAAAAAAAAAAGAGTACATGCAAGCATTTCAAACATTTGATCTACAAGACGAACAGATCTACATTAGAGTAACTTTTGTTTTTTGTTTTTTTTTGTTTTAATAGGTATAACTATCCCAATTGATGTATTTTTTAAACTACAATGAAAAATTTGTTTTAATAGGTATAACTATCCCAATTGATGTATTTTTTAAACTACAATGAAAAATGTAGGCGGAAGTTAATTGGTTAGAGATGGCAATAGGGCGGGTTTGGGATGGAAAGGATTGCGAGACTCCTTCCGCCTCCTCCCCACTTAATCCCTTGCTCCTATTCCCCATGCCCCCATCCCGCCCTGCTCCGCTTACCTCGCGGATACCCTTTGGTGATTATTTCATTTCATTTTCTTTTTTCTTTTTGTAGTGAAGGGGGGGGGGGGGGGGGGTTGGGGGGTGTATACCAAGCATCAGGCAAGTCAGTGCTGATTGATTGCAAAGAAAAGGTTAGCAAAATAGTTGACAAATACTTCCAACTGACACTCTATTTCATCAAACTGAGAGTGAGTGACGGCTAAAAAAAGGAAAAGGTCTGTGGCAGAAAAAGAAATGAACCAAGAAAGAAAAGTGGAAGATGGTTAATTAGGTTGAATGTTAATAGGTTAGTTTCTCTGATATTTGATGTTTTATGTTCAAGATATAAACAAAATTAAAACGATTTAGTCTAACCTACATCTAAACTTATTAAGGTCATAGATATAGAGAATTCATCAAGGTTTTAGTCTAATTATTCATTAAGATTAATTTATAATTATTACATACATATATATAAATAAATATATATATATATATATTAGTATTTATTAATTGAAGTGGGGGAATGGGGCAGGTGATGAGGTAAGCCCCAATTAAAGCTAGAGGAGAAAAATCCCACACCCCAACCCCATTACGTCCCACCTGTTCCAATTGCCATCCCTAATTTTGGTTTTTTGATAAAAATTTTTTCTAATTTATCTTTTATAGTAAAGGTAATAAAGAAAGTTCAATAAGAATGTAAAAGTTGTTTGAGAAATATGCACGCTCTTTGTTGTATAGTTAAATAGAATTTTTTCTTTCTCTTTTTCTTTTTTTTTTTCTTTCTTTCCATTTTTTTTTTTTACACTGAGGTTAGAATTGGTGCTTGTAGAGGTAGGCATGCAGCTAGATTGTTTGAGTATTCTCACTATTTATATACATTTTCTACTCTCATAAAAGGAACATTACTATTTAATTTTCTGCAAAATTAAAAAAATTGAGAAAGTTTTAAAAGTAACACACTATTTGCCTTTGTTTTCTACCTGCATAAAATGGAATACAGGTTTTCTTTGTCTTACTTGTGATGTCATTTTTTTAGAGTTTGATTTTTATCGTCATGGAATACTTCTTGCAACAATATAACAAAGCTAAACCGTAAATTCGTAGTAACTTCTATATTGACTTTCATACTTCTACTCCACTAATACACTAATATGCGAATCTCATTTGTAATTTGAATTATTTTCTACTTCATTTTTTTACACAATATCTAAACAACTTAAACACTTAAATATAGTTGCTAAAAATCATTTTTTTAAAGAAAAATGACATGTTTCATCTCTCACATTTCACAAAATTATTCTTTTTATTTTTCACTTTAAAACATAATAAATTCATTTCTAACATTTAAAATTGAAACTATTACATCATTGAAACCAACTTTTAATCTGAACCAAACCATACAATAAGCAGATTACAAATTTGGAGAATAAAATTAATAGATTATTCGGTCAACGCCATTATATTTACGTGACATTTATGAACCAAAAAAGGAACAAAATAAAAAATTATAACATAAAAAGGTTGTTCTTTCTTTTGGAATAGTAGGATTTCTTTTTTGGGTAAATTTTTTATGCACGGTAAGTGATGTATATCGTATATGTGAAGTTTGCTGTTTAAATTTAAATTGAAATGACGTGACAAATATCTAGACCCATCAATATACATGTTGACAATGTAGGAAAGAGTAATCCTTCTTTTCTATGTTATAATTTTTATTGTTCCCCTTTTTTGATTCATTAAATTTCATATGAATGTCAAGTTGAGTTGACCAAATAATCCACTAATTCTACCCCCAAAATCCGTAAATGGGTAGTTTGATTTAGATTGAAGGTTGATTTCAGGGATGTAATTGCTTGAGTTTTTAAATGTCAAGGATGAATTCGCTTTGTTTTAAAAGTGAGGGACGCAAAGAATATTTTTGTGAAATGTTAGGGATGAAACTGGTTATTTTCCCCTTTCTTGAGTGAACTTTTAAACACTATAGTCCAACTGTCCAATGCAGCGGTTTTCTTGAACCGTTACTTTTAACCGAAATTTAACATCTGGTTTCATCATCACTGCCGCCGCCTCCGCCGCCGCCAGAATCACATGCTCCGCCAACGGCGGCGCCACCGCTGCGGTGCCCACATTTGTGCCTTGTTAGCTGCCGTCCTTCTCCTCCTCTCCGTCACTCTCCTCTACAGCCGGATCAACTTCTTCCTGTCCCACTCCACTGGTCCGCACCAGCACTCCTATTCCCAGTACGATGGCGTCTCGCTGACCAACAACCCCCTGGTCGACGATTCCACCGACTCTCTTGATCAAGCCTCGAATTCTGATGACCTCATCGATGAGCACGATGACGCCATCTTGAACGCCAAATATAGCAATAGTAATGGTGATGATTTCCTCTTAGGTGGAGAATCGGAAGATGATGTTGAGGACGAGGACGACGACGTCGTTTCAGGTCAAAATGCTAAGTCTACGTCTTCTTCTTCTTCTTCGCTTTACTATTTTGATCATCAGAACGGCGTCGTTAGGAGAGGGTTTAATAAGAAATCAATTGAGGAATGGGAGGATTATGTTAGTTTTGAATCTAAGCTGGGGTTAGAACTAGGGTTTAGTAACGGGGGATCTAAGACGGCGTTTGGATCGGATGATATTCCTGTTGATGAAAAAACGAGGAAAAAGTTAACTGAGGTTAACGGAATTGAGGATGCATTGTTGTTGAAGGGCTCAAAGTTGAGGGAAGGGTGGGGTGAATGGTTTGATAAAAAGAGTGATTTTTTGAGGAGGGATCGGATGTTTAAATCAAATTTGGAGGGCATAAATCCGATGAATAATCCGATTTTGCAGGACCCGGATATGCCAGGGGTAACAGTGTTAACTAGAGGGGATAAGCTTGTGCAGAAGGGAGTGTTGAATGAGTTCAAAAAAGTGCCATTTTTGGTTAAGAAGCCATTGGCAGTTGAAAACTCACGGAGCATTCAGAAAGACGAAAATGTTGAGGTATGGAAAGATGAAATAAAGAAAATCAAGATGAGCAAGCGAAAAACTTTGGATAATGCTAATAGTCAGAGTAGTCATACACGGAAGAACGAGATTACGAATAAGGGTAGTGGTAATCATGGTTACATTGTGAAAAAAGCTGACAATAGGAAGGATTGGAATGGGAATGGTGGGAAGAGGGAGGGAAAGAATGTGACAAATGAGTTTTCAGGGCTGGTGTTTGCAGATGGAAGAAGATGGGGATACTATCCGGGGTTGGATTCTAGATTGTCTTTTAGTAATTTTATGGATGCCTTTTTTAGGAAAGGGAAGTGTAATCTGAGGGTTTTTATGGTGTGGAATTCTCCCCCTTGGATGTTTGGTGTACGTTACCAGAGGGGGCTTGAGAGTGTTTTGTATCATCATCCAGATGCATGTGTGGTAGTGTTTTCTGAGACACTTGAGTTGAATTTCTTCAGTAGCTTTGTGGAGGATGGGTAAGTCTTTTTTGTTTTATGTTTTTTCCTTTAGTGGGATGAGGATGTTGCTCTTGTTCTCTAATTGGAAGAACCAGTTCATTTGCTGGCTTTTTAACAGGCCTTTTTCTTTTGCAGCTCTGATTAACCATGTTTGCATTTTGTTTGAAGGTCTCTATTTTTTTTTTTTTTTTGGGTGTTCTTTGTAGTGTTTAGAGAACACACTTGAATATATGACTCTGTAAAGTATATTTTGTTGTCTCTTGATTGCTCTTGGTTTTCAAAGATTTTGTTTGGTGCATATGCCTTGTACCATTTGAGGTGAAAAAAAAGATGACTGACAGCTTTGCTATTCCCTGTCTTGCAGTTTTAAGGTGGCTGTCGTTATGCCAAATCTTGATGAGCTACTTCAAGATACACCAACACATATATTTGCCTCTGTCTGGTATGAATGGAAGAAGACAAAATATTATCCTGTACATTACAGTGAACTCATCAGGCTTGCTGCTCTATACAAGTAAGCAAAATTTAGTAGCAGAATATTTTCAAGGCCTTAGCAGTATGAACTCATTTGAAATGCTTACTCTGGAACCAAATTTTTTAAAAACCAAGAATTGATTGGAGAAAACCTCATGAGAAGTGTTACAGGTAAGAACGTTTGGTCTGCATTTAAGAAAATCCAGAAAGAGGAACATCCAGTGAAATTAATCTGATAAACTGATGATATTCTAAATTATGAAAATTTTAATCTTTTTGGGAACATTAACTATACTAAAGCATCAATGTCAAGCGTACAAACAAAGCGGCAGCAAGTTTGACATCTGCAAAATGGAACAGTAAAATTGTCTTTGTGATTGCTTTTACGTGATACGCTGACAATCTTCTATTAGCACAAACTTTCTCTGATTTGACCTTTGTGTATTGCAGATATGGTGGAATTTATCTCGACTCTGATGTTATAGTACTGAAAAAATTATTGTCACTTAATTGTACTGTTGGCCTGGAAGATGAGCAAAAGGAGAACACTTTGAATGGTGCAGTAATGGCCTTCAGAAAACACAGGTACATCAGTATTATTACAAAGTTTTTTACATTTTTAATGATATATTTTTTTGTTAACTATGTGAAGTCTTTTAAGGAAACTTTTTGTAGCAACTATAAATATCACTAAGTGCATCTAGGTTTCAAAAAGAGAAAAAAAAAAAAAGAACATTTATAAAGTTTTCCTTCTTAGCCTGTGGATGTCTAGTAGTTGGATTTGTACTCCTACAGTGCTTAATAAGCTGGAAGGAAACTATTAAGTACATTTGCCATTTTGATTCCATAAACTCTGTCTCAGAACTAGCTAGGATTCACTTATACAAGGTAGCACCCTCTGATCCAGGACTGAGTATCGATGTGTAGGAAGATGAAGGGTCGAAATTTTTGTGGTATATAATCAGTAGGCATTTAGTACGTCTTAGATAAACTGTGTAGAACTTCAAAGAAATTACTCCATTTATGCATGGCGCCACCAGAGGCATTCTGTTTACAGGCTGAGGTGGATAAAGATGCTTGTTTGAATACTGGTATTGAAGTTAGCAGACAACTTATTGTCAGAACAGTAGTTTTTCATTAGTAGCTCAATGTTGTTTGGCATGAAATACTATTGGAGTACATGATTAAGAAGTCTTTTTCCTAACTTGGAGAGCGATATTAAAGATAATGACCTTATATACGATTTTAATTTAGAATATTGACGTGAGGACAAAAGAGTGCTCAAGTACAAATGTAGACTTGGAAAAAAAATGACTTATCATGAGTTTCTAAGACTTAGCTTGTGTTGGTTCTTATAAATCTGTCTTGTATATCTCATAGAAGTTACATTTGACTTATGGTTATTTTGTAAAAACAACACTTGCTGAAGATTTTAAATAATGCTGCTGAATTTGGGTGAACTTGAAAACTTTGACACCAGTGTCAGAAAATTTATATTTCTATAATTTTCTGTTTATCCTGTTTTGGTATTGACTTTATTTGTTTCTTTGATTTTGTGCCTTTTTGTAGTCCATTTATAATGGAGTGCTTGACAGAGTTCTACGCATCATATGATGATACCCAGTTGAGATGGAATGGAGCTGATCTTTTAACTAGAGTTGCTCTTAACTTTTCTAGTAACAAGAATCCCTTTGATAAGAGGATGGAGCTCAGAGTGCTATCTTCTTCTGTTTTCTTTCCTATCAGTCGAAGTAATATTTCAAGGTAAAAATTTTTGGAAAGCTCTACACTTGATACGTTTGCAGGTAACCTGTCTTTCATTTGAATTATCATTGCTCAGAGTACTCTGATGGTTCAGGCATCATGTCTTGCCAATTTGTTTTCGAAACACTCATGCCAAGTTGTGCTAGACTGGTCTGGGTACAGATTTTTGTGCTTGGATTGATTCAGGGCCTCTTTCTTATTGCTTAAAATCAGCTGATTTTAGCTCTTTCTAAGCTAGGAAATGTTTTGAGGGTTTTTAATTTGACTGTTGACTTCTATTCATTATGATTCTTAGCTGAAAGAAGCAGCTCTAAAGGCGCTTTTAAAGCAGCTTTTGGCTTTTAGAAACTTTGATAGTGGAGTTGTTTTGGGTGACTTTGAGTTTGCATAAGCAAGCAAGATCAAGAATAGATGTGTTTCTTTTAAGGTTTTGTCTGTTTCAAGGATCTTGATGCTCATATGGCTAAGTTGAATTTAGTACCTCGAGGATTATTGGAATTGTCTTAAACACTTAAATGGGAGAAAAGAAAATGAAGTTGTATCTATGAGCTGTTTGGTTTTGCTGTTACCACCTGAGTATATGCATACATATCTAAATGTTTACCTCTTGTAAGTTATGTAAGTTTATATAATCAGTAATGAGATTTGAAAGTGTTTTTGTAAGTCAATACTTTCAATAGCAAATTTGAAGTTCAGCCAATTAAGAGCCTTGTATTTTATACCAGTAAAACTCCATTCTACACGTCAATCTAATAACTAATACTCTTGTGATGAAAATATCAGCACACCAGTGATCGTCTCGAGAAATAAGGAAGGAAGAGAAAACCCAGTTTATGAGAGGGGGGAAAAAGAAAAAATAAAAGAGAAGAGATGTTACCTTTCTGTTATATTCAGAAATAGGTAGGGATTTTTTTTTAAACGTGCCCTATGCCCTCAAAGTCCATGAAATCTTGTGTTTGTATTTTGGCCAAATGTGTTAACAGAAGAAGTTTTCCTGAAGAAGGTCTCATTTAGTTCCACTCCCTCCCATATGAAGGGAAGGGAAGAAAGATAAGATGTAGTTGATGGTTTTAGATGCCTCCATTTCTTTCCTTTTGTAGTCCATCTAAAACTAACAAAGAAGAGTTTTAATTTTCTGTTTAAATCTTTAATTTTCTTCCCATCCAAATGAAGCGAAAATGCTGGAAATGCATTTCATAAAGAATGATCTGCTGTGGTTTTTTTATGATAGAATTGCAGTTTTTAATATTCTTTTGGAACAAAAGAAGAAAGTAAAATTTTGTAAGTTATTTATTATTAAATAATATGATGATGATGATCACCCACAACTATCAGGTATTAGAGATCAACAATCGGTCTTGGGGTCTCGTTACTTTACTAATATCTGAGAGATGATGTCTATAGCTCTTGTATCTGGCCTACAAACCATGGATTCATGGGACACTTCCAGCACCTCAAATGGTGGCAGGAGAGTCTTGGAATGTATCTCTGAGCAGTTGATGTAGATTGGAATTACCAGTCAATTGTCCTACTACTACCATTCAAATTTGTGGGCACTGTCTATAGTTTCCTGAAGGTCATCTTTCAGGAAAATCTGCTGATTGCCAGTTCCAGATCACTTAACTCTATTATTTTCCATTGCCTCAACTTTTCTCTTCTCTGCTTTCATTCTGTGAAACTTAACAATGGACAGTCTAACACTTTCTTCTTCAATAATGTCTCTGTAGCTTCTAAAACCAATTTTATTGTAACTTTCTTGAATAGGTACTTTTCTGCTCCAGCAACGGATACTGAAAGAATTGAACAAGATTTTCTGTTGAACAAGATTTTAAACAAGTCAGTTACAGTACATTACTGGAACAGTTTGACTTCTTCTCTGATTCCAGAGCCTGAGAGCCTTGTTTCCAGGCTAATTAATCAGTCTTGCATCCGTTGCTCTGATGTAATATAGTTTTGTATACTAGATCACATGTTTCCAAGAACTGTCCTCCCAACAGAAATTAATATGAAGAAGCTTGTTCTGTGCTTACTGACTCTCTCTTTAAATGGAAAATGGAGGAACCAAAAAGAGTTTGATTGATGAGAATATGCATTTGATTGTGCATTGGGGTTGCTTACTGCTATGGGTATGGACGCGGTCGGTCACATGCTTATACTGCAGATTGATTCTGAAGGTTGAAGAAGGCGCATCTGTATTGAGAATCAGAAATTTCCTTCTCTATTGAGGTTCTGTGGGCATGCAGTTCTTTATTGCAGTGTCTTGGTTAAGATATACAGAAGCCATACATGCAGCTCCGAGCGCCTAATGGCTTGTGGTATGAGGAATATCTCATTTATTCTTTTAAATTAGACTGCTAGTGCTTTGCCTGTTAATCATTTTTCTTTTTCATTATATTCAAATTGTATTTTTGACCTCCAGATGGCAGGAAAGTTGATTTCTTGATATTCTTTTACAAATCAAATAGAAGTCTAAACATGAATGTGCTGATTATGATGGAAAGTGATATAGCTTATTTATTTTATTTTTATTTGCCTTGAGTTTTAGTAAATATTCTCACGAATTGGTAAATGCATTTTGTTCTTTTCTGGCATTAGTTTTCACTGTCCACATGCATAAGCAAGAGCCCTGTCCTACGGGGTAATACTACAAAATTAAATGCAAGGTAGCAAGCTCTCCATTGTGAAGCACAAGAATTGGTTACAACGTAGGGACCCAAAATACAGTTGGTTTCATTAATTATCATGCCATAACCAAAGAAAAACGTCAAATTAATTTCCTCTTTCTAATTTGATTACTAGGAGAACTTTGAAGCTGCATCCTAATTCTTTCGAGTGTTGAAAGAACATGCAACTCCGTAAGTGATATTTCTGTGCAGTCCAACTCCGTAAGTGATGATAGAAAACGCATCTCAGCATCAAAATTTTCTTCTTCTGGTTTTAGCAAATTAGGGTCTAAAACTTGCAAAAGTGAGAAATTTCTAAAAATATTATGATTTTTAAATTTTTTCTGTAAATAGGGTGATTTGGGTGTAGGGTTCAGACAAGTGAGGTTTGCATTTGTAAAATGCGAGTTCACTGAACTCGCATTTCACAAATGCGAGTTCAACATTTTAAAAAAAAATAAAAATTTTTGGAGCTCGCATTCTTTAAATGCGAGTTTCATAGAATTCATTAATTTAATTTTTAAAACATTCAAATGAATGCGATTTCTCTAAAATTCACATTTTCGGAATGCGAGTTCGACATTTTAAAAAACATAAAAATTTTACGAACTCTAAAATTCACATTTTCAGAATGCGAGTTCTTGGAAATCGCAATCCTCGAATGCGAGTTTGAGTTCCTGTGAAAAATTAATTTAAAAAAATGGGAGTTTTGTGAATGTTCATTGACCAAAAATTAATTAAAAAAAATTCCTGATAAGTAAGATCGAAATAAATTTCTGTGAATAAGGTATTGGTCGTGTGGCTAGAAATCCAATAATCTTAATGGTCAACTAATTTGGCAGTAGTAAACATCTTTTACTTTGCTATTTTTTACCCACCAACATTTGGAGAAAAAGAAATGAAGGAAGAAAGAATGAAGAAAGAAGAAGGAAGGAAGAAAGAAAGAAAGAAAGAAAGAAAGGAAAGAAAGCGAAAGAAATTAGGGTTTAGGATTTTTTTTTTTTGAAATAAGAACACAACTGAGAATTGGAAAAGGCAAAGGAAATTTTTTTTTCTTTTTGGTGATCCACCAAGTTAGGCATGGGCACGCCTAAGTAGCGCTAACGCTTCTGACCAAGTTTTACAATTGGTCACCATAAGCGTGACGATTTGGTATGGGCACGCCTAAGTAGTGCCAACGCTTCTGGCCATAGACGAAAATTCCATTCCCGTGTCTATGCAGGCGTAACTAGCCCCACCGCTTCTGACCATGCAATGAAAATTGCTATTCTTTGGCGTGGACACGCCTCAATGGTCTTCAATAGTTGCCTGTCCGTCCTTAGACGTGCCTAGTTTACGTGTAACTCGCCTAAATGGTGGCGACCTAACACAAGAAAAATTGATCATTTCAATTGAACATACTTATTCAATAAGACACAAGAAGACTAAAATTACAAAATACGGATGTAGAGCATAAATGGAGAAATCATGTTCTGATATTTTTCCTTTACTTTAGTACTATGTTTAGGCAATTTGATACTATTACTATAAAAGATTTGTTTCATTCCAACACAGATTTCGATTTATGTACTACTTACGACCCCGAATGCGTAATCCCCATTTAACCAACCCTAAACCGTAATAAAAAATTGAGCACCGTAACCCTAAAGATTATGAACCGTAAATCGTAAACCTTCAAACCTCAGAACCTTAATGAAGTAACCCAAAAACCATAAACTCTTTACCCCTAACCCTAAAACTGTAAACCCTAAACCCTAAACTTGAAACCCTAAACCCTGAACCCTGAATCTGAAATCCTAAACCCTAAACCCTGAGATCCTAAACCCTAAACCCTGAACCTGAAATCCTAAACCCTGAACCGTAAACCCTAATCCCTAAACCCTACGACCCTAAAGTCAACCCTCATTACCAACGACGATATCGAGTTTCTCAGTACTTACCTCAATCTTATCGCTGAAATTGTTCTCGCTACTCTTAAGAAGTCCGCCAAGCCCCTCGGTCGTCCTAAGGGTAGACCTCCTTGTGATCGCCCTCGGTAATGATATGCTTAGTTTTTATTGTGTAAAGATTTTAGTGAATATTGGAGGTTTTGTTAACAATTAGTTTTTCGAATTGGCGCTGGATTATATAGCGGACAACCCAAGTTTGATGGGGATAAGCCTAGATGTGGTGACAGGGAGGGCTATCGAGTTGGTCCTCGTGGACCTTCCGGTGAGTTTAGTGTTGAGGAAATTGGAGCTCTTGACGATTACGAGCCCTGGTGTTAGTTAACATTCGTTGTCGACTAACGCATGGGGCTTGCAAACGAAAAATATATATATACATTAGCCAATTGAAGTAATGGGAAAAAAAAAACTAATCAATCAATACAAGGTTCAATGTCCTCCAAGATGTCCACTAGTACCACACTCTCGACGCCTACGCGTCCTAACTCCTCTACGTGGCACATATGTCAGAATCGGAGTCACTTGAGCTGTGTGTGACTCATGTGCGGCCTCCTGATCATGTAATGCCTCACCGAAGTCCCATGGGGACCTCCTTCGCGTTGACTGGAAGTTCCAACATCTACGTCAACCATAGGTGTAACTTGTTGAAACGCGCGGTGACCTAGAGCGTTGTACCTCCGCATGCCCGGACCGAGGTGTGAGTACGGTCGATTCACCACATGATGTTGTTGCTGTCGCACCGCCGCCGTCCGTCTGGAAGATGTGCTCCGGATCTGCACCCACGACGCCACCACCACCGGCTGGCCTCCCACATTTCTATGGCGCTTCAACACGACACGCTGGTCAACATGAACTGGAATGTCATGAGGTACAGTGGAGCGGCTGCAAGGCGTCGTTCCCCAACATGCTGTAAACTCTCATCTACAAAATCTCGGATGGCACGGAGATGATGCTTGTCCTGCTCCTCGCATACTGCCTCAGAATCTAATGCCATGTAATGAATGCGCGACAATACATCAACCTATTAAGAGTTTGGCATGATAAGAAATGTGTAAGTGCGGTCATTTATAGACGAATTTGATAATACCGCGTCGATAAATTTGTGTCCATTATTATTAAGTGGCAAACTTACAAGATATTCGCTCACGGCACTATCGAAACCCCTGAATCGGAGGATGTCGGCTCGGATCGACACGCGTGGCTGTCTGGCGGCGATACCACGAAATAGTCATCGAGATGGATCGTAGTATCATCAGCTGATTCGTCCGCCACCAAAGAATGGCGATGTGTCCAAACCTCAATGTAATGTATTGCCATGCCCCGATCTTGATTCTTTCTCCCACTAATTGATGTATCATTGGCGATATTCTCGGCCAGCCGAGAGTCGGGCACGAGTTGTTGTAAACCGAACTGCCGCATAACTTGATGAGGCAGGTGGGGCTCGACAACCCCCAACAGATGATGTACATGACAGATCTCCAAATGTCATGTCCTATAGTGCAATACTCAGGGAGAGATACAAGAGTGTCCTCCAATCACGGAGCCGAAAAAATGCATAGCCGAATCAATGTTCACGGCATGTATTAAAAAAATGAATAATTCGAACACAAAATTTATACAAGATTATCAGGTATGCATAAATATTGCAACATTACCTTCGGCCCGTAAGCCGATCAACCGGTCTCTAAGACGGCAAGACATGGCGCACAACTCTATGTAAGTCCAGACCAATATCCCACCTGTAGAACCGATGAAATAATGGATAGTGTTAGTTACTCATTTGCAACAACGGTTCCGAAGATGAAAGGATGTGGTACTCGACCTAGCTCCGTAAGGGATCGGATAGTCTTTGTCAGAAGTGGCGCTCGATCGGGCACAACGTAGGCATTCGTTCCCACGCTCATATCTGCAGTTTGAAAATGGGTTATATTATTTCATGTATCATATCAAAATAATTCCTAACTACATTCATTTCGGGAATGCATCATACCGCAGGCGATGCCTGCAATATCCGTAATCTCGGGCCGTGTGGCAGTGCAAAGAGACCGATAGAGGAATGCCGGCACTCCCCAACCGTAATCCCAATCTCTAAATCTCGAAGAAATGGAAGCTACATCGGAAAGTTTATTCCTATTTATCCGAGAATAAATGCAGTAACAAAATGTAGACCGCACGTGCACGAAAGTCTCATCCATAGTATCAGCCGTGTCCCTATCCAACACCCCTGACAAACTACTAACTCTCAGGCCCGGTCAAAGTCAGCAGGCTCTGGGGAAAACCCTAAAAGCTCCGAACAAATGCCGCTCCACTCGTCTACGGTGTGCGCTATATCCACACCCGTAACTGGGGGTCCATCAGTGAGCAATCCCCATATAATCTCGACATCGTAAGGTCGAGCTCCAGGCGGAGAGATGAAAGGTGTGTGTCTCTGGGCGCCATCTCTCCACTAAAGCGGTGATCAAAGCGTGATCCAACCTGGCGATAGCGCGCATAGAAGTACCCGAATCCGCCATGCGGATGTAGTGGAAACACCGCTTTCGGTATCGGTCTGTGGTCCCAGAATGCTTTATCACACCGGCGGACAACGAGCTGGTCGCCTGGTATATGGCCATGAAAGATGGAATGAGCTCGTGGGCAGTCCCCGCCGCAATAATGTCAATCATATCACGGACCGGGGTTACCAGGGTGTGGAGCATCGGTCATAACTACCTCCTCCTATAAAATTTTTTTTAAAGTATCTATAAATACACAATTACAGAATAAGTTTACAATTTTTAACAAACATAGAATCGATAAAACCTAAACTTACAAATTAAACAACCCTGTAATACCGTAAACAATTAAAACCCCTTTAACACACTCCCCCAACGACTCCATGTTTAGCAGAAAAATCAAAACTGTTACATTGTCCCTCTTGTTTCCTTTTTTGATGGGAATAACGCCAAAACTATTATTAGGCAGTTAGTAGGTGCGTTTCAATGAACGGGAGCAGTCATAAAATACTAAAGCTATGAACAGAAATTGAACAAAGTAAACGGAAATAGAAAACGTTAAAAACAAATTGTATCTAACACCCCAAATTTAGGATGGCCTTTCCATGAACATTTGCTATAAAAATTTCGGCAGAGCCTCCCCTATAATATTAGTAAAATTCCCTGCCAACAAACACATTTCCTTACATACAGAAATATAAAATAACACACTAAGCAACATTTTACATACCATAAAATTACATCAACGAATATATCAACCATATGAATTACAAAATCTGTAAATAAACACATAAAGAAAAAATGACCGGTACGGTACAACGTACAGCATGAGGAGATTACTTTAAAACACATAGTACTATTCACGGCCTAAAATTTGGACAATTCCTCCTGTTATGACCTCTTTCATGACTTTACCTCGATTCTGTCTCTCTCATCCATTTCATTACAATTTTTCTTTCTCGAACCCTTCCTCGCCTTCCTGCAATGAATCTGCTGCTATTACCTTGCAGTTCCCACCCAGGATCCCAATTATCCTGATGTGGTAAAGGGTTGAAAATTTCAGAATACTGCTGGAACCACTGAGTTTTAGTGAATAGCTGATTCACATGCATGTTCGGATTGTCCCCTCGGTGTCTACAAACAGCTATAGCGTGAGAGCACGGAAATCTATACATCTGTCACTTTCCGCACGAGCATTCTTTCTCCAAGTCCTGGACAATCTGCGTGTTTCCCCTTTTTTGCCATCCATTCTTGCCTGTCACAACCACAATACACCGGTTCGCGGCATGAAACTCCACGACTCTGTGCGTCCCTGTTTTCTTTTCAGCAGCACTAAAACGCCGCCATATTCTGGGGGGAAATCTATGACGACAATGACAGGTACTCGCCATGGTAAATGCCACGAATGTGAGTGCCTTTGTACTCGCCACGAAGGTGAGTGCCGTCAACACAAACCACGGGTCTGCACATGGTAAATGCCATAATTGCAGGTCCAAATGCCCAGAACATGTACCTAAATGTCTTGATCCGGTCGCCACTATCTGGGTGGTGCAGCCACGTAACAACTGACCCAGGATTTGACTGCACAAGTGCATGCATGTATCTAGGAAGGTCGGCAAAATTTGTATTCGAAGTTCCGAATACAATATCAATAGCCTTCCGCCTACCGTACCACGCCTTCTTGTAGGTGATGTCGACCTTCAAATCAGTCTTTATAGCAGACATTATGTTTTTAACTTTGAAACCAGGATCATCTTCAACACTCTGGATTATGTGATTGGCAATAACTGATGAAGTCAAGTTTCTGTTATTGTTGCCGGACAATGTACCGAGACAAGTGTGATTCCTAGTCCATCTAGTAATCTGCCATAGTCCGTGAGTCGTCTTTCGAAGTGCTCTGATGGACCAGTCGCACTCTTGGGTACTTGCCCCGTCACCCCATGACTTGCATCGTGCCACCCAAGTGTCCCTCTTACTCTCGACCATCCTGAACTCTCTGTTTTGCTCGACGGACCATAATCTAATGGCCTTTACCAGCTACTGCTTGCTTTCAAATCTCATGTGCAAACAAATATTTCTATTCTCTTCGCTGTATATAGGAATATTAGTGTAATCATCTGGATCACCAAGGTCATCAGCGTCATAGGTTCCAAGGTTTTGGAAAAATGCCGCCCCTTGGAACATAAAACTGACCAATATCAGTATTGTGGCATATGCCACCGGATTGCTCGCCAGACGGTTCGGAGTCATGGACAAAGGCCTGCTGGCTGCGGTAATCATGTTGGAAGCGCGAAATGTCGGCCTCATCATTGGACTCGCTTGGGGGGCGTCCTCAGATGTGCACTCATCTACATCCTCTACATCAATATCTCGATCGGTCTCATTCTCCGAAGTAGGAATTGTGATGCTTGTACCGGTGTAGACATCATCATCATCCGGTACTCGGGTACTTGGACCCGGATTGGAGTGATATGCATGAGGAGACTGCTGGAATGGCGATGAAGGTTCACTAAAGGTAGACATTGAGTCAAGATCATGGAACTGGGGGCTTGGAGTGTGTTGAGGTACAGCAGACTACCTTACGGAATACCCCATACCGCCAGCAACGGTCTGTGACCAGAACTGTTCCCCAAATATATCTCTGAACGGGTGGTGGGAGGCGGATCCCGTCTCAGGCACACCCATGTGGGATGGACGGTGCACCTTCATCGGATCTGTACAAGCATTGAATAGGGACATCATCGGGCCAACATTCTGAGCGGAGGAATTGAGCCAATTTCCTTCTGCTCAATATAGAGTTCTGCAATATACGGATCTGTGTCACGCCACAAATCGTACATATCCTCCAAGGTCTCATCATCCACTATTGGGGATGTAGTATATATATAGCGACCGCACGGTTGACGGAGCAATATTCTAATATCCTCCAAGGTTTCATCATCAACTATTGGGGATGTAGTATATATATAGCGACCGCACGGTTGACGGAGCAATATTCTAAGTTTGAACATCCCCTTGTCCACTCCCATGTATTCATAAATTTTGTCAACTAGCTCATCATACGAAACTCGACGCCGCAGTTTTATTGATCGATTGCAGTTAGGAGGAAAATAACACAGATGACTCCGGATCAGTATTTGCCCTCCCATAGAAAAATACTGCATGTGTCGCCGCGACATTTTTCCGAATTTTGTAATCACAGAGCTAACAAGATGATCAAGAAGATGCATATTGTTGAAATTTATAGTAAACAGAAGCACGGAATTACAATCCTAAAGTTAATATGTTTGGTTAACATAAAAAAGACTTGTTGCCTATTAAGGATTCTATTGAAAACCATAATCTCAACGTAGTTCTTGTACGAAAAATTTTAGCAAGGTCTCCCCTACAATATGACTAAATCTCCCTGCCAGCAAGTCCATTTCAGTCCAATAACAAGAGAAAGTAATATGAAAGGAAACTAGAAAAATACAAACGGAGGGGTAGGCATTATGACATATGTTAGAATGAGGATGAACAATAAAGTGTACTCAAATTTTGCATGAATACATATTTGGAAGTATGAGAACACCCGAGAAGACCTCTATAGAATGAATTGTATTCGTCAATAACAGTGGGCCGATTTTTAGCATCGATTAAAAAAAAGGGTAGCATTGGAAAGGAATAACAAATGGATAAGTTAAGGGAGATGTGGGGAAGAAATGCAATCATAACACTACACCCGAACAAGCAATTGCAACATTCCATTTAACAAACATCCCCATTAAAAATTCTGATAAGTTAACCTACAGATTTCTAACAATTTTGGCAGAATCTCCCTTATAACATGCCGCCAACTCCCTGCCAGAACATAATATTCACATCTATATGACAATAATAGTATTGGAACTTTCTATTTCAGTTTGGGTACACCGAATACAAAAATAGCAAATTAATAAGAGATGAACATTAACTCAGTTTTTGTCAACTCTCCAGGGGAGATGAACACTTTGTACTTTGAATAGCTAATCAAATGATCTGAATATAAGGTACGATGATTATCCAGCTGGGCCGGTGACGTTTAAGGATAACTTCCAAGAAAACAAGATAAATTTCATATGAGAATGAGAGGATGAAGTTCTAAACCACAACAAAAGGCAATGCACATATATTTGCCTTGACATCAAGTTGATATTTACAATACAGTCCATAACCAACCAACAAATAAAAACAAAAAATTCACAGAAACAAGATTCCGTTGTTGTATATACAATACTAAGGAACCCCTCGAACTTTATCAAACGAATTTGTTTGTTTGAAATCATCCAGGTGTGGAGCACACAGAATATGATAGGAACAAGATAAAACTCAGATAATCCCTGTCACGAAAAAAAGGAAATAGATACCTATATGACGAAACTGCGGGGAGCACAACGTCGATAACGATGGCGAAATCAAGAAGAATGGAGGAGAATGAGTAATCTGGGCAACAAAGAAGAAAGGAACGAAAGTAGACTAAAGATTTCGTATGCCTCTTAAAAGTATATTTTACTCCTAACCAATGAAAAGATCAATCGGAAGCCTATCAAAACAATCGTTAAGGTGCAAGAAATATCAATATTCCGTAGCTAAAGGAAAATGTTACAAATGTGTAATGTGGTTAAAGTAATGAATTAGTTCTCATGTATCAACTTTTTTTTGACAAAATGCTGATAGTTCGGTGTGATGTTGAAGTCAAAGAAATTTGGGAAAACGTAGAAAATGTGTACTTTTCTGTGAGTGTGTTGGGCATTATTTTAGTTTTACATTGCATCTTCCTGATTTGCTGCCAATTGAATACTGGTTTCCTTGGTAGGGTCAAATTGACTTAGCACGCGAAGAAGTAAGTCTTGTTCGTGATAAACCTATTGTCTTGCAGTTTTTATAAATTTCTAGTGATTCTTTAAATTCTTTCTTCCCCCCTCCTAGGTAGCTTTATACAGGTAATGCCTGCAACTACAATTGATTTCAACTATCATCGCATTCGCATAACTCGAGGTGCGTTCGACAACGTGATGCTAGCATATCTCACCGAAAGCCTAATAGGTCATTGTCTTTCTTTCGTTTTCGCTTAATGTAATACAAGACCTTTTTTTTGGATAGGAATATTCCTTCCACACTAAAATCATTGAAAAATGGGACATATTAAACATAAACAGAGAAAACTAAAATGAAACAGAAAGCTCAATACAAAATTCTACAATATGATGACGAATTTAGAAAGGACATTATGTAAACAACGTTTTTAAAAATTTCGGCAGAGTCTCCCCTATAAAATGACTAAAACGCTCTGCCAGCAGACACAATTTTTCCAACTAAGAATGACTAACAGATTTCTCAATGGCAGTGTCTCCCCACATCAGTTCGCTTAATCAAATATTCAAATCTTTCAAGCTTGGGTGCCTTAATCATTCCAGACCAAACACCCACAGCCTCAATGGCTAGAGTGAAAAATACACGCCGCATAAGTTAACTCGTAAAACTGCAACAGTATAAAATATGGTAACGCCTAGTATCAGCATTGCATTTATGTCAAAGTAGCTGTGCAATTTACAATCATTATAGAGCAGGAGGAAGTAGTCAACATGTTATGCAATTACATCGAAGGCATTCATGAATGTGTACTAATAAAAAGCACATATTGCGTGTTTGCTTGGACCATTTAGTGAATAAATGTCATGTCTGGACACATGTAGCATGTTTGAGGGTAAACGAAAATAAATGCAAGGCCAAATATAAAATGTAGATACGCTACTGTCGTATCTATGCCTCTATAACATAACTTACTTGTCCAAGCAGTGAAGCAACACAAGCACGAGTACGTACAAGCGGACCTGCTTTCTCTAAGGCTAAACAACCTCTAACTGAGCCTATACTTCCAAATATCTGAAACAGAATAACATATCAAACTTTTCATCAAAGTGAAAGGAAAAAAAATTAAAAAAATAAAATTTGGACATTATTAAATAAGTGCAGCAGCATGCTTTTCCAGCCACATGTGCTAAAATGAAGGAGAGTATGCGTGTCAATTCATGCACTTCATGGCGAAATTATGTGGACGAACTTAGAAAGGACATTATGTTAACTACATTTAACAAAGTTTCGGCAGGATCTCAAACCTAAAGCAACTACAACTAACAGTCAGCAAACAAGAAATTTAAAAAACCGTCAATGCGTAACATAATCGCGAACATAAAGCATGCCGTAGACCTTAAATATATGTGGATTCGACACAAGAATTATTACTTTGCAAGCATCCCAAGAACTCAATAATTGACATAACAAAAGTTATCGAATGATTAAAACAAGATGTTGGGGTTACATTTATCATAATGATTATATTTTATTTGAAACAGCTTTCCTTATCTACAATATTCTATTTTATTTTCGCAGCCCGTGGAATAGAAATTTAAAAATGTCACTTATCTATAATATTTTACAATTTTTATAACATTTTTGACTAAGTTCGAATTATATAGACGATATTTTCCTCATAGGGAATTTGTTTCCAGCACTGACCTCTCATTACTCACTTTTTCTTTTAAATTGTACATAATAATCAAATATTAGAATTAAGGGCAAAAGACAATGGCCTAGGAATTTAGTAACTACAATCACAAGCAATTTGCTTTTTTTAAAGTATAAATGAATAATACAAGTTTCCTATCCACTATAAAAATTATCTTAATTTCGACAGAGTATCCTCTATAAAATGATTAAACTCCCTGCCAGCAAACACACTTTTTTCCTATCCCCAAACATGCTTAACATACACTCGATAATTTTAAACTCTCCCTAATGAAAAAACCATATCATTTTTATTTACTTATGCCATGTATAAATTCAGCCAAATATTTACAAATAATACTATCGAACAATTCCTAATGAGAGTATAAAATTCTAATCTGTAGTCCACTGCAAACTCATCAAAAGTAGTTATTTCTATCTTATTATGCTGGCTTTTTATCAATAAGCTAGTTTCCATTTCGCAATATGTCTAGAAACGGAAAATAAAAAAATGAGAAACCAATGCATATATTTTCAGCTTTTGTCAAACAAATGGTGAAAACATTAATTCACTTAATGAGGCCACGACAATTAAAAAAATCTTTTTTTTCCGAAAGATAGAAACACACACACACACACACTCAATTAGATTAGAAGCACACAAATTGACTATGTAATTTTCAGAAACTACAACTAAAAAAAGGGGGGGACAGAAACGAACAAATAAAATACCAATGTGGTAATATTGAGCTTTCCCCAAAAAATTGGTGAAGAGGTACTTCACCAATTTTTTCACATCCGCCAAAGCAGCTACTAATTTTCAGAAACTACAGATCAAGCAAAAAAGGTGCAACAGAAATTTAAAACTATTTTCACAAATGAAACGCATAAAAAGAAATTAGCAGCATAAACGCAAAAAAAAAAAAAAGCAATGTCAATCAAAAGCTCGCCAAAGCCGGACCTTTTCCACATCCGTCGATTCAACAACTCATTTTCAGAAAGTTCACATCAAGCTAAAAATTGCAACTGAAATGGAAAAGAAATTTTGGAACCGGCAACGGAAAAATTTTTTTGCTAATGCGAGTTCACCGGAAAAATAGTTTTTAAAATAAATCAAAATGTGAGTACCGAAAATGTAATTAAAAAAATTTACACCAGAAGTGGAAAACAAAATTGCATTAGAAATTGAAAGACATTTAGCAACACATACGCAAAGAAAAAAATTGCATCAGAAATGAAACAGTGCATCACTTTTAGTGTTGTTGAAGCTACCATATAATAATTCCTCTTCTATTGAGAAGACCCGAGTAACTTGGCCAATGAAACAAATGATATATAGCTTAATCCCAAGGCCGTCCATCAAGGCCGTACATTTTATTTACAGGAGCCGGAGTTCCATTTGAGTCACGTGAGAGCTACCTAGTGCTTTAGGCGTTAAAAATTTCTTGGCTATAATAAAAAAAAAAAAGATCTCACATTGGCCTGTCCATGCACACCACATTTGAGAAAAAGTTTTAATTTTTTTCACATTGGCAGAGTCTCGTTGTGCTTGCGTCGCCTCTACCTTTGCAATATAAAGCCATTCGAAGACCAAAATTTTGTATATTCCAGGTAGAAATTATTACCTTGGATGCATCCGAATAACTCAATAATTGACATTACAAAAGTAATCCAATGATGAAAACAGGTTCTTGGGGTTTCTTTTTTCATAATTAAAATATTTTATTGGAAACAGCTCTCCTCCTAGAGATCCTAACGTTTTCGTTGAGCACCCTTATAATTTCAAAAATGTCTCTTATCTATAATATTAAAAAAAATTTATAACATTTTCGACTCAATTCAAATTATATACTTGAAATCATCATTTGAGGGAATTTGTTTCCAGCACTGCCCTTTCATTGCTCACTTTTTATTTTCAATTGTACTTAATAATCACATAGTTGAATTAAGGAAAAAGAACAAGGATAACATATAGTACCTACCATCATAACCAATTACCTTTTTCAAAGTATAAACGCATAATACACATTTATGTCATATGTTCTTGAAAATATTTTTCCCTACACAATTTATATAAAATTCGGCAAAGTTTCCCCTATACAATGATAAAAACTCCCTGCCAGCAAACACAATTTTTTGATTGAAGTCAAACATGCTTAACATCTCAATTATCAACAGCAACCGGAAACAAAATTCCTATGCATTTATTTTTAGCTTTCTGCAAATAAATGGTGAAGAGGTACTTCATTGAACCAGGCCACGGCAATTGCAGCTGTAATTTTCATAAACCAAAAAAAAAAAAAACCAACATAGACGAAAAAACTATATAAATGGAGTAATATTCAGCTTTCTCCATAAAAAGTGGAGAAGAGGTACTTCACTAAACAAATTCACATCCGGGAATTGTTCATACTAATTTTCAAATACTACAAATCAGTCAAAAAAAGTGCAACACAAACGGAAAAAAAATTGGAACATAAAAGGAAAAAAATAAAATGCAACACAAACGAAACAAAATAATGCAACAGAAAACGAACAAAAAATATGCAACAGAAATGGAAAAAAAAATACGCATCAGAAATGGAAATAACAATAGCATCAGAAATGGAACAAAAAATATGCAACAGAAATGTAAAAAAAATAAGCCTCACAAATGGAAAAAAAAGGTCAACACAAACTGAAAACAAAAAATTGCATCGAAATGGAAAAAAAACAACTAAACGGAAAAAATAAATTACATAAATGGAAACAAAATTAGCAACCTAAAGCGGAAAAAAAATACATCGAAAATGGGAAAAAAAAACATAGGAAACAAAATTTGCATCACAAATGGAAAAAAAAAAAAAACAAAACAGAAAATGGAAAACAAAATTGCATCAAAATTGAATGAAATTTAGCAACAAAACAAGCACGAAAAAAAATCATTGCATCAAAATGGCATAAACAAATTATCAACACAAACGGAAAACAAAAATTGCATCATAAATGGAAAACAAAATTAGCAACACCAACGGAATACAAAAATTGCACCAGAAATGTGAGAAAACAAAAAGCATCCGAAAGAGAAAAACAAATTTGCATCGGAAACGGAAAAAAAAATTTACCATCAGTAACGGAAATTAAAAATATTGCATCGAGAGATGGAAAGCTTACCTCAACCGCTTTTGCTTGCTTGAACTTCAATGCATGTCCGTGTAAGATCGAACGACACCGATTTGCAGCAGCTCCCCGCCTCACCACTTCACCAAAGCGAGCTACTCCGATCGATTGCAGGTATGAAGATGACTTCCGTGGCTTCGATTGAGAAATTGGCCGTGTTTGGGGCTCGATTTGTGGAGTTCCCAATTTCGTCCGTAGCTTAGGGTTTCTGATTTTAATTGATTTGGGAGTCGAGGCTGGGCAAGGTGACTACCGGGTAGTTTTGATTCCACGAAACTCGCATTTGTCAAATGCGAGTTCCACGTGGAAAATCAATTTTTTTCCTTTTATTTTTGGGTGGCCGGGAAAGCATAACTCGCATTTGTTGAATGCGAAGTTTCAGGTAACTTCATTCAACGAAAAATCTATTTTGGAAACTTCTGGACAAACAACCCCGACGTAGAAAATTTTTTTTTTTCCATCACAAATTTAAAATTTTCTCTGCAAAAGTCCACTTGGAAAAGAATCTATGATCCATTGCCTCGGGGTGATATCTGCAGCAAACATGTCATCACTGGGTTTTACTAGAGTGAAAGTCTCCATCAACATGATACCATAACTATAAACATCAGATTTAGTGGAAACTAACCCTTCCAATCCATACTCTGCAAAAAACAATTTCAATGTTCAGAGTAAACATGTAATCTTTTTGTCAACAATGTCGTACTCTTGGCAAGTAGAAAAGATATTTGTCAAAGAAAGGAGTAAATTTGAGGCGCAGAAGAAAATGAATCACAAAAAGTAAGGTGTTACCTGGTGCAATGCATCCTATTGTAGCGATCTTTTGGTTTGTGTGAATCCATCTTCTAAACTCAATAATTTTGCAATAGCAAAATCACATACATGTCCTACCATATCTTCATCAAACAAGACAGTGCTACACTTCACATCACAGTGCACCACGAGGGTAGAATAACCATTATGGAGATAATCCAATGCAGATGCCACATCTATCATTATACCTAGCCTCTAAAAGATGTCTAGGAAGTAGTTGTGAGAATACAACCATTTTTCAAGGGCTGCCGTTAGGTATGTACTGCAGTACTAGGGCTCTGAAGTCCATGTCCAGGTTGGAGCAACTACTGATAACTTCTATTAAATTTTGGTGACGAATGTTGCGTACTACTTCACATTCTGTATGGAAACTCTTAAGTGCTCCTGCTAGTTTCATATTAAATACTTTTACAGCCACAGGAGTACCACCAGGCAGTATACCTTTGTAGACAGAGCTGTTACTCCCAATACCAAGCAAGTTGCTTTCACTGAATCCGTCAGTAATTTTTTCAACTTCATAATAGGAAATCCTTTGATGTGCTGTTGCAAGTGATGGATCAGTCCTACCTGCATTTTTTCCTTTTTCTTTTGCCATCTAGCAATGAGAAATCCCAGAGGTGATACAAGAATAGGAGATGAAATCCCAAGGATAATATATATGATTGAAAAGAATCTTTTCCTTCTCCTGTGGTGAGGAATCATAGGGCAGGGGAGGACTTGACGCTGAGGAGAACCACATAGTGCACCATTAGACAAACAAGATTGATTTGTGAAGTTTGGACAGGACCACCAGTAGGAATTTGTCCGCCTAATTGATTGAAGGAGGCATTAATTGTCTGAAGGACTTGAGATCCTCGTGTGACCGGGGAATCATTCCAGTAAGCTTATTATGAGACAAATCTAATCCTTCTAAGCTTACCACCTTACCTAGTGTATTTAGTATCGGCCCTTCCAGTTCATTCCGGGCTAAGGAGAGATTAATCAGGTTCTGAAGGCCATTTATAGATTGTGGAATATTTCGACAGAAGTTATTGCTGGACAAATCAATTTCTACTACAGCCTTTAAGTTTCCAAGTTCAGGAGGTAGAAATCCACTAAGTGAGTTTGAGGATGCATCAAACTTCAGAAGATCTTTCAGCCTTCATAAGCTTGGAGGCAAATTTGAACTGAAACTGTTGGAACTTGGAAGCTAGAATAAGATGTCTCAAGGAAGAAATATTTCCTATACAGGATGGCACAGCACCTGAGATCTGATTCCCTCTGAGACCTATTGCCCCAAGTTTTTGTAAGCTGCAGATATTGTTTGGCACTGATCCACTTCTCTCGTTGTTGCCTAAATATAACTGTTGAAGGCTTTGTAAACCATCAATAGTACTTGCAATGATACCAATCAAATTGTTGTCAGATAGACTTAACAAGGAAACTCCAGTCAGATCACCAATTTGGTCTGGAATACTACCCCTGATATTACATCCATAGGAACCAAAAATTTGGAGAGGCAGAAAAATTACCAATGGAGGCTGGAAGTATATCATTTAAAGGACTCTCACCGATAACAATTTTAAACAGATTTCTGCATTTTGTCAAAGAAGTAAGAAACATGAGTTCTGAAAATGAAGATTCAATGATCAAATTGTTATTCCCCAAGTTCAATAGTTTAAGGGATCCCAAATCTCCAAGTGCATTGGGTATAGGACCACTGAAATCGTTATTTGAGAGGTCCAAAATGGTGAGCTTTGAAGCATTTGAGATAGAAACAGGTATATTTCTACTAAGGTTATTCAGTCCAAAGTAAAGTGTTCAAGATTCGGCACTCTTTTGCCCCTATCTGAAGGAAGATTACTGGATAGGACTTGGAAGTGTTGAAATGTTGAAGACACTTGCAGGAATGGAACCACTTAAACTATCCCCTTCTAATGTCAGTTGGCATTGTATCTTCCAGATTATCACAGTGCATAAACAGAATTATTAACTACTCTGAAATTGTTTGAACTCCTGGACTAAGGAAAAATGAATACTAGTATAATAATGCTGTCTCAGAGTGATATATTATCGTAATTCTTTATCTGACAACTGACATAAAGAATTAGCTGTTAAATAGAGTAAGAAAACTATATAAACAAAATGAATACCTGAGGAGAAAATGAAAAACTTTCAAGCATGCAAAGTTTGAAAACTGAAGTCAAACAGGGGGAAGGAAAATTACCTTCCAAATTGGTATCCCCAAGATGTAACAGTGTCAGCAGAGTTAAACTCCCAATTTCTCTTGGTATGGTTGCACTAATGTGAGACAGTGATAGAACTTGAAGCTGTGAACATTTTCCTATACTAGGGTGTAGTAGGCCTTCTAGTTCATTGCTTGAAAGATAAAGCCCTTCAAGCTTTGGAAGATTATAGCAAATATCTGCTGGAAGATTACCAGACAGATCATTGCCTATGAAGGAAGTGAATTGCAGCAATGAAAGGTTGAAACATATGGTGGTATAGGACCTGTAAACTAGTTACCTTCCAGGTTTAAAAATGTCAAGGAATGAAGATCACCTATTTCTTCTGGAATGCTCCCTTGTAGGAAATTCAGGTTCAAGGCTAGCTCCTTAATTTTAGTTAGGTTGGAAAGTGAGGCTGGTATGCTACCTGAAAAGCTGTTACGCGAGAGGTACAAGAATTGAAGTTCAGGTAAGGAACTGAAGATTGATGGTGGAATCTTCCCACTCAAATTGTTACATCTTAAATCAAGAAGCTTCAACCTGAGCAACAGAGCTAGCTGTATATGCAGATTTCTAGAAGAACTGTTGTTACTGAGATCAAGATAACTGAGAAAATAGAGGTTGGGGATGCTTCCAGTGAGGCCCAGGTTGGAAATATCCAAGGGACTCTGGTATGCCTTGAACCACAAGTGACACCAATCCACCCGGATGCTGGCTCTCTTGGTGGAGGTAAGTGGTGTATGTACTATTTATATTTTGAAAATGTAATTGTCAAACTCTTGTGACTTCAAAAGCTATTTCTTACATTAAAAGTGGCATGAGTATGTGTATATGTTATTGATTTATTATGTATGTATAAATATGGTCAAATGTGAATGATTGAATGACTTATTTGATTGAACTCTCGTGTAAGGCGACTTTTGAGGAGACTATTCCTAATATGGTAGTTGGCATTATGATGTTATGAAACGAGCTAACTGTATTCTAATTAGCAATATTAAAGGGGTTAGCCGTGGTAACTGGTCGTGTTAACAAATAGATATATTCAGGATCAATGGTCAACTTTATATCTTGAACACATTTATGCTTATTAATATTGTGATGTATGCTTTGTGTTTGAAATGATTATGAAGACCACCTCTTTATAATGAATGTTTGACCAAATCTCTGAGCAGGGAGTGAAGAATTAAGAAAAGGAGATTGCTGGATGTTGGGGGGTGGAGAGAGATCCTATTCTGGAATGATAAATGGTTAACAGTCAAATTATTGGCAAATTGTGCAAAAACCGACATTCGAGAGTGGAAAGAAGGTGAAAGAGAAGGAATTTGGGAATGGGACTGAAGGTGTTTGTCTAAGTTCTTAGAGCTGGACCTAATGTTGAAACCACAAGCTGACTGTGCAGTACAGGGAGAAAACAATCCAGACAGGCTAAGTTGGGTACAGAAGCTAATGGGGCAATAAGCCTTCCACATTAAACTGGACCGGCTAATTGAAGTGCCATTTCAAGAACACAGATCCATCATGCATCCATACACTTTAAAGTCTAAACACAAAGCCGAATAGTCAGTAAAGCTGCGATAGCAAAAAATGGGAAGCCAACAAAGTTGAAATAATGCACTCGGATAGCTCTTTAGTACAATGTCCAGCAGGCATCTCCTAGTCTTCTTTTTCTTCTGTTCTCTTCTTCAACTCTCCAGCACAAACATCGAATACGTAGTTGTAGCAAATTTTGACAACAGTAAGTGTTAAAACTCATATTGGCAGTTTCTTACTCTAAGTTGTCTACTCCCTTTTTCTAAGTCAGTCAATTGTCTTCAAATGAACTTTCTCACTCAATAAATACATTTCTCCAACACGTTTGAATACCTTAATCCAAAATAACTGACAATCAGTAATTTAACTTGGAACTCAATGCTAGGGCATGTACTACATGCAATAAGAGTTAATCAGAGAATTAGAGGACTACCAAGGACTTTGCAAAAGCTCAAAGGCATTAGGCTTCTTAGATAATCCACTGGACTGCCATCAAAGGTTTATTTGTCGAATGTCTGCCACTTACTGCTTCTTTTCTTCAGCCAACTTAAAAGCAAATATGGGAATAAAATTGCCTTGAAAAAGTTCAACCAGCCCGGCAAATGATATGGCATGTAAGATAAGAGTTGTTGACTAGTTTCGGTCCTTGCTCTCTTTTCGTTTTAATCTTATTTATTCTAAACTTTTTTCGCTCCCAGTTATTTTTGGGTTACAAATTTGTGGCTTGGTGGCCTGTCCAAATTTTTTCCATCAATTATATTTATTTACTTTTTTTTGGGGGGGGGCAGGTTTGGAAAAATAGAATAGTGAAAAATCCCCTACAAAGAAGTAAATTGTACAAAATTGGTATGCATATGGATGTCAAAATATCTCTGGAAAAGCTTCCTTGCTCAAGAGCTGCCTTGACATGAAAAGTGCCTAAGGATGCAGGATTTTTTTTTTTTTTTTTAACTTCCAACTCTAACCACAACGTCTTAGAAACTGGATTCTTATTTTTTCGAGTGCTGAAAGAACATCTTGCATGTTGATCCTTGCATCAGGTGATGTTTCAGTGCAGACCAGTGCTAGCTTCATGAGAGATATCACACACTCCCTCTGTGCATCAAAGTTTTCTTCCCCCGGTTTTACCAAATTGGAATCTACAACCTGCATAATTGCACTTGGGAATGATAACTTTACCCAATGCCTGAGGGTCATGTCTCCAGAAAAATTCTCATCAGTAGGCCTCCTTCTAGTGAAAGTTTCCATCAACGTGATTCCATAGCTATAAACATCACACTTTGTCGAAACTACTCCTACCAATCCAAACTCTGCACCAGTAGATTCAAATTTTGTTAAAACAAAGTAATCTTAGAGCCAATAATTGATATTAAACCTGTAGGAGACACGTCTTTGTCAACGTTGGGACAAGGCATAATCGAAAGCAACAGTGGAGGTGAAGGCATTACCTGGCGCAACATAACCAACTGTGGCCAGAGTTTTTGAATGCGCAGTTCCACCTGATCCTGCAGCTAATAATTTGGCATTGCCAAAATCAGAGACATGCCCGACCATATCTTCGTCAAGCAAGACATTGCTAGGCTTCACATCACAATGCACCACTGGCGAATCATAACCATTGTGAAGATATTCCAATGCAGAAGCTACATGTATCATTATATCTAGCCTTTGCAACATGTCTAGGAAGTAGTCTGCTGAATATAACCATTTTTCAAGGCTTCCTTTATGCATGTATTCCATCAGCAATGCTCCAAAATTCATGTCAGGGTGTATCGACCAGTAATGAGTTTGGTCAAGTTTCGGTGGCGAAGATGGCTTAAAACTTCACATTCTGTATCAAAGGATTTAAGAGCTCCTTCTGATTTCAAGTTTAATACCTTTACTGCCAAAAGAGTTCCATCACTGAGAATTCCTTTGTAAACAAAGCTGTAGCTCCCAGTGCCAAGCAAGTTGCTTTTGCTGAATCCCTGTGTTATTTTCTCAAGTTCATGATAGGAGATCATAGCATGACTTATTCCAGGTGATGGTACAGTTTGAAATGTTGTTCGTTCTCTCATTTTCCATTGTATCAACAGTATCCAAATAGCTGATACAAGAACTGCAGAGGAAATCCCAAGAAGAATATACACGACTAGACGTAATCTTTTCTTCGTTCTGTGCCGAGAAAAAGTGGGGCATGGGGGCACTTGAAATTGAGGAGCACCACATAGTGCAGCATTAGCTATAAAAGATTCACCTGTAAAGTTTAGGAAAGGACCACCGCTAGGAATCTGTCCACTTAATTGGTTAAGGGATACATTGAATTGTTTGAGATACAGGAGAGCTTCCAATGATGGGGGGATTGCTCCAGTTAGTCTATTATATGACAAATCCAGTGACTCCAAGCTTAGAAACTGGCCAAATGACTCTGGAATAGGGCCCTCCAGTTCATTATGGGCTAAGGAAAGCTTAATTAAGTTCTGCAAACCATCTGCAGAGTTAGGAATATTTCCAGACAAGTAATTTTTGGAGAGATCAATCAATATTGCAGCTTTCAAATTTCCAATTTTGGGAGGTAGATGGCCAATCAGTAAATTTGAGGACAAGTCAAACCTTAGAAGATCTTTCAACTCCCATAAGCTCGCTGGCAAACTGGAGGTAAAATTGTTGGAACCCAGATAAAGGTTTCTCAGAGAAGTAATGTTTCCTATGCAGGATGGAATGGGACCAGAAATTTGATTTCCAGTCAAACTTAGTTCACCAAGGTTTGGCAAATTGCAGATAATGTCTGGGAGTGATCCCCTTATCTTGTTTCTGTCTAAGTCCAACCGTTGGATGCTTTGTAAACTTTCTACCGTCTTTGGTATGAGTCCAGTCAAATTATTGTCAGATAGATTTAACTCAGTAACTTTACTCAAGTTGCCAATTTCTTCTGGAATGTAGCCACTGATTTTACATCTGCTTGCATCAAAATTTTGAAGAGAAGTTAGATTACCAATGGAAGTTGGAAGTAGACCATCTAGAGGATTCTCACTTATAATAAGCTTTGCTAGATTTCTGCAATTTGTCAAAGAAGTGAGGAACGTCAATTCTGAAGGTGAAGACTCAATCATAAAATTGTTGTTTGGCAGACTCAAGATTTGCAGGGAAACTAAATTTCCTAGTGAATCGGGTATTGGACCTCCAAATCTGTTATAAGAAAGGTCTATTACACGAAGTTTTGAAGCATTTGAGATTGAGTATGGGATATTCCCACTAAGTGCATTACTTCCCAAGTAAAGGGCTTCAAGATTTGGCACCCCTTGCCCCATGTTGAAAGGAAGACCACCCGATAGATGATTAAAAGCACCTGTGAAGAATTTCAGTGTTGAAATGTTAAAAATACTCCCGGGAATGGAACCACTTAACCTATTGTCATTGATTCCAAATACTTGCAAACTGCGAAGATTGCCAATCTCATATGGTACTGAACCTGCATAATTGTCACAATGCACAGAAAAAGTTATTAAGGACTTTGACACCTGGACCAAGTTCATCTTATCCTTTGGAAACCAATGTGGGCATTTTAATTGTGATTAACTGAACAATTCTGCCATACTGATACTTATTCTCATGATAGGAAAAAATGTTTTGACAGAAAAAAATAAAAGAAATTAAGAATAAAAACAGATGTCAGTTTGCTTTTGGGGAAAGAACTATACCTTCCAAATTGGCGCCACCAAGTATCAACTGTGTTAGCCAAGTTAAGTTTCCAAGTTCGCTTGGTATGCTTCCAACGAATTCATTATAGGACAAGGATAGAACTTGAAGCTGTGTACACTTTTCTAAACTTTTGGGGATTAGGCCATTTAATGCATTTTTGGAAAGATAAAGCCCTTTAAGCTCTGGAAGATTAACACAAAGATCTTCTGGAAGATTTCCGGATAGGTTATTGAGTGTCAATGCAATATACTGCAACGAAGAGAGGTTGAAGATACTGGGTGGTATTGGACCTGTAAGCTGGTTAGCCTGCAGGTTTAGTAAGGTCAAGAAATGAAGATCTCCTAATTCCCTTGGAATGCTTCCTTCTAAGAAATTCAGGTCCAAAGCTAGCTCCTGCAGTCTAGACATGTTGGAAAGAGAGGGTGGAATGCTACCTGAAAATGTATTCTGTGAAAGTTTCAAAACCTTGAGTTCTGTTAAGGAACTAAAGGCTGATGGTGGAATTTTCCCACTAAAGTTGTTCTGCGATAAGTCAAGTGACTTCAATCTGTGCAATTGAGCTAGCTCTTCAGGCAGACTTCCATGAAAATAGTTGTTACTCATATTGAGAGAAGTGAGAAAAGATAGATTTCCCAAGTGCGGAGGGATGCTACCGATAAGGCTCATACCAGAAATATCCAAGGCTACGACTCTATTGTTTCCAGAACTGCAAACCACACCCATCCAGCTGCAAACGGATGGTGCTGCAGACCAGTTCTTCTCTAGGAAAAAGTTGTTAGAGCTGAAAGAAATGCCAGACTTTAGGGTGAGAAGAGCAGATTGATCAGATGTGTCTGCTAGCGCATATGTAAGGCAGTGAACAAGCAGGAATGCAGCAATTTGGACGCCAGTTCTATCCATTGAAATACTTTGGTGAACCTACACTCTGTGTGCTTAACAGTATAGATAAGTGGAGAAATAAATAGCCAAACTCGCAAAGACAAGGAATCTATCATGATTTCTTCATTCTCTTGGAACGATTTGAAATCAGTGTCGATAATGGGGTTTACTAGGATACCAACTATCTCTAATAATTTACTCAAAATGGCAAGCAAATTGCCTTCAATATTCATATATGGGGACGACAGTTGGACCTGTGCTCCTTCAAATGAAATTGCATGAGCAAATGGCAAAATCACAGATGAGGAACCAGGGAGATTCCTCATTGTTTTGGATTGTGGTGTACTTTCTGACAAATTCACTAATAAAGGGCACTTGTTTGCTTCCCATTCAAAAAAAAAAAAAAAGGGAAAGAGTGCCAATCTGTATGTTCTTACCATTTGGCATCCCTTTAAACTTTTGTTATTCTGACGTGAAATGTTTAGTTAGCAAACTTGATAAATATGTAAGAAGCGGCTGTCGGTGTTCCTATGGGACGAAAAGCTTTTCGTGTATGATCGAAGAGAACAGAAATGCACGACAAGAGCCAAAAACTAGATGCGACTTTATTCACCTACTAGCCAATTTCTAGCAGTTTTTCTGCTACAAACTCCTGCATGTTATTCTGATATGAAATGTTCAGTTAGCAATCAGCCTTGCAAACCTTATGAAAATCAAATGGATAAGCACCCATCAATGCTCTTATTGGGACGACTGGCTTTCCTTGTATGATCAAAGAGGACGGGAATGCAGGACAAGAACCAAAAACAAGATGGGTCAATCTTGATGCTCTTCGAATTTTAGCAGTTTGTCCTCTACCTATATTATAAAGTTCGAATATCCTTCGACTTCTCGATTAAACAAGACAAGTAGCACGCGGAATCCCCACTGGATTCCTAGTCTTATGACTTTACCCCGCTTGATTTTCCACTCTAAAGTACGAGCGATCTTTCGTAGCAAAATATACTATAGTAATTTGATGTATGTGCGGTAAAAAATAATTGAAAAATATGTCCACAGAGACTGTAAAATTTCTTGGAGAAAAATTGCATTCCAAGTAAGTCCTTATGTGGAGAAAATTTTAGGACATCTCATGTTGTGGGAGAAAATATATACTGCTTGCATGTAGTAATTATTGAAATTTGTCAAAATATATATTCCTCATGTTCCTCTGCCGCCCCAGCTTTTGTTTCCACATTGCTTCAAGAAGGCAGGACCTTGGTTAGTGCCTTAGTGGTTACCTCATGTAGCCATAAATTACATATATCTTTCTAACTTCTCAAATTACTTCCTTGAAACATGATAAACTGATACTAAAAATAAAAGGATAAAAGGGCATTCAACCAGTTAGAACGGTAATAAAAAAAAATCAAAATTTATATATAAAAATAAAATGACACGGAAAAAATCCAAACAAAAAAAAAAGAAGAAGCTAAAAACAGGTATTTTCTTGATTTTTCCTAGTTTTTTCTAGTCAAACCTAGTGAGGAATTAATTATCGTCTGACCTTTCTTTTTAACTACCAAGGACTAAATTGTTATTCAGTTCTCCATTCCACCAGTCGAACTGGCGAGCCCCGTCTAAGTTTAAAATACTCCGACAGATGTGTAGTCATCAGGTCAGCCATTTGTCAAGGAAAACAATTAACAAAACGGCTTGAAGAATCATTGTGTTACTTGTTGTAGAGATTAATTAGTATTTTAACCCCATCTATAGCACCTTTTTTTTTTTTTTTTTGGTTTGGTAGCTGTGAACTGGTGCAAAGCATATAATTAAACAAAGAACTTTAAATACTACCCCACACATTTATTCAACTTTATTCTAGAAATTGTTATATTCTAAACTGTCAACTACCATACCAATTTTTAACAACTTATATAAGTAGATTCGTTATAATGTGATAATATTCATCAAATATTGTAGTCTGTACATAAAAGTGATGGGCATTCTTTGACACAAATTAGAACTCTTACTATGATCATAGACTTAAACCTACATGTTTGTTTTTTATTACACACACAAAAAAAAAGAAACACAATAATTCATTTTCTCATGAAAGAATACTTAATCTAGAACAAAATTAATAAATTTACTTAAAAAGTCAATTCAAACCTGTTGTAAAAAATATAAAGTTATTAGAAGATAGAGAAAATTTTAAGAAATTGAATGGAGGAGAGTTCATTATAAAGATGGATAAACTTATATATCCAATTGACCCATTAATTCTTCTCAATTAAACATGTTACCTAAAAGAGAGAAAAGCATTGATTGGCTTTACATATGTTTATATATGTACATTTCTGTGTATACACATGTATATCTGTATATATACATTGACCTCTATGGATAGTACTGATTAAGCAAAGGCCAACATGCCTTAATATTTCTTCAATGTAGAGTGTTCTCTTAACAGTATTTTGGTTCAGTTCGTCCGTCTACTTTCTAACTTTGAAGTACCAATCCCTTTTCTGAACGTTTCTACTACAACATTAGCTTGGCCTTTTCATCTCCCAGTCTATCCTTTTGACAATGATTATGTAATGAAGAACATTAAGCCATTGGTGAACTATTAATACTGTTACTCTCCAGTATATGAAGCCTATTAAGGAAAAAAAAGTGCACAAATAATACTAGTATTTGTTGGCGGGCAGGGGCGGGAGTGGGGGAGTTTGGATTTGGTATACAGGATCCGAAGCCTCACAATTTCTATTTCAGGGTATAATGATCATTTTAATTCTTTGTTTTTTTTTAAGACCACACTGCAGCTTATATGCGTCCTACTTATAAATTATTTGCACCTTATTCCAACTCATTTACATGGCAAATTTGTTTCAAATGGAAATTGTGAGGCACCTTCCCTAGTATACATGTATATGGATGTCAAAATTGTCACTTACTGCATAGAATTCTTCTGCTTCAACAATTCCTAGCTTAGGGTGCTAGCGAGTCAAGTCGAAGTCGAACTCAAGTTGCTCGACTTGATGAATTTCTAGTCTACTCAATCTCAAACTCGACACCATCGATCAATTTCTAGGCTACTCAAACTCGAACTCGACTCCATCAAATAAGAGAACTTATAACTTGACTCAACTCGTGGGGATAATACATAAATTTGAACTTGACTCGATAAGGCTCGATGATAAGGCTCGATCCTATTCTTGAGTCTTATCAAGCTCGGAGACAACAAAACACTTTTCAGATTGGACAAGGCAGGAGGGTTAAATTCAAAGTGAGGATGAACATAATACCTGGTGCAATGTAACCAATTGTCGCCAGGGTGGTTGTCTCTGCAATTCCTCCCACACCTAGTAATTTTGCAATGCCAAAATCACTGAGATGTCCTACCATATTTTCATAAAGCAAGACATTGCAAGGTTTCACATCACAATGCACCACTGTTGCGGTATATGTTGGAATGTATGCCCTAAAACAATCATTTTGTTTAAATACATTCCTTATTAAAATTTGTATTTTAAGAACTTCCATTTTATCTGTTAAATATTAAATTCAACTGATAAAGTCCTTAGAATATTTATTGATGTGATGGTAGTCACAAGAGTTGATGACTATGAGATATCAATCACATTTATAGTAGTATTCTTGAATTTTCCTAATCATAGTATTAATGAGACATGACATCATTAATACGGATAGATTAGTACACAGTTAGCTTCTGCTTAGTGTAAGTAGTGGTTGTTCTCATCAACTATGGTATAGGGATACCTGGGCTAATGTGTAGATGAATTATAAGGTACAAATTTATTGGAGTGATCCACACAAAGATCCCATTAGGATATCTATCTAGTGCCAATGGTTGAATCTCTTATGGGAAATTGTGTAAATGATTCTAGACTTGAGATCACCATAGTATCTTGAGTGTGAATCACTGCCTTTTGACTCTATTACTTATTACTCACCAAGAGTGACTTAAAGAATAGAGATTGGGGGTAGTGTGAAGTATGGAAAGATAGTGAGTGATCAAGAAAGGATTCACCACTCCGATAGTGGGAGTTAATATCTAGAAAGGCCTCTAGTGGGAAATTAACCTTAATACTCGACTACATTAAGTTAATTGAAGAATGTCTTCAAGTTAACCTAATTTAGGGTTAATTCCAGAGACTAGCAAATTAATTAGTTATTAGGGAATTGGCACCTGTTCTTTATTCCCTGACTAATAGGATATTGATGGTGATAGGATAATAATTACATGGTAATTTTCCATAGAAAGGTTAGGTCAAAATTCCCTTGACTAATTTTGAATACCTGGGTGGTTGTGATGTGTTGTTAGACACCGCTCACAATCTATAATTATGAATGAATTAATTATTGTAATTAATGATAAAATAAAGTTGTTTATTTTATCTGATTCTTCTTGAGAATTATAATTCATAATTATTACCAGTGTATTTGGAACCTATTGGACCACATGCTTAGAGACTGAATTCTAGATTAAAATATTGTGTGTCCAAGTAGAGACTTGGAAATAAAATTCTTGGGGTTTAATTACAAGGAATAATAAATTTCGGGGCTATTTGAGCAAATGAGATAAAATAGTTATCCTATATTTGTCAGATAACCAAAAGGATATCTGACATTACGGTGTTTTGATTTTGAATCAAAACCACCAAACCCTATTTGACAAGAGAGAGGCTAGGGTTTTAGAGAAAAACCTACGTAGAGAGAAAAGAAAAGAAAGAGAGAAAAAGGCTAGCACCTTTCTTCACTCTGATACACACATAGATCGTAGAGATGATCCACGAGAACATTCAAAGCACTCTCGCATGGATTACAGTAGAGGTAGGACGCTTGGACTGCTCAGGGGATTCTTTGCCTTCTCCAACGAGTCAGAAGCATCGTCTACTGGATTAAAGTAATCCTGTAATCCCTCTCTACAAGTCATATGTAGGCCTAGGGTGATTCCTGGTGGGTGTTTGGGGTCTAAAAAATTTTTGTTTTTAGCTGCGTCTGCTATCCCAAAACCTAACAGTATAACCGGTACGGAGATAGTCCGAAGCATGTGCCACATATACCATTCTATCTAGCCTCTGGAAGATGTCTAGAAAGTAGTTGTGAGAGTGCAACCATTTCTCAAGGCTGCCATTTGGCATGTGCTCCAGTATTAGGGCTCTGAAGTCCTTGGCCATGTTGGAGCAAGTAGTGATGATTTTTGTTAGATTCCGGTGACGAACATTGCGAAGTACTTCACATTCTGTATCAAAACTTCGTATTCCTCTAGCAAATCTTGAATCAAAAACCTTTACTGCCACGCGGGTGCCACTGGGGAGCATGCCTTCATAGACAAAACCGTAACTCCCAACACCAAGCAGGTTGCTTTCATTGAATCCATTAGTTGCATTTTCCAGATCTTCATATGAAATCCTTTCAAACGTTACCACGGGCGGTGGATCAGTTTGAACAGTCACTTCCTTTTTCTTTCGCCATCTTGTGATTACAAATCCAAGAGCTGATGCAAAAATTAGTGTTGACATCCCAAGAAGAATGTAAGGGATTAGAAGTAATCTTTTCTTATTTCTGTGGGGAGAATTAGTTATGGGGCATGGGAGCACTTGAAATCGAGGATCACCACATAGTGCAGCATTAGACATAAAAGATTGCTCTGAGAAGTTCAGGAAAGGGCCACCGTTGGGAATTTTTCCACTCAGTTGGTTGAAGGAGACGTTGAATTCTTTGAGGTACGTGAGAGACTCCAACGACTATGGAATCACTCCATTTAGCTTATTATGAGACAAATCTAGTGCTTCCAAGCTTAGCAGTTTGCCAAATGAATCTGGGATAAGCCACTCTAGTGCATTATTGGATAAGGAAAGAGAAATCAAGTTTTGCAGATCATCAATAGAGCTAGGAATATTTCCAGAAAAATGATTGTCAGACAAATCAATCAGTGTTATAGCCTTCATATTTCCTAGTTCAGGAGGCAGAAGGCCACCGAGTAAATTTGAATATGCCTTGAACTTCAGGAGATCTTTCAGAGTCCATAAGCTTGGAGGCAAACTGGAGCTGAAATTGTTGGAAGATAGAAACAAATTTCTCAAAGAAGTCACGTTTCCTATATGCAGGAAGGGACAGGACCTGAAATTTGATTCCTCTCCGACCTATTGCACCAAGTTCTGGTAAGTTGCAAATAACGTTTAGCAGTGATCCACTTATCTTGTTGTTGTCTAAATACAACTGTTGAAGATTTTGCAAACCCTCAACTGTTCTTGGAACGAGTCCAATCAAGTCATTTCCATATAGGCTTAACACAGAAACACTACTGAGGTTGCCTATTTCTTCTGGAATGGCACCACTGATATTACACCTATATGCGGACAACCTTTTTAGAGAGTGAGAAAAATTACCAATGGAAGCTGGAAGGCTACCCCCTAAAGGATTATAAGCAATTATAAGTTCGACAAGGTTTCTGCAATTTGTCAAAGAACTAAGAAACCTGGATAGTGAGGATGACGAATCAATAACCAAACTGTTATTTACTAGGTTCAGGATTTCCAGAAACCGTAAATTTCCAAGTAAATTGGGTATAGGACCATTGAAGTTGTTATGAGAAAGGTCTAAAACAGTGAGCTTTGAAGCATTTGTGATGGAATCAGGTATATTTCCACTGAGGTTATTCATTCCAATGTAGAGTTCTTGAAGATTTGGCATCCCTTTGCCCATTGTTGAGGGAAGATTACCAGTAAGGAGATTCCCCACACATGTAAAGATTTGGAGTGTTGAAATATTAAAAATGCTTGCAGGAATAGAACCGCTTAATCTGCTCAAATCTAATCCAAAGACTGCCAAGCTCTGAAGATTGCCAATCTCATTTGGTATTGAACCTGCAAAATTGTCACAAAGTATAAACAGAAGGGTTAACTCTGTTATTATATGTCTTATTCAAATTCCGGGCCAAGTTGGTAAGTTCCAGCACCAAATAACTATGCAAAATCATGTGACATCCTCCTATTGCACGAATATATGTACCTTGGAGACCAGAATAACCAAGAAACACTGTTTAAGCTGAGTTAAGTTCCCAATTTCTCTTGGTATGGTTCCAATGAATCTATTAGTCGCCAAGGTTAAAAATTGAAGCTGTAAACATCTTCCTATACTTGGAGGAATTCGGCCAACTAGCTTACACATGGAAAGACGAAGCTCTTTGAGCTTTGGAAGTTTAGAGCAGATATCTGTTGGAAGACTACCAGATAGTTTATTGTCTGTAAAATCAATGAATTCCAGCGAACTCAAATTGAAGATACTTGCTGGTATTGGACCGGTAAGCTGGTTAATTCTCAGGACTAACGAGGTCAAATAATGAAGATCACCTAATTCTTCTGGAATGCTTCTCTGTAGGAAATTCATCCACAAATCTAGCTCCTCTAATCTGGATATATTGGAAAGTGAGGATGGAAGCCCACCCGAAAGTTGGTTATCAGCTAGGTACATGAAATGGAGTTTGTCCAAGGAACCAAAAGTTGTTGGAATCGGCCCAGTGAAATTATTATGCCTTAAATTAAGTAGTTTCAATCTGCCCAACTGAGCTAGCTCTTTGGGCAGGTTACCATGGAAACTGCTGTTACTGAGATCGAGGGAAACGAGGAAAGAGAGATTTCCTAGGTGCGGAGGGATGATACCATCTAGGCCCATGCTAGAGATATTCAAGGCTGAAACTCTATTGTGGCGTGAATTGCAAGTGATTCCCATCCAGGTGCAGACAGAGGATGATGCAGACCAGTTCTTCTAAGGAAAACATTCTCGGAGCTAAATGAAATATGCGACTTGAACTCGAGAAGCGCAGATTGATCAGAAGTATTTGACAAAGCAGATGTAGTATAGTGAAGAGACAAGAACAAAACAGAATAAAGGATACAATCTCTATCCATCTTAAAATTTTAGTTCAAAATATATTTTTGGCTCAAAGTTTGTTAGGATCCGGCCTGGCTAATTATGAAAGGTTAATTTGACACCCACAAAAGTAATACTGATAGCTATAACAAAATATGAAGAAAAAACAATAAAAGATAATGACACAAAGATTTATATATATATATATAGTTCAGTCAATTAGACCTACGTCTGCGGAAGGAGGTGAGCAAAATCCACTATAGTGACAGAAGAAGAAACTCAATCATATACAAAAGCGAGAGAATACCCCTAAATGAAGTTATGCCTCTGGTGGCTACGGAATGGCTTTGTGATGATGTGGTGCTAAGCCTCTGCAAATGCCTTTAATTTTAGGCAATTCCAGCTGTGCATTTTGTACAGCGTGAAGAATGGAAGTGCCGTGAAATCTGACTAAAAAATGCGTAACGTAATCAAGTATTAAATAGTTGGACTACTACATGAAAATGGCTTCGTAGGACATTCATCTTGACCAAGAAAGAACGCATGCATGGTAGAGGTATAAGTACGATGGCAATGATGACTTGGCCAGCAACTGTGGCACCGAAGAAAGAATGCATGAGAATAGAAAGCCACTTGCATGGCATTTAATGCTAAGTTGCTAACAAACATCCTGAAGGAAGAAATTAATACAGGAAGATATACCCAGAGTGTCAATGGCGTCCAGTTCTGTCACCGCCCACAGGGTGGTGATCCAGGTGCGAAATAGCATGCCATTTTTAGGGCATGAGATGGGATTTCAGGCATATTATTTTTAGTACATGAGGTGGGATTTCCGGCAAAATTTTCATAGGTAGTTGTGGACTGTGATGATTGATGAAGACTAGTTATTAATTGCCTTTTGCAAAATGTAGCCGATCATCAGCATGCACAATGAATTTGGAAAGTTCATTTGGAAATTGAATCAGTCCAGTTGTCCACCACAATGAATCCGGTAATGTGTGGGAGTTACTCTTGCTGATCCAATTGTGAAATGGTATACGATTTCAATTTGTCTATGAAAAGTCATCGGTTACTGCAATTTTCTTAAAATAGGCTCAACAAACAAGAGGTTTTGGCATAAAAGTCCTTCATTTACAAGAAAATTGGTGACAAGACAAAATGTATGGCTGATGTTCAAAATATCCTTCTCCTAATTAGATGTATAAATAGGAAAAAATTATAACCTTCATTAAATTTGAATTATGAAGACAATAAGCAAAATATAACATTGCTATGTGTCTCTTTGCCTCAAAGTGTTATAGTGACTATCTCTTAGTGAACTGCAAAAGATAAAAATAACATGAAACTATAATTCCAAAATACAATTAAATAGGAAAATTTATATGTGGTTTGACAAGTAATAGTACAACTGAGTGGAATTTTATCTATACTTTTGTTTGGGTCAATTATTCTCCTATATAAAAATTTGCATATAACTTGATGGAAAAGAAAATATTTGAAAATATCAACAAAAATCAAATAGCCCATATACATTAATAGCACCCTAATCAACTTTCGCCACAAACAAAAGCCTAAAATTTATTTAAATTTCTGATAATTTTGCAAATCAATAAAAAAAAAGAAAACTACTATAAAATTTCAATCAAATAAATTGAAAACACAATTGAAATGAACAGAATAGAATCGGCTGGAGATTGCATCCAAGCTTCGCTTGATTAATAAAGTTTATGTACCTTTCAAAATATTAGCTAAATCATACAATTTGGTCAAATCTTTATTTTTTTAATGTTAATAAAATAACAAACTAAAAACAACACTTTTGTGATTCTCCAACTAAACAATAATTAAAGAAGATAAAAAATTAAATAAAATACAAAATAGAAAAATATGCATTGAATTTGTTAAAGAATGGATTGCACAAGCATGCCTTTAAAGAAAAAACAAAAATCTGATATGCCTTGTGGTGTGTGATAGCCAAGTCTTTTCTAGAGGCGCTTTGTATGAAGAAATGCAACTTTGTGGTGAAAAGTGAAGGATTCAAAAATTGAGTGACCAATATGTTAATAAATAAAAGTTGGAAGAATATAGTTATAGTGGGATTTCACTATTCTTCTTTACCAAATGTCTTCATCTTCTTCATTTCCTTTCTTCCTCCTTTCCCCAACAAAACCCTTTCTTATTTTCTTCCTTCTCCTAAGAATCAAGGAGGATTCTTGACAACCAAGCACAAGTAAGGAGTGGGGAGTTAATTTTACTTTGCGAACTAACCAACGTATTTTCTTGAAACCTTGTGTTGGGGTATTTTAATAAAAAATTACAAATATCCCATAATTATCTATTAATATTTTCAGTTAAAAATTCTATACATTATTATGTAATGGTTATAAAGGTTAAATCACAATAATGGATATAACGGATTATATACATTATTATGTATTATAATATGACCTTTATAAAATTCAACTCTACTATTATATTTTGTAACCATAATGACCATTCTTAATTTCCCAACTTATAACTCTTATCTTTTTTTTAAACTATAAATAGAAGCATTGATATTAGAATTTTGGCTTCTTCTATATTGTGAGATTCTAACTCTATATCTTGTAAAGGGATTCTTTTACTATCTTTCTACTACTACTAATATACAATTTATTAGAAAGATGTGTTGTTAGTCAATTATGTACATATGGGGCAAAGAACAGTGTTATGTGAGGTTTCAATCTTATTCCAATAATGTAGATTGAAATAGACTATAATGAGATAAGGTAGGTTGTTGTATTTTGAAGGCAACATGCTGAGACTTACTATACTAGATTATCCACGGGCGCAAATCATTTTAAAAAGAGTAATCTAGTCCACGTCTCAACCCATGCCAAACCAACGTTTATAGTACAAATTATTTGGACTAACTACGCAATATTGAGGTAAGAGATTTTTGCTAATTTCCTTATTGAATTTAACTAGAGAAATTATTGTTACATATATTATTATTTTAGCCTAGAACCAACACCTTGAGCATGAATCTTGATTTTCTTTAATTATGGTGATTGGGAGGTATTTGGTTCAAATTCTTGATTAGCTTCCTTGGCCATGGTCGATAGAGTCTGTTTTAGTCTCTATTTTCACGTAGGATGGTATTTTCCATGAAGAGGTATGATTTTGATAAAAATGAACAATTTAAATTTAGCACTTTTGTTTTCAAGTTAGCTTATACATTTACATGATTATGGGAACCAAAATTGATAATTTTGATAACTATGGAGGGTGGAAGATGACTTGAGGTAAAAATAGAACTTGAACATCAAAGTAAAAACTTGCTTTTGCCTTGAATCCGCAGCTAGATTGCTCAAGGGATACTGAACAGGATTCAATTTTCTACACTGACGCACTTTAGTGTTTTGGTCATAACTTGATGTAGAAAACTAGATTCAAAGGGATTTAGGTCTTGTAAATATCTTGCCCTGTTCTTATATTTATGAAAGTTTGTGGCCCTTTTAGTTTAACTTTTATGTTCCGTTTTAGTGAAGAAATCAACTTTTGCCAGGAATTATTGGTTTGAAAGTAGTTTTAGGCTTCTTTTTATGATAATTTATCCTAGTTTGGTATCTTTAAGGTAGTTATTGAGTATTTTACTATTATGTTTAGGTGAGGAAGCTAGCTATTACTTCGATTACTTGTATTAGCACGCGAGTATACTTTTGGATCGAGATAAGTAGTTCATATACTTTCCATCTTTCAAAATACATTTGTTAATCTCTTGTAACTTTGAAAACTATTTTGCATATTGCAACGGCATGAGCATGTGTAAAGCATTGGTGTACTATAAATACAAAATTTGCTTTTGAGTGAATACAATGAATACTTCATTGTTGAGCTCTTATATAAAGTTACTTATGATAAAACTAGTTTCTTATACAGTAGTAGTATTGATGATATGAATGTTATTGATATCATTGAATAGGCTAACCATGTCGTAGTTAGCATCATTGGAGGGTGAATTATGTGATAATTAGCATCTTGAACTATGTTAACTGGTTAGTTAACAATTGGATATCCAGGGTCATTGGATAACTTTATATCTTGAACTCAATTATAATTGTATATATTGTAAATTATATTGTACAACTGCAATGCTAATTTTGAATATAATATTGTGAAATGTATGCCTATGTACCATTGGATATTCGAAATGTATTATGTATGCTAACATGCTCAAGCCAATAGAGAAGTACATTGGCGATTTATTGAGTGAGATTTCACTCACCCCTTTGCTATTATTATGCAGTAAATGATGAGTTCAATGAGGTGGACCTTAATAGCTCGTGATGGTAGTAATTGGAGATGGAGATGGCTTTTAGCTAGTGAATGATTTTGTACTTTTCCATATGACATTTCATGATAAGGTTCAAATATTGTATATATTGTAGCAGGTTTGATCTTGACTTTTGTCTTGAAGATATAAAATTATCATTATAAATGATCTTGTATTGGCGGATTTAAAAAGCTTATATAAAGATGAATGTAGTTGTTTTGAGAATTGTTTTCTTGTGCCTTTAGCTTTGTTTAGGGCATGGCAGTATTACATTACAAGTGCAGGACATGACATGGTGCCTTTAAGGGGTATGAAAGTATGGTTTTTGAAGTTGAACTACACCTATAAGCATTGTGAGCTGGTGAATGCAAGGGGAAATATGTGTAATTTATCCTTGTGCAATTTGCCCTTGTTTGTTAGACGGCTTTGGAACGTTAGAGACGTTAATAGTTAAACAAGAAACATCATCAAGAGGATAGTACTGGACGTTGCATCTTTTTTACAAGCTTCAGGATCATACCTCTATTTTATGTGAACACATACCAATACCACAACTTCCTAGAAATTGACTTCTAAACTTTTTCAGTGTTGAAAGAAAGTCTTGCATGTTCGGTCTTGCATCGGGTGCTGCCGCAGTGCAGTCCAATACCAGCTTCATGACGGAGTCAGACACACATTGCACAATTGCATCATTACCTTGTAAAACGAAGCTATAATTCGGCGTTCCAAGCAGCTTACTTTCACTAAATCCATTAGTTATTTTCTCAAGTTCGTGATTGGAAATCCTTTCATGAAACTTTCTTCTTAGTTGGCTATCTTGTGAATTCAAGTCCAGGGCTGTACAAGTGATAACAACGAAATTGCCAAGAGAACACAATATTCATTTTTAGATTTGATCTTTTCTTCTTGATTGTGGACCAGTGTTTTAAAACTTAGATCGATAAGTGAACTCGTGAAGTGCTCGGGTTGGGATTCAACTAATATGATCGCTTCAACCATGGTTTAGTAATTTTTTTAAATAAAAATATATAAATATATGTGCACTGATAAGTAAATCAGCGGAGCGTGTGGTTTAAACAATCTGATCACTTTAACCATAATTCAATGATTTTGAAAAAAATAAAATATACAAACATATGGGCACAAAATATGACATCTAGTGGACTAATAAGACATCAAAGAATATACATTCTTAGATATGATCTTTTCTTCTTGACTATGGAACAATTTTGAAATTCAAACCGATAAGCGAACCGATGAAGCATTGGGTTGCGTTTCAACCAATATGATCGGTTTAACCATGGTTTTTTTAAAATATATATATATATATATATATGTGCACCAATAAGTGAATCAGCAGGATGTTCAGGTCGAGGTTTAAACAATCTGATCGGTTCAATTATAATTCAATGATTTTTAAAAAAAATAAAATGTATAAATATCTGTGAACAAAATAAAACATCCAATGGACTAATTTAAGATATCTAAGAATATATAAATATATGTGCACAAAATAAGACATCTTCTAAGAATGTACATTCTTAGATTTGATCTTTTCTTCTTAATTGTGGACCAATGTTTTAAAAATCAAACCGATAAGTGAACCAGTGAACTGTTCGGGTTGTGGTTCAACCATGGTTCAATTCCTTATTTCTTACCTCAGGCCTCATCAAAGTCAGAGGGCTAAAATTGAGAAGAAGCTTGGACAAAAATTTTCTGAACAATTATGTAACAGATGGCCAAAGTTGCACTGTACACCGGTGGAATTCACTTCTATTAGTTGGCACTAATGACTTTAACATAGCTTTTGCGAAGGAATAAGGTGTTATGATTTGTTTGATTATAGTATATAATTTTTCTTTGTTTTGATCTTTTCCCGAATTTTTGTGTGAAACCATGATTTTTCATTCCAGTGTACTTTCTCTAATTCTAGATGTACTTGCGGCTTATTCTTGATAAAGTGAACAGGACGCTTTACCAGACCATCACTTTTGCCTGGGTACATTTCTCTACTTTAAACTGAGCTTACATTCCTCTTCACACCGTCATATTGTTGCATTTAACTTTTCTTTTGTTTTTTCTTTTTTTTGTTTTCAATTAAGAATCCTTAACAGGCATTCACATCAAAATTACATCTAACATTTAGTACTCTATTAATTAGGAATTTTCAGTCCTTAGTAGGTTATAAGTTATTTATTTTTGAAAGCTCTGCAAGATTGTCTTAGATAAACGATCAATCATTTATTTTTGTTTTAAATGTTTTAGCAATAGAAGAAAAAAACATGTGCTATGCATGGTGTTTATGAAAATTTGAAACTGCAAGAAAAAGTATTTTAAATGCTTTTTTTATCCTACAACCCAAAAAGAAAAGAAAAAATAAAAATAAAAATAAAAGAAGTAAAAAGAAAAATTGATTTTTATGATGAATAGTATAAGTTGGTAAAAGCTACAATCAATAAGTGAAATATGTCTCAAGATTTAAAAAAAAAAAAAACACACTTTCTGAAAATGGGATTTGTTGGTTTAGAGACCCCTTTGCTTAGTATAAATATTTCAATCTCTAAAAAGATGGTTACAAGTGAGGGTAGGATATTTTAGTTGAGCACTAAGATCAACATCTCATCTTTTTTGTAAGTCATGTTTTCTTTTAAAAAATAAGTAGTAAAACTATATAGAAAAAATACAAGGCACAAATTTTTACCTCCAAAATGTCAATTGAGAGAAAATATTGGAGAGAAACTTAGCCATGGCTGGTAGGAGCAGCAAAGAGAGTGCTTCATTCCTAAATCGAGATTAGGATTTCTAATTTGGAGATGCAAATATAAAATGTATTAATTATAATAGAGTATTTAGTAAACCATATTCTTAAGTTTGGAAAGCAAGACTTGGTTTCAGAAATGTATATGAAGGTTAAAATTTGTATTTGCTAATAAGATTTCTAAGATTTTTTGGAGGCAATAGTAAAGTATATAAGGAGGATGTCGACTTCATACCATATTCTCAAGTTTGGTATTTTTTTGTGGGGGAGAAGGGGGGAAGTATTCATTTTCAATATATTCTCTTCAATAAAAATTCATAACAAATAAATTTGTTTCTTAAATTCTTAGATAGCAAATGAGAAATTTAAATTTTTTAGGAAAGGCAACTGGTTCTTTCCGTGATATATGATTTTCTAATGTGACTGTAGTGAAATAAACTATGTGTTTTGTTTGAATATATGGCGATTTAAGTAAATCGTTTGAGATTTCGTGGAAGTATTTAAAATTAATGAGACAATCGATATTACTTGTAGTAAACAACTAAATAAGTAAATTTAGCTTTTTCCATCTTTATCAATATTTAATCAAGAAGAGCTTTGATACATTAGACATTTTTCAAATGGTTGAGAAAAATCTTCAAAATATACCAAATAAACTACCAATATTAGGGAGAAACTATTTAGGGGGAAAAAAGAGAAGGCCTACCTGAATGGTAAATTTGAACTTTAGTTAAAGCACTTAAGTATACAAGAACATAGACACAAAACAATTTTCCATTAGACAGTTGACAGTTGTACGTCACTTAAGATGCCTGAAGAGAAATGGTCTTCAACTTCATAATTTGTTTATCATTTTAAGAACATTTTTCATTTTGTGCCATAGGAATAAAAAATAAAAACAAGTTTGAACCTTGTTGTCACTGTGACTAATTGAAACAAATTTGAGAGTGTGTAGTCAAACTATAAAGATTAAGAGTCAAAGTGAAATTCTTATAGATCTAAGCAATATTTCTAATCTCATATAATTCTGTAGTTTCTTAATTTACTTTATCCCAAAGTGATGTTATACTAAACAAGTTAGTTTTTTTGAAACCCGTTTCTTATAAACGGATGGTTTTGAATTTAGAATCTCCTATTTACAATACTTCCCATCTTACTACCTAATCTAAACCCTTGCCCCATACTAGACAAGTAGTTAGTTTTTTCATTGGATGAGAAGCTAAAAATATGCATGTTGCTTCATACTTATCGAGTTTATTGTGTATTTTGAAAGTGTATCATCAAGTAATTACCAATATAAATTTAGAGAAAACATAAAAAAAATGAAATAAATTAGGTGAAAAAAGGTCCATATCTCCAGCATAATAGCTTGAATTATTTACTGTTACAAATCCTATAAGTCCTGTTTTTTTTTCATTTATATAATGAACCAGTTGTTAGGTTATACCATCCGATATTCTCAGTTAAGACAACAGTTTTGGATTGGATTTTTAAAGAACTCAATTTATTTACCATTAAATAAAACTATTTCAAAGCCAAACATTATAAAACAACATGAAAAGATCTAAAGTCAACAAACAAAGGAAGCACCATTTCACAATATACACATGCAACACATGTGCAATGCACATGCATTTTTATATTAGAAGATATTATTTGGTTTTCTTTTAGCATAATGATTTTTAGAATATGAAGTGAATAACTTCTTCTTGTCTTTTAACCTCTAAAGAGACCATTGTCCATTGAACACACTGAAATATCCAAAGGAAAACAAGAAAGGAAACGAAAGTCATTATCTTACTCCGGTCTTATATGCCGTAGACAGATAGGAAATTGAAACTTTATCCCTAACTGGAAAGTTTAGGTACTCTATATATGACTTTCAATTAATTAATCATCTAAAGTCTTGGCCTTCAGTCCCTTGTTGAACAAACTACAAGGCATATTTTTATTCATAAATCTACTTTAATAATGGACTGAAGTTGAGGGCTATTTAAGTGTTAACAACGTTTCCAGTAACAAGGGATACCGATGAATTTCTTAAGTCTGAGCTAAATTGTGAGGGACATAAAGGTGGTTTGCTTTTCCTAAAAAGTAATGGGTAAAAAGATTGACACTTGTGCCATTCTAGTTCTTATTAATGATTAAAGAAATGTAATATAATTTATATTTTTATTGGTGGCGAGGAGCAATTCTAATATCAAAAAACTAAAATCAACTTTTGTCCTACACTGTTACTTACTAAAACTCATCATTCTTTACTGGTAATAGATAATAGATAGATATACTAGGTAAGCCGCTCAAATGTAGGAATTCACAAACAAACTCGTGGGGAAAATCTAGGACATCGCATGTTGTGGGAACAAATAGATATTGCTTCTTGCCTTTTCTCAAGTTCCTCTGCTACCAAGCTTCTGTTTCCACATTGCTTGAAAAGGCAGGACCGTGGTTGTCTCATGTGGGCATAAATTAAATCTTACTAACTTCTCAAATGACTTCCTTGAAACATGATGGGAAATCTAAATTTGGCTCCTTGAGTATTTAAAATGTGGCCGTGGTGAGGGATCAAGGATAAAAGGGCATTGAACCGGTTAGACCGGTAATAAAAAAAATCAAATATAATACATATATATATATATATATATATATTAATTATAAAAATAAAATGATATGAGAAAAATCCAAACAGGCAAAGAAAGCTAGAGAACAGTAGTATCTTCCCAATTTGTTCTAGTTTCTACTGGTCAAACCTCGTCTTCAAAGGGTTAATTACTGCCCAGCTTTTTTGATTATCGAGGTCATTATTTGATTTTCCATTCAACCAGTGAAACTGACTAGCCTTTTAAGTTAAAAAAAATATTGCAACAGATGTAGTCACCAAGTTGACATTTGTCAAAGAAAACAATTTACAAAAATGGATTGAAGAATTACTACATACATATTACTCTTTTCTAGAGATTAACTAATATTTTAACCCCTGTGTAGCACCATTTTTTTTGTTTTAAGCTATGAGGTTGTGCAAAGCATATAAGTAAACAAAGAAATATAAATACTACTCCTAAACTTTCAACTTTATTCTAGAAATTATTACTTTCTAAATTTTCAACTACCATACCAATTTTTAACAACTTTTGTAAGTGGATTCGTTATAATGTGGTAATACTCATAAAATATTGCAATCCGTACATAAAAGCTGATAGGCATTCTTTGAGGGTAAAATTAAGACTTTTACAATGATCATACACTTAAAATTATGTGTTTGTTTTTAATTACACACAAAAAAACACAATAATTTATTAAAGAATATTTAATCTAGAAAATAAGTTAATAAATTCACTTTAAATCCGCAATAAGTAAATTAACCCCATATGGAAAAATTTTCAATTCGAATATATTGAAAGCAACGTAGTTGTTGGAAGATAGAAAAGATTTTAAGAAATTGAGTAGAGAAGAGTTTGATACATTGGCCTCGGCGGATAGTACCAATTAAACAAAGGCCAACTCGCATCATATCTCTTAGGATAAATTACATATAACCCCTCTAGTTTTACATTATGTTAGATGATCCTCTTAAGGTTTTAAAATAGCAAATAAAACTTCCCTCTAATGTTATGTAAAATGAAAAATGAACGGAATACACAATCAATTATGGTGATTATATGAGATGCACTCCAAAAATGCATATGATGAAATTACAATATCTACTTACCCTCCTATGGCTTGCATTAATATCTACCTTATCCCTATAATTTTTGTATTTAATCATGTAATTCCCTTATAGTTTTTGTATAAGATGATTAAATCATCATTTAATTTAGTATTAAGTAAGGGCAAAACCGGTATTTAAATTAACAATATTATAAGGTTATTTTCTATCAGATTTCCATTTTACGTGGTGAAGTCGGCATTTTAAAATATTAGAGAGTTCATATGGTAATAGATAAAACCATAAGGGATTGTTCATAAATTATCCTATTTCTTAGCTATTTGGATTGTTCTCTCAACAGTATGCTGTTTTATTTTGTCCATTTACTTTCTGACTTTGAAGTAAGATTGTTTGGATATGAGATTATTTGAAATAATTTTTTGAAAAAAAAACACTATAGCACACTGTAGTACTTTTTTGATGTGATGTGTGTGAGATAAAAAGTGGTTGGAAAATGTGTTGATGATGCAAGCAAGTAAATTTTGGGAGTAAATTTCCTATCCAAATAAACTATTCTATTACAACACTAATTTTCCTGACTATCTCCGAGTCTATCCTTTTGACCATGATTATCTAGTGATGAACGTTAAGCCATAGGTCGACAATCGACAATGCACTCTCCACTTTATGTAACCTTTTAAGGAAAAAGAAGTGCACATATTTGTTCTTTGTGTGGAGTTGTTTTCGTTATAGGATCCGGGGCATCACAAGTCAATTTTAGAATACAATGGTCGTTTCAAACCCTTTTAGACTTCATTTGGACTGAGCGATTTAACAAAAGATTTAAAATTTATCCAAATTGTTCGAATTATTTGGATTATCTGAAAAGCCTTTGAATTTATAATTTACAAATTATCAAAATACATTTTAAATACTATAATAATTTGTGATTTACAAATTTAAATACCTTCTGAATAATTTAAACAATTACAAGGATTTGAGAGGATTTTAAATCTTTTATCGAACTCACTGGCCTAAAGGAAGTACATCATATTATAATTTATTTATATTCTACTTTTAACTTATTTACACCCTATTTCAACTCATTTACATGGCAAATTTGTTTCAAATGAAGCTTATGAGGCCCCATTTCTTGTTATACATATATATGGATGTCAAAATTGTATCTTACTGCATAGAATTCTTCTGCTTCAACAACTCCCACCACAGCTTCTTAGAAACTGGATTCTGATTTTTTTGAGTGCTAAAAGAACATCTTGCATGTCAATTCTGGCATCAGGTGATGTTGCTGTACAATCCAATGCTAACTCCATGATAGAGGACAAACATTCCTCCTTTGCATCAAAATATTTTTCCTCTGATGTTAGCAAATTAGAGTCTACAATCTGCATAATTGCACTTGGAAATGATGACCTAATCCAATGCCTGAGAGTCATATCTCCAGAGAAAACATCATCAGTAGGTCTCCTTCTGGTGAAAGTTTCCATCAACATAATGCCGTAGCTATAAACATCACACTTTGTGGTAACTACTCCTTCCGATCCAAACTCTGCACCAGTAAATTCAAACTTTTTAAAACAATGTGTAGCCTTAGAGCCAAGAATTGATGCTAAACACTTAGGAGACAATGAAAGATGTTTCAAATTGGAGACATCAGAAGGCAAACTAAAAGTGGAAGTGATGATATTACCTGGTGCAATATAACCAATTGTCGCGAGGGTTTTTGTCTCTGCAACTCCTCCTACGCCTAGTAATTTCGCAATGCCAAAATCACTGAGATGTCCTACCATATTTTCATCAAGCAAGACATTGCTAGGTTTCACATCACAATGCACCACTGTTGCAGTGTAACCGGTATGGAGATAGTCCAATGCATATGCCACATCTACCATTATATCTAGCCTCTGGAAGATGTCCAGAAAGTAGTTGTGAGAGTACAACCATTTTTCAAGGCTGCCATTAGGCATGTGCTCCAGTACTAGGGCTCTGAAGTCCTTGGCCATGTTGGAGCAAGTAGTGATGATTTTTGTTAGATTCCGGTGACGAACATTCCGAAATACTTCACATTCTGTATCAAAACTTTTCAATCCTCCAGTAAGTTTTGAATTAAATACCTTAACTGCCACAAGAGTGCCACCGGGAAGTATGCCTTCATAGACAAAGCTGTAGCTCCCAACACCAAGCAGGTTGCTTTCACTGAATCCATTAGTTGCATTTTCCAGCTCCTCATATGAAATCCTTTCGTATGTTACCACAGGTGATGGATCAGTTTGAACTGTAACTTCCTTTGTCTTTCGCCATCTTGTGAATACAAACCCAAGAGCTGATGCAAGAATTAGTGATGACGCCCCAAGAAGAATATAAAGGAGTAGAAGTGATCTTTTCTTTCTTCTGTGGGGAGAATTAGTTATGGGGCATGGGAGCACTTGAAATCGAGGATCACCACATAGTGCAGCATTAGACATAAAAGATTGCTCTGAGAAGTTCAGGAAAGGGCCACTGTTGGGTATTTGTCCGCTTAGTTGGTTGAAGGAGACGTTAAATTGTTTGAGGTACACAAGAGACTCTAGCGACTGGGGAATCACTCCATTTAGCCTATTATGAGACAAATCTAGAGCTTCCAAGCTTATTAGTTTGCCAAATGAATTTGGAATAGGCCCTTCTAGAGCATTATGGGCTAAGGAAAGGTCAATCAAGTTTTCCAGACCGTCAACAGAGCTTGGGATATTTCCTGAAAAATTGTTACGGGACAAATCAATCAGTGTTATAGCCTTTAGATTTCCTAATTCAGGAGGTAGTAGGCCACTAAGTGAATTTGAAAATGCCTCAAACCTCAGAAGATTTTTCATAGTCCATAAGCTTGGAGGTAAATTGGAGCTGAAATTGTTGGAAGATAGAAATAGATTCCTCATAGAAATGATGTAACCTATGCAGGAAGGGACAGAACCCGAGATTTGATTTCTGCTCAGCTCCATCTCACCAAGTTTTGGTAAGTTGCAAATATTGTTTGGGAGTGATCCACTTATTTTGTTGTTGTCCAGATACAACCGTTGAAGGCTCTGTAAACCGTCAACTGATGTTGGAATGGATCCAGTCAAGTCATTTTCAGATAGGCTTATCAGGGTAAGACTACTGAGGTTGCCTATTTCTCCTGGAATGTTGCCACTGATATTACACCTACGAGCTGACAAACTCTGGAAAGAGTCAGAGAAATTAGCAATGGAAGCTGGAATTGTACCACCTAAAGGATTGCCAGAAACTGAAAGTTCTTTAAGGTTTCTGCAATTTGTCAAAGAAGTGAGGAATTTAGATAAGGTAGATGAAGATTCAAGTACCAAACTGTTAACTGCTAGGTTCAGAATGTTTAGGGATACTAAATTTGCAACTGAACTGGGTATAGGACCATTGAAATTGTTATAAGAAAGGTCTAAAACAGTGAGCTTTGTGGCATTTGAGATTGACGGAGGTATATTTCCACTGAGGTTATTCGTTCCAATGTAAATTTCTTCAAGATTTGGCATCCCTTTGCCCATTGTCGAGGGAAGATTACCACTAAGGAGATTCTCCACACATGTAAAGATTTGGAGTGTTGAAATGTTAAAAATGCTTGCAGGAATAGAACCGCTTAGTCTGTCTGAATCTAATCCAAACACTGCCAATCTCTGAAGATTACCAATCTCATTTGGTATTGAACCTGCAAAATTGCCACAAAGTATAAACAGAAGAATTAACTCTTTCATTACCTATCTCATTTGAATTCCTGGGCAAAGTTAGTAAGTTCCAACACCAAATAAGTACACAAAATTATGCAACATCCTCCTACTGCAGGAATATGTACCTTCGAATCCAGGACCACCAAGAAACAACCTTTGAAGCTGAGTTAAGTTCCCAATTTCTCTTGGTATGGTTCCACTAAATCTATTAGCTGTCAAGGATAAAACTTGAAGCTGTGAACATTTTCCTATACTTGGAGGAATTCGGCCAACTAGCTCACCAATGGAAAGAAAAAGCCCTTTGAGCTTAGGAAGATTGGAGCAGATATCTGTCGGAAGACTGCCAGACAGTTTATTGTTTGTAAAAGCAATGAATTCCAGCGATCTCAAATTGAAGATACTTGCTGGTATTGGACCTGTGAGCTGGTTAGTTTCCAGGGCTAACGAGGTTAAATAATGAAGATCACCTAATTCTTCTGGAATGCTTCCCTGTAGGAAATTCATCCGCAAATCTAGCTCCTCTAATCTGGATATATTAGAAAGTGAGGATGGAATCCCACCTGAAAGTTGGTTGTCAGATAGGTACAAGAAATGGAGTTTGGCTAAGGAACCAAAAGTTGTTGGAATCAGCCCAGTGAAATTATTATGCCTTAAATTAAGGAGTTTCAATCTGCGCAACTGAGCTAGCTCTTCGGGCAGATTACCATGGAAACTGTTGTTACTAAGATCGAGGGAAACGAGGAAAGAGAGATTTCCTAGGTGCGGAGGGATGATACCATCTAAGCCCATGCTAGAGATATTCAAGGCTGCAACTCTATTGTGGCGTGAATTGCACTTGATTCCCATCCAGCTGCAGACAGAGGAGGATGTAGACCAGTTCTTCTCAAAGAAAACATTTTCTGAGCTAAATGAAATATGCGACTTTAACTCGAGAAGCGCAGATTGATCAGAATTGTTTGATAAAGCACATATAGTATAGTGAAGAGACAAAAACAAAATAGAATAAAGGATGCAATCTCTATCCATCTGAAAATTTTAGGCCAAGATAGAGGTTTGGCTTGTAATGTTTGTTAGGATCCTGCCTGGGTAATTATGAAAGGTCAATTTGACAACCCACAAAAGTAATAACGAAAACCATAACAAAATATGAAGAAAAACTAATAAAACACAATGACACAGAGATTTAACAGTTCAGTTAATTAGACCTACATCTACGGGAGGAGGTGAGCAAAATCCACTATAATAAAGAAGAACACAAAATTTAGGATAAAATTTCTTATACCCCATAATAAGAAAGAGACAGAACAAGAAAACTCAATACTATACAAAAGGGAGAGAATTCCCCAAATGAATTTACTGTCTCTAGATGGCTATGGAATTGCTTTGTGATGATGTGGTGCTAAGCCTCTGCAAATGCCTCTATTTATAGGCAATTCCAGCAGTGCAGTTTGTACAGGGTGAAAAATGGAAACGCCGTGAAATCTGACTAAGAAATGCATAACGTAATCAAGTGTTAAACAGTTGGACTACTACATGAAGATACCTTCATAGGCCATTCATCTTGGCCATTCTGGAGGATGGAAAGCCACTTTGATGGCATTTAATGCTAACAAAGTTGGCATCCTGAAGAAATGAATACAGGAAGAATATATCACAATCAATGGTTTTGGTGTCCAGTCCTGTCGCTGTATGGACCCGCTCACCGGCTACAGGGTGGCGATACAGGTGGGAAATGACATACCCAGTACATGAGGTGGGAACTTCAGGCTTCCACAATTTTCAGAAGCAGTTTTAGGCTATGATGGAGACTAGTTAGTTATACATTGACTTTTGCAAGATGTATCCAATCATCAGCATAAACAATAAATTAATTGGGACAGTTCATTTGAAAATTAGATCAATCCAGTGTTCCGCCATAATCAATCCTGTAATGTGTAGACGCTATTCCTGCTGATTCAACTGTTTAGGCATAAAAGTCCTACCTTTGTTTGAATGGCTGATACTTTAGACGCAGAAGTTGCTAGTTCTTCAGAAAGCGTCTTAAAGTGTGAGTGTTTGACTATTTCTTTCTAGTACAATGTTAACATCCTTACTTTGACATAGCTGAGTGGCTATACTTTTGTTTGGGTCAATTATTCTCCTGTAACAAGAACAAAAATCTTATACGCACCCTAATCAACTTACGCCACAAATAAAAGCCTAAATTTATTTCATTTTCTGATAATGCTTCGAGTTTCTTTCATACAACAGAATAGAATCAGCTGGAGATTGCATCCATGCATCACTTAATTGGAAAAATGATGACAGGGAAAATAACAAACGAAAGACAGCACTTTGTGATTCTCCAACCAAGTTTAAAGAATGGACATGCCTTTAAAGAAAAAACAATAATCTGATATGCCTTGTGGTGACTTTAAGGGTATGAAGCTATGGTTTTTGAAGTTGTACTACACCTATGAGCTTTGTGATCTGGTGAATGCAAGGGGGAATATGTGCAATTTGTCCTTGTTGGTTTGACGGCTTTGGAAGGTTAGAGATGTTAGGAGTTAAAGAAGCAACATCATCAAGAAGTTACTAAAGGACGTTTCATCTTTTTTACAAGCCTCAGGATGATACCTCTATTTTATATGAACACCTACCAATACCACAACTTCCTAGAAATTGACTTCTAAACTTTTTCAGTGCCGAAAGAACGTCTTGCATGTTCGGTCTTGCATCGGGTGCTGCCGCAGTGCAGTCCAATACCAGCTTCATGACGGAGTCAGACGCACATTGCACTATTCTGCATCTTTACGCTGTAAAAGTATTGCACTCCGCTTTCCCAGCAAGTTACTTTCACTAAATCCATTAGTTACTTTCTCAATTCCATGATTGGAAATCCATTCATGAAGCTTTCTTCTTAGTTGGCCATCTTGTCAATTCAAGTCCAAGAGCTGATACAAGTGATAACATCGAAATTGCCGAGAGAAGAGAATATACATTCTTAGAATTGCCGTTTTGTCTTGACTGTGGACCAAAGTTTCAAAACTCAGACCACTAAGTGAACCGGTGAGGTGTCCGAATCACAGTTCAACCAATCTTATCGATTCAACTGTGGTTCAATGATTTTTTTTTTTTTTAAAAATAAAACATATAAATATATGTGCAAAGGTAAGTGAACCTGTAAGGTGTTCGGATCATAGTTGTCGGTTCAACCATGGTTTAATCATTTTTTTTAAAACAATAAAATATATAAATATATGTGCATTGATAATTGAACCGGCGAAATGCCTAGGTTGCAATTTAAACAATCTGATCGATTCAACTATGATTCAATGATTTTTCAAAAAAAATAAAATACATGAATATATGTGCACAAAATAAGATATTTAATGGACTAATTTAAGATATCACCTAATATAAAATGTAATCATTTTCAAAAAAACTTTGACCTTCAATTATAAATTTTAGTGGATTAGTCTTTAGGTTAAATAAATTCTTTTTTTTTTCAGTTTAATTGACAAAAGTATAAAACTATTAGTTCATGGTTCATTCCAATTCACACGGTCCATATAATTTTGACCGATTCTTAGGTATAGTCAACCCAAAGTATGAATCAAATCAAAATCATGGTGGATTCGCATCGCAATTCAACCGTTCGAACCCACCAATCTATTCAGATGCTCAAAACACTGTTGTGGACAGCAGTGTTGGAAAGCATCGGAGTATTTGACATCAAGGAGCACCACACATTGCAGCATTGGACATAAATGATTCACATGTAATGTTTAGGGAGAAAACCACTACCGATAGGAACTTCTCCACTTAATTGGTTGGAGGTGGCGTTGTTTGAGATGCGTGAGAGTCTCCCAGGACTGACGAATGAATTAGTCAACTTGTTATCAGGGGGGAAAAAAATCGAATGCTTCCAAGCTTAACAGTTTGCTAACTGGTTCTGTACGTCATGGTTTCAATTTTCAAACTTGTTACAAACTTGATTACGTAATGTGTTTTTTTCTTTTTTTCTTTTTTTTCCTTTTTTAATTTCAGCTCAGCTCAGAGGCTAAGAGTGGAGCCGTTCCAAACCACTGCAGTGTTTAATCGGCCCTGAAAGTTGGGCTTTCTAGGGAATGGATCCTTAGGGGCCTATTGCACTGAATGGACACTTCAGTTTTTTTTTTTTTTTGATGGACAAAATTGGATGCCCGTCTGCAGCCCAGCCCGAAGTAAAAAAGTGTCGTCTTCAGTGTTTCTTTTCTTCTCTTTCCTTCCAAACGTACACCATTGGCCCGGCTAAGTAATAAGAGCTCGTTTGAATTTATTTTTTTTGGAGTTTGTGTGTGTGTGTCTATATATATACATATACATACATATATATCATGTGCGTGGAGTAAAAATATAATTAAAAAATGCATTTAGAAGGACAATTCAATAAGGCATAAAATATCCATCTTCAATCCCCCCCCCCAAAACCCCAGAAATCAAAAGAAAATGAGATACATTAAGGAAAGGACAGTTGCAATCTACAATCATATAGAGGCTCCACCTAGCACATTATCCAAATTAAATTAACTTAGGACAAGTTCTCAAATTAGTATAAACGCCTGATTTTAGCTTTTGATTCCACAAAAGATACTCTTTTCTATTTTTTTTTCTGCTTTGATTACTTTTCAAAACATGATTTTAGGTTTTGTAGATGCTAAAAATTTAGAAGTCAAAAGTAGCAAAGCAGCGTGTTTATAGATTCTGATTCTTATTTTAAAAATAAAAAATAGTTACAAACAAACCCATAATTGGTTATAGTTTGTTGTTTTAAATTTTTGAAACAATCAATCAAAGAAGTACACCAATATCAATTAAATTCCCCTAAACTTTTTTTTTCCTCTTAGTTTCTCACAGAATCTTAGACAGGTTTTTTGAAGCCCAGATTGAACCCTCCTCTCCTATTCGGAAAGAAAAAAAAAATTAGAAAGAAAAGGTGAAAAAGGGCTGTGTTATGGAGGAAAGGTTTATTGTGTTTGACTCAAACACAAATAAAATATCTTTATTCTTTTCCACCTAACCCCCTAAACGTGGCTCTTTTGAGCTTATTATACTTTGCCCGGCCTTTTTCTGATGGAATTGCTCAGAGTCCTTGCATGTTCTTTTGTCTCTTTTTTCTCTCTGTTGTTTCTTTTCTTGAACTTTTTATCTTGACTTGATATCTCCATGGCTCAGAGACAAACTCCGAATTGACCAAGCAAAATATCAGCATATCTCTTGTCTGCCAAAAGCAAAAGCAGCCTTGAGGTGAAGATGGTCCTACCCAAAAAGTTTTGATATTATCACATTTTTACGTCATATAATACTAGATTTTCAGTTGAAGACCTGCAGAAATCAGCTTTGCCCTTACAAATTTCTATGAAAATCATGAAATGTCCCTTCATGTATTAAGCTTTACAAGCTAGCCCCCAATTCTCAAAATTTGACCCTAATGCTCAAAACAAATTTAAAATTATACATCCAGTGAAGGAGTTAGAGCCTCTGAGATCCAGGACTGGAATTGATACTAGTGTGAAACAGTCCAGAATGATTTCATGCATTTGAGAAATGTACATGCATTTGTTCAGAATATAAATCAATTATTTTTTATGGATCACATACACGTCGCTAAAATCGATGCACAAATTGTATAATTTTTTCTTCACCAATCAAGGCCGTGAAATGTTCAGGAACCATTGCTACTGCCACTGTTCCTGCCTCAAGTTGGAGTCTCTGCAGATTGCAAGGTCGATTTCAATTCCTTTAATTTAAAAAAAAAAAAAGGTCTCTAACTGTATTCCATTATTAATGAAAATGTTTCAATACAACATTCTAGAAAATTAAAACAAAGAACAATAAAAAAAATTTAAAAGCATGCCATGTTTATTATCAAAATTACTAGAGATTAAAAATATATACACGATAGCATAATGACAAGCCCATACTTGTTTAATTAATCCAAGGCGTTGGGACCAAAGCATCTTCTCCTCACAGGATTCCAAACCCACTGCACAAGAAATTTTCTACCTTTGACTCCATTGATATTAAATCCATTCCCCCATGAATCCTTGTACACAACTCCCACAAAGCCGCCACCACCACCAGTCCCATAAACTCCCAAGCACAGATCAGCAATTTCAGTAGGAGCAGTTGGATCATCCCCGGCATACCAAGCATTCACCAGAGGATTACTTGAGACCTCAGCCAACTCATGAGCAATCACACTGATCATCCCATCAACACCAGCATCCCCATTTGGTGGCTTCATCAGGTTGTTCCCTCCGTTGCCGGTCGGCGGAGGCTTGCCGGAGTATCCAGGCCATGCAAAAGGGTAAGCACACATGCCTGGACATTGTGTGCCACTGTACCCTACCCATGCATAAGGCACAGTAGCTCCAACAATGGATGGGAACGTGAAGTAGTGAAAGCCACAAACAGCTCTACAGAATTCTTGGACTTGAACATTTGAAGATGTTAAGATCAAATAAAGCCCATTATTGTAATTCAGTGGCAGTGCATTGGGATGAGCGGATACTGCTGTTTTGATGATGGATTGCATTGACAGGCGACTTAAGTACGTACCATGGGAATAATTCCAGTCGTAAGATTCGCCTTTGAGGATGATATTGCTTGTGATATTTGAGCCAGTTTGGTCGGTGTACAGCCGGACGACTCGCCACCAATCTGCTACAGAAGGGGATGGAGCTGGAGAAGAGAAGGAATAGAGGAAATCCCTGATGGTGGCTTGATGAGCAGGGTTCCAATGGCCATACCATATAATGTAGAGATTGATAGGTGAGGCTAGGACAGGTCCCATGTGATATTGAAGGTCCACGAGGTTAGAAGATCCTTCAAAGTTCTTGGCTTGGTTAAAATCTTGCTGGCCATGGCTGAATGAAAATGCCAGTGAGCAAAAGCAAAGTGAAGTAAGCAAGAGCAAAGCTAAGTGTAGATTCTGCATTTTGAGACCGCAAATATGCTTTTGTTTTAAACTGTGAAAGGACAGCATCTGTATTATAAATTTTCACACACAAACACACACTAATATGAACAGATATATAGGAGAAGTTTATGGGAGTTATGGGGGGGTGGGGTGGGGCAAAAACCCCTCTTTTCAAATCAATCCACCCGCCCGGGGGGGGTTGGATTCTTCTATTCTTGCTTTTTGGAGGGTGGGACTAAGGCCAGCATGTTAACATGACTGATTTTCATCATTATGTGGCTCTTAATTGATGAGGCATGTTCCCTTTTTTTCTTTATTGCATTTGTTGCAGTAAACTATGGATCTTAGTCTAACTAACCTCCTGATGTATTTTGTGCCACCGCAAATTTTATGACAGCGTCGATTTCGCCAAGAAACACTTGACTATTTTCTACTCCAAAGTCCCAAATGACTTTCTTCCCCGAATAAGCTCCTAAGGTTTAAGTAGATCAAATAAAAAATGTTCCAGCTGGTGTTAGTCAGTTGTTTGGCCGACTTTCCTGTTCAAAGTTTAGTAGTATCCATCTCTTGACAAAGGTAGAACCCGTGAAGTCTACTAGACGAAACAAGCACAGAGCAAAATTCAAATAACTGATTTACAGGTGGTATGTGCAAGGTTGACTATAAAGGAGAATTTTGGTGGTTGTAAAAGACAGATGTTGGCTTAAGACTTCGATTATTCAAAAACTTTCGGTATATACAACTTGAACTTGTAAATTGGACCTTCTTTTTTAGATTCATTTGATTTCTTATGAAATTCCCTAGGATTCTCTCTTTTTTTTTTTGGCAAAATACTTATGAGGGTTCTGTTAAGTTTATAACAAGAAAATTTTCACTTTCCTCATGACACTAGCATCTTCTTGCCCTTGCATAAATGATAGAAGAGGCTTGTAAACTTTTAATTTGCCTTTTTATAGGTTTCTAGGGTTCCCTTTTATACTTCTATGGTTGGTCAGTGTCTCCTGCTGATGGCAAGGCATATTGCTTAATCGTGTAACGGGCGAATCATATGATCAGCTTATTCTGCCGTGCTGTAGCCCACTAGCTCAAAGGGAATGTCAGGAAAGGACTCAGTACAATTCGATCTAGTGTATATTTTACATTATTTGGTATATAATTATATTATATTATTGTATTTGAAGTAAAAGTGGATGTATATGAATAAAATATTTGACATATATTCCATAAAACATTATGATGCCTTTATAAGTTAAAAATTTGGACATGTACAACGACCGAACGAAATTGCACAAACTCCAATTGTATTGAGTTCTTATCCAAAGAATATCCAAATCAATGGCTTTGATCGAGCCTATTCCTTTTCTGTTTCTTTTTCTTTTTTAACTTTCTAAGAACTGAAAAAGTTGCAAAAAAAAGCCTAAATTAGCTAGACATAACTAAAGCAAATTACATAATGAAGGTAAATTTTGGAAAAGAGTGGTCAAGATCATGTTGTAATGTCAAAATAATGATGGATGTAGGCATAGTAGTAAGGCAAAGCATGTGACATCCTTTTCGCAATTAATCCATGTCACTTTTGGACTGCAATTAAGGCCCTTTTCACGATCCTTGACTGTGCTTACATCTCTCCGTTGATTAAAGTCTCGTTTCACGTTAATCCATGGAGTGACTTATTGAGAGTTGACACTCTTAGGTTATGATACTAATTTGGTTTGGAGCAAACTCAAAACTGCGGATGTATGTTGAGTAAAAGAAAGGTCAAAAAACGGCCGACACATGCAAAATATAATTTCAAAGTTAAAAGGGATTACTTCTGATAATCAAAGTTCCAAAATTAACTGAACACGGACTTTTGGAATTGGCCTAACATGACTTTTTGAAACTGGCCTTAGTACGTTAAGTGTATGTGTCAATAGATTTGTGACACACGTTCAATCAAAATACAGTTCAGGAGGATAACATATGTGGTCCAGTTTCTGTTTCTATTATGCAAGTTTTATATTATATGCTAAATGCACTTTTTGTGTCTATCCGACATAAAGAATCCATAGGTAGTAGAAAAGCTCTTGAGAAAGATTTAATAAGCCTAATGGTAACCTAATTGAGTTAGTCAATCATTCATAGGATTCTAATCTCTGAAGTAAACACAGTGTTCACAGTTCACATGGAAAGAGGAGAATCAATATATAACTCAAGTAGCCTTAGATTACTGAGAAAGGGCTTGCAGATTACGAGATTTTAAGTTAATAATCTAACCAAATAGGAGAATATCATCTCTGTATATTGTTGCAAAAAGTACATTCGGAAATCGGTTACCTGCTAAACGTTTGATTACATTATTGAAGCAGGATTCCCTGTCGGGCTTGTCCCATTTGATTTCACTTTATATTTCCCTGCTCTATTTTCACTTTTAGTGGAGACAAAGAGCACATTTGACACCCCCGCAACAAAGGATGGCAATAAACTTTCCATACCCAGGCCCTAAGGAATTTAAATGTTTGATTAAGTGCTGAAATTTCTTCAACTTTTTTTTTTTTTTTGCTTATTAGGTGACATAACTTGCTTAATTTAAATCTTTGATTAGAGGGCTGTTCCATATTGTTAACTTCCAAACTGCAAAATATTCGTTGCTTCAGAAAAGATGAAGTTTTCTTGGTGGAGATTCTTTGCCAGAGATGAAGAGATGTTCTGGCAAATTTGAAGGATGAGGAGTGGGCAAAAGAATGGGCAGAGTAATAAAGTCAGTCGATGATAGAAAAAGGTAGGTAGGAAGTGCTATCATAAATTTCGGGATTGCCATCAACTGTTGCCTTTCTGCAATAGGTTTTCGGTATTTCACTCTGCCTGAACATCATCAGTTAACTTTACATGCATTGGTTTCACGCCAAAGCCGTTAATTCAACAATAGCTCCTGTCATTGTTAACAAAAAAGAGGGGTACACTACAGAAATTCTAGTCAAACAATTTACTTGCTGATCTAAATTCTGCAATCTGAGAAGCACAAACTAGAAAAAATCCAATTCCTATCTAGTTCTTTGGTGAAAGCTTCTCATTTTGTCCGCAATAGAGGCAGTTACACTACCTATCTGCCACCTATAACAATCAGAGTCAGAATGTTGGTGCTGGAGCGGTATCCAGCCATTCAGGTGCTTCACCATCATCATAAATGTGAATCGCCTCTTGAAACACTAAAGAGGTGCTGCCAATGCTTGAATAAATAAAGATTCAACTTGGCAAAAAAACAGTGATGCTCTTCAAAACAATGATGGGATATTTTGTACATTAAGCCCTGCTCTTGTGCTAAAGATAAGGATGTGAACTGATCCCCAAATCTACAGCCAATTCTCAGCAGTTCCATAGCTTGAATCATCTAAGATACAGTCTTCTCCTTCCTTATGAATGAGAAAATGATCATAAGCCCTGAAACCAAATAGTTTATGATTAATGAACATACAAAATGTCTACACATTGAATAAAGAACTTAAAAGATATAACTCCTTCCATGTAGGGGTGGCCACGGTTCAGGTTTGAACTGGAATCAGACCGGCGTCTCAATTTTAGTCCAACAACCTATTATCCAAATTCAGTAATAAATCCAAATATAATAAATAATTTAGGTCTAAATCCAATTTAATCAAAGTGTTAAAGTCAAACTAATCAAAGTATTAAACTAGCATTTGATGACACTTTGAGTTTGACTAGTCACTATGACAAATTCTCAATATAAGTCGAGGTATTTTTTCATAAAATTTGTATTCTTTATTTTTCCTTGCCACATGATAGTACAATAAAATTCATAATTTTTTCAACATTAGTTGTTATATTTACTTAAAATCAATTTTATAATACAAGTATTTATACGTAACCAGAAGAACCGAAACCGGAACCGGAAGAAATCGAAACAATAATTGAACCGGAACCAGAGGTTCAAGAACCGGAACCGTAACCGTCCTTGTAAGGGCCGGTTCAGGTTCCACCTTTCAGTAGAACCGGAACCGGCGGTTTTGGAACCGTGGCCACCCCTACTTCCATGCTTTTAGGTTGTCTTTGCTTCAGGCAAACTACAATCTTTCTAAATTTAAAACTAAGTAGTAATTCATATAATTTGAATGCCTACTAATGCAGAACAGCAGACTTGCCGTTCACTGCTGCAAAATATCTAGTGAAGATGCTTTGCCATAAGCAGAGTACCTCAAAAGGATCAAAACATCATCTTCATAATTCTCAACATTTTATTGACTAGGGTTTAATCAGCAGTAGCAAGGGTCATCTTACTTATCTAATGCAGATTCCATGATGAGGACCAATGATTTATATTACGCATGGTTTCAACAGGTATCCAAGGGGTGCAGTTCACTATCTTCATCAGGTTTTGTTGTTTCATCTGAATAAAACTAGCAGAAATGAGCTGACTAAACTCAACTGACCAGCCATACAGGGACTGGGACATGAAGGGTTGAAAACTTCTTACAGTCATTGTAACTTTTTACTTGCACAAGTGAATCAAATTCCATCCACAAGTATAAAGATCCCTAAGGGGCTATATTTATGTATTTGTTTATTTTGGCTCAGGAAATCTTAGAAGCTTATTATTGATGATATGACATGAAACTATACCCCTTCCTGCAATGGCTATATACACATTTGATGACCACAAGTGTAATTTTTTACTTACAAAAGTGAATAGTTAAATGCCACACGTATAAGATTAGACATACAGTCTTACTAGTCAAGTGACATTAATCTGGATCTCAATTTAAGAGTAATATCAATGTTTTAAGAGGCAGAGGGTGTTGGTCAAGGTGAAAGCTCCACGATTTGGGGTACCAGGTCCATGAAGTTTAAATGATTTTTTTTGTTGATTTAATAAATGAATATTATATTATCCAGTATGATATGTAACCAAGACCTGCTAAAAGTGCAAAATTTTAATATAATTACTGAATTAAACAGTTACTAAACTTAAAGGAACAATAAATTACTCAAGATTCCCAAGCATTGGAGGAGTTCAAAATTTTGGCAACATTGAAAACAAGCTAAACATCACAACAGAAAAAATTAGATAGGGTAAAAATGAGAAAACTTGTCAAAAAACAGGGGTTCAACCATTCAAACTTCACCTGTCAAAACTATCTTTAGCCTAAATGTCTCAAACTCTCTATAGAGCTATCACTCATCAGTGCAAACTTCCACACAACCTCTTTCCACCCTCATGGCTCCACCTCAGTGGACCTCACTAGTATACCCACTCTGGCATTGACTGACCAGGAATGAAAACTATAAATTAGAGAGGTCACACCATAGTAGTTAATCCCATGCATAAAGAAGATGAATTTTCATAACCATCTTCACCCACAGCAATTCTTACGCTACACCCAAGACCCTGAGGCATTTTCATGCCTTGCCTCTAGACATGCATTAGAATGCCCTTTAAAACACTGATCATGTGTGCGCACGGGCATGGATGTATATAGACACATTTGTGTGTGTGATCCCACGTGTATATCACATATGATCCATTGAAAACTAATTTGATAACCAGAAACGAATATAATCAGAAGCTCAGGTAACTGTTTCAATAAGCTAGCAATGACAAAAATTATTTTTCTTGGCCAACTAGAATGCTACTACAGTTGAGTCATTAAAGATTCAATAAGTAATGCAACTGTGATGACTTCATTTAACTAAGACAACCGCGAACAAGACAAGAAGTAGTAGTTACAAGGACATCTGGACAAGTATCTCATTTCTGATTTCAGCCTGACATTTGTTTCAAGGATAGAGAAAAAAGAAGCTTTACAGATTCCATACGTATGCTAAACTAGCAGACTAATATGCTTAAATATACACATCTGTAAACTAGTGAAAACTGTTAAAAGCCAAGGAAAAAAGCACCAAAGAAGTTTAAGTCCAAACCTCAACGGAGTCCAAATATCTCTTCGGGAGGATCATAAATATGTCTGTCAGGAAATATTTCCTCAAAATCTTGCTTGACTCTGTTCCGCAAGAGGGGATGCGGCAGCAGCCCTTTCAACAAAATCCTGAAAGGCAACTCTTCTGGTGGTTCTGGAGACTTCTTCATGTCCTCATAAATGTTCATTGCATCTGCAGGAGATCCATATCTCAAGAAACCTCGAATGACTTCAGTATACGTCTGAGAATCAGGAAACAGGTGCTCCTTTCTCATGCTTTCCCACAGCTCCATTGCTTCTTCCATCTTTCTGCTTCTAGCCAATGCAATGATCAAATCCTTGTACAGATAGACATCAGGCTTATACCAATCTTGCTTCTGAATCACCCTAAACATCTGAAAAATGGCATGGATCATACTTCATCATAGTTGACAAATATAACAAACAAACATTCAGAGAAGAATACCCAAGATTGCATTTAGTCTCATGCTTTCACCACCAAATAATAGAACAAGGATAAATTATGAGGAAAATCAATTTCTTTTTCCTTTCTCAAAAAAGCAATGAAAGCTTTTCTACCAAATGCAGGTAGCTGATAAAACACAATGTTCAGCGGGTTTCTAGTTTATGACATCAATTTAACTTCACAACCGACCTTTCGGCAACGTACAGCTACTGAAGCAATAAGCACCACCAATACACAAACTCAATTTCAAAAAGGCAGCATTGCAATGTATATTCAGAATCCCAAATTAACGTTATGAAATCCATTTCGGCAATTAATCAAATACCTTGACTGCAAGAGAGACCTCTTGCTGGCGTTCAAGTTCACTGAGAACAGCGACCATGTCCATCTTCAGAAGCCTAAGGACGTGATTTTTGACAAACTTGTCAAGCTTTTCATCGTCGTCTTTGAATCTCCTCAAGCCTAATATCACAAACAGAGCTTCTTTGCCGATCATTTTTTTGCCTCTCCAAAGAGGCCCTCTTGGCCTACCATCGTGGGCAAACCTGACAAATTGGTGGACCATCTGGGTACTCCTGACTCCGCCAAGAGACATCCGCGATTGTGACAGTAGCGGAGCTGGAGGAGAAAGAGGGGGAAAAAGGGACGAGAGGAAAGAGAGGTGCCTTCTTAGAAGTGGTGATGTTGAGAGTGTTTTTGAACCTGAAACTAAGGCTGCCACAGCCACCATTTTAGAAAGAGACATAGCCGGGGATGGAGACGGGCGGAAGCAAGTTTTGCCGCTGAAACTGTGACTAGATTTCTCCGGCCACAATAGAGGGAAATGTGGCAGCGAAGCAGTGTACGCATGCAAAAGAGCGATTTTGTCTGTCTAAAATCTCACAATTTTCTCAAACTTTAATTTTTGCGTGAGCAACTAATAACAAAATGTATTTGTAGAAAGGGATAATTTTAGAAACCTCACGTTAAGATTTTATAATAAAGTCAAGGAATAATTTTAGAAACCTCCTCTGAGATTTCTCATAATATCACTTGTCTCTCCTGAGGTTTTAAAAATCTCACTTACCTCCCTGAAATTGATATTTCTTGTAACATTTTAGCCCCTTTGAAGAAAATGCAAGAAAGATAAAACTTTTATTCCAATATTACCCTTGTATTTTCCTACTTGTGAAATTTACAACAACAATGAAAATAAATTAAGGTTAAATTTTTATAAGGCGTAAATTTCTTGATTTAAAATATTTATTTTAGCTGTATTGGAACAAAAAAAAATTACACTTTAAAAAAATTACACCATCAAAAATTTACAAGTATGAAGAGATCATTTTATCCATAAAAACTCTATCATGTACTAAAGCATATTTTTCAAAAAATTTCTTGAATTCCTTAATTATAATTGTCCATGAAAATTTTCAAAATGTTAATTATTCGCCAAAATCCTCCTAAATGATTGACTTTAACTAGATTTAAATTATCCATGTCTTTGGCTATCTTAGCATGGTCTTAATGCAAAGAAATATGAACTATTTTTAGATAGTAATTTATTTTTCTTAATTTACATATTTTAGTTTAAAATTTTTATTTTGGTTTGAATTTTTAGTTTAGTTATTAAAAGTAAGGGTAATGTTGTCAATTTGTGACCTTGAATAGGAATATTTAGTCTTGTCAAGCTAACAAGGGAGGAAAGTGAGATTTTCAAAACCTGGGGGGAGCTAAGTGATATTATAAGAAATCTCAAGGGAGGTTTCTAAAATTAGCCCTAAAGTCAATCCAAATCAAAAAAATAATATTAAAAAAATATTTTGAGAAGAGAGACGAAACTTTATTCCACAAATGCCCTTTATGCTTGTGTAAAATTTATATTGTAAATGAATGAATTAATAAAAATGAGGGAAGGTGAGTGCAAATAGTAAAGAACCAAAAATAAGTAGGAACTGATTTTTTTATAAATTTAGATCAATGAGTAGTGCACTGAATTACAGTGGATATTTTTTAGATCTTTGTCATTTTACATATAAAAGCAATAAAAAGCATTAAGATAGATCTTATTTTCACTTGAAACAACAAAATTTAAGATAGCAAAATAGTGATTTTGTGTTGATTTCGCAAGTTGAATTTGAAATGTATGTGCAAAAACTATGGCCCTATCAAGCTATTGGGTAAAATCATGAAATTCACCAATATCTTTTAACATCAATAACAAATATTGCAAATGTAATCGCAAGAAAATTGTGAATATTTTTAGAGAAAAATTCAAACAAATTGCTATTTGCTATATCGATTTCTAAGAGGAAACAAATATTTGGTATATCAATTAGCACCATTTTGTAATTGTACGTAATTGTTCATCATTAAAGAAATCCTCAACAACTATGTTCATTAATTAATTACTAACAGTTAATTAGTGTCTTAACTACTTAATTACCTATATTAATTTTCAATAGAGATAATTTTAGAAAGCTCCCCTTAAATACCCTAACCACTGTTGTCCCACCTTAAATTTTATTGTTTCAAGTGAAAATGACAAATTAATATTCCTTGTTGCATTTATATTCAAAATGGTAAAAATCTAAAAAAGAAATAGCCATTATAATTCAGTACTAGTTATTGATCTAGTTTAATAGAAAAAATGAGTCGCTAATTATTTTTAGTTCTTTACTATTTGCACTTATTTTTCCTCACTTTTGTTAATATATTTTGGGTTAATCACACTTTATTCCATTTAAATTTTTGTTTCTCACTTAACCCTCCAACATTTTATTTTCCTTAGTTTATTTCCTCTAGTCCAACTAAGTAAATTGACCGTTAACAATTTCAACATGCCAAAAATGTCCTTCACAATAACTGTTTGATTTTTTTGATAACCAAAATGCCCTTTGGTCAGTTATAAAAAGGATGCTACCTGATGCTTCCTTCCAAGCATCCGCACTTTTTCTCCTTCATTTTAGTCTAACACCACCCCAAATTTTTCTTTGCCAACTCAGAAAAAATGTCACAAAATTCTTCAAATAAAGGTGGAAGATTGTACTTGAGAATGTGTGGCTGTGGTAAAGGGGCACCATTGTGCACCTCCTGGACGTTTGAAAACCCGAGAAGAAGATTTTGAGGCTGTTCAAATTTTAATGTAAGGTTTCATGCATTACTAATTTGTTATTATTTTTTTCAAATTTGCTGTATACATGAATAAGTGAAAAATGGTTTTAAACAACCATATTTTCTTTTTTATTCAGAACCAGCATGCATGTGGTCACTTTTCATTATTACCAAAATTGATCAGTCTTCATCATGGAGAAAAATACTAGCCATTTTCTTTTGAGCAAATGGCCAAATATGTCACTAAACTATTGACTTCTATGTCTTTTGATCACTAAACTTTTCTTTTAGTCAAAAATGTCATCGAACTCCTAAAAGCATGCCATTTTTACCATTCCGTCAAATATTCAAGGAGTGAGGAGCTTTGTGAGGGGTAATTTTGTCTCAAAAGTTGCTGTGAACATCGTGCCACCAACTCAGATGCCTTTTTGACTCAATTTAAGCCCTATCATCAAAGGAACTGCCAAAACCGAACTCCTAAAATGGAGAAAAATGATGAAACCTCTCAATCTAGAATCTCAAGCTTGGCAATTGCAAGAAACAAGAGGCAACCTCCGATCTGTGGCTGCGGCAAAAGGACGATCTTGAAGACCTCATGGACTGATAGGAACCCAGCACGGAGATATGTTGAGTGTGCTCAAGATGAGGTAAGTGTATTTAAAATATAGGAAATAATAGGGTTGTTTCTTAGATAAATAAACTGGAAGATGAATTTTTAAACCTCGTTGTGTTTCAAATCTTAACACTCTTTTCTGTTTCAGATTGAAAAATGTGGATATTGGGAGTGGTATGATGAAGAAATATGTGGCGTAAAAGGTAATACAGCCTTCTAAGGAAAGTGAATAGGTTGGAACGAATGAAATATCGAGACAAGAATGTCAAAATTTTACCGAGAAAATGGAGGTCCAAGTTAGAAAATTAAAGCAACAAGTTGGAAGAAAGAGCATGATAAAAAGGGTCATAATTGATGTACTTGTGATTTGGGTGCTCAATTGGATCACCGGCAATGACAAAGGGTCATTACTTTGGAAGATTGCAACTTGATGGGTCATAGAATGTTGTAGTTTATGATTGGGAAAATAAATCCCTAATATTATAGTTAATCTACTGTGGTGTATCATATTTTATTTTATTAGGGTATTATTCTGTTTTGTAGTCAACCTTGGTTGTTTAAACCTTGCAATTGTTAAAGTACGAACTTTTTGTCCAATAGTTCACTTTACAAGTGAAAACAGAATTTGATTCCATTCCAAAATAAAGCCAACTAGAATTAGCGAAAGCAGCATGATCTTTCCTGTCAAAGTTTCACATACATTGCCTACAAACCAATCGACAAAGAAACAAAAGCAAAAGCATGATGTGTCCAATTCATACGGCACAACCAACCAACCAACAAAAACATATACATCATATTCACAACCCAACAAAAGAATACTACTTTAACATGCTAATTACCCCTTGTTAATGTTCTAGAATAGCTAAACAAAACATGTACTTTGAAGATATATGAAAGGCACATCCCAACAGCAGCAATCACTTCAATTAGTTCAACCACCTTCACTTCTGCTACCTCGCGAACTTCTAGCCCATCTTTGAAAGGAGGTTCCTTGCCCAAGTACTCGTAGTTAGTATTGATCATAATTTTGTCCATCTCAGTCAATTTTCTTTTCCTTTGCAATGTACTCTTCAAGCCAGCAACATTTGAATGTCCAGATTTTTGATGTGTGCTTCCATTCTGATCAGTTGTAGAAGGCCTAACTCTTCTCATCTGTGTACATATAAGAATGATATTAATTCAACAACAATAAAAAAAAAAGTGAAGGATATGTGCCTAAAAGGAATGTACTACTTACAGGTCTGGAATTTTTTCTGATTTGCTTTTTTTTATTAGTTGTTGAAGTAGCATGAGGTTCAGCTATCACCTCATGTACTTGACTGTCATCAAGAGGTTCATCTTGTTGGTGATGTATTAGAGCCTGAGGTTGTGTATCAAGTTCAGATTGTTGAAAAGCTTCAACTTGTGGAGAAACTTGAGGAGAGGTACTGGTTTCATTTTTTGCCCCATTGCCACCATTCTGAACATTATTATTAGCCCCCACAGGTCTGCTACCACATGTGTTTTGCCTTGCTGCACGTTTTGAACCTCTATTTTTTCTCCCATTGGCAGAACCAAATTTTGAAGTACCTGCATCACTCAAACAAGTGTTAATTTCCTTGCATATAGATCTATTGTAACCTGGTTGACCACAATTCCTACAGTGCATGATGACATGCTTTCTTAGCCTCTGAACACCTCCCTTGCTAACATGGATACCACTCCTACTCTCAATAATGTCTTTTCTCCGTGATTTCTTAGGCCTACCAGGTTGGGCACATGGAATTGGAGGGTCTAAAATAGGCTGATCAGTGGAGGGCCACAAAGGTTTTCCACTGATAGGGAAAAGTACATTATCATAAATTTTCAAGAGCAACTCCCTACTATAACACTCATGAATGTAGTTAAGTGGATCCTCCCCATTTCTGTGAATAGCTGAAATTGCATGACAGCAAGGCAATCCACTAATTTGCCATAAGTTGCATGTGCAAGTCATCTTATCCAAATATACAGCATATTGTTCCCCTCTTGGCCCCCCTACTTGATATCCCCCCTTATCATTAGCCACTGGTTTCCACTTCCTAGAGTGCTTTACCCTCTCCTCAATCAATTTTTGAATTGCCGAACCTACAGGTAAATGACATTTTTTCATCCAACCAATCCTCCTCTGTATCCTTTCCATCAGGTATCCCCTAATCCCCTCAAGCATTCCAATAATAGGTAAATCTCTTGCAGGTAAAATATGTGAATTAAATGTCTCGGATAAATTATTGACTAACATATCACACTTTACATGATAGGGGAAAAAGGCCTTACACCAATGATGAGGTGGTGCTGCTTTCTTCACCCAAACATATGCCTGCGCATCATACTCTTTTAGCGCTTCAATTTCTGCCTCAATAGTACTTGCTGAAGCTATGCTCCAAAACCTCTCTTTCAATGCCTTTCCAGGATGTTTTTTCTTGAAATTTCTGGACACAAAATCTGTGGTCAGCATAAGGCAGCAGCTCTAGGCGTGCACTATCAAGACCTTGCAATTAATGCATAATTAAATGAAAGTGAGGAACTTATGACAAAGTAATAAAAAAAAGTAGCATGAAATTGTGTTATGCTAATATAACCTTTTGTTGGTCTGATATGAAGGTGAATTCATTACTGCAATGTGCAATTTCCAGATCTGCAATTAGCAATATGAGGAACCAATGCCATTGTTCCCTTGCCTCCTTTTCTATAACTGCCCAGGCTAATGGCCACCAGCCATTATTGGGATCTACACTAATGGCAGTCAATAGTTGACCATGGTATGGGCCCTTTGTATGACACCCATCTAGTGCAATGATGGGTCTACAACCATCCTTGAACCCTTTTTTTAATGGCCCCAAGCAGCAATAGAATCTCAAAAACCTTGGGTTACTCTCTGGACCACTTCTTGGGGAGAACAATATGTCACAAGTGCTGTTTGGATGCATTTTTTTCAACTCAGCAGCATATTGCCAAACGCTTGCATATTGCTCATGAGCAGATCCCTTAATATTGCCTTGAGCCATGGTCATTGCTTTATAAACTTTGTTTATAGAAATCTCACACTTGTACTGCTCATCAATATTTTGTATGAGTTGCCTAATTGGCATGTCCAGATTTGCTCTTATTGTCTCCTCAAATCTTTGACCAACCCATCTTGTGGTCATATTCTTATTTTTTCAGGCATGCCGACCGTTGGTGTGGACATCATTGACGCTCTTCATGACAAAATCTGTTGACTTCAAAGCAGGAACTATGGCAGCATAAATATACCATTTGCATGGGTCTCTACATTTAGCTCTAAGTCTGGTCTTGTCATTGGTATACAAATAGACTGGTCCGCCAGTCATAATGGAATAGGTCCGACGTGTATCCTTGAATTCCTTTTTACTCTCAAACTTCTGCCCAACATGAAAATCTGGACAGCTCAGGTCTCCTGGTCCACTGAAGTCGGTATATGTAACTGGAGCATCACCAAGCTCTTCATCAGATGAATCAGCATCAATATTCAGCTCAGCTCCTACATTGTCATCCATCAATGGATTGTGATCACTTGGTTGAGCCCCACCTTCAGTTCCTGCTTCAGCCGTGGGTTCTGAAGTATAAGCTTGATTGGTTGCTTTTCTTCTACCATTTCTAGACCTTTTTCCAATTGCTACTGACTCATTCTCCTTGCCACCATCCATATCTTGCCCTGCATTTGCTGCCTCATCATTAACTTGGCTCTCTATATATTCATCATTTGAAGAAGATCCTATTGTATGGGAGTCTATGTGTTGATCAGCCTGATCCGAGAAGATCCTCTCATCTCTACAGTAATCTGAATATGCATCAAATTCTCTGCCATCATCAGAGCCCCCCATCTGTCCAGTAACCCCATCTTGTGATTTTGGTTGTGATTCTAGTTGTGATTCTAGTTGTGAATCCCTGCCATCAAGTGCACTATCATGTTGAGAATCCCTGCCATCAAGTCCACTATCATGTTGTGAATCCATCTGTCCAACAACCCCATCTTGTGATTCTGCTTGGCTAGCTATTGTATCCCCCTTCCATCCCAATGCAAATTTAGCTTGAGTTGTTTTAAATGCATGACTGAAGGCACCCTTCGTAGTAACTCCTTGTCGGTTGTCACGAGGTCTCCGTGGTTGTTGTTTGACTACTACATCATCATCCTCAATCTCCTCTATAACCACAGAAGATTTCTTCTTAAGAGATTTTTCCCATTGCTGTTGCTTTTTTTTTTTTCTGCAATTCATTTATTTCATCAAGTGTCATATGATCACAATACACTTCCATCAATTTATAATCATACACCCAAGCACAAAATTCCCTAACATTGTCATCAGTTTGAAGTTCCAGCAGGCCATGATTCAAATCACTCCTCGGGTCAATATAATAGAACAACATAGTATCCTTATGCCCACACTTCTCCACCATACGGCCTATTTCATGTATTAACATTAACTCTGCATCACAAAGATTGAAATAATCGATCTCTCCTCCAATATAACTTCTATATTTGTCTCCTTGAATCCTTTCACCATGATGAAGTTTGATTGAAAATAAAGGACTTTCTAGAACTGGACCACAACAATGCAACGTTAGTAATGCTTGGACAGAAAAATTATTGTCTACTATTTAATCTACATAACTGAAAACTTTTAATGCTTTCTGCAATATTTTTTGACTTCTATGTGTTTTTGAGAAATTTCATATTTCCTTTATCAAGTGGTTCCAGACAGAGACATGTGAAAAAATTAATAATTATGTCCTACTTTATCAACAAAACCAAGTTATTGCAGGTCCCTTTGCAACCCATTTAGATGACAAAAGGGGTATTAAACTATCTCATGTCCCTTTCAACCCCATCAAACATATAAAACAACCCTAAATCCAACAAATTTTTTGAATATGTAACTGTCTAATACCATGTCAACAAGTTTAAAATGCAATCGCAGAACCCTAAGAACACCTTTCACACAAAACTCTAAATTGCAATGAAATATAATTAAGTGGGTTTACAAGATTTCGTACCATATAGTAGATAAGGATCGACGACATCTTCGCGCTTCTGTTTAACCCACTGCATCCCCATCTCCTAGATGATGCAATTTTCACCTTGATCTACTTCCCCTTCAAATTTGAACCAGATGAAAAGTAAGAACTTTTTTTTGATAAATTCAGAAAACTTTCCATATTCTCCGTCCAACTTTCAGAAATTTTTCCTTCTTCTCCGTCCAACTTTCAGAAAATTTACCGTCTTCTCCGTCGGACTTTCACATTTTACCATCGTCACTGTAGTTACTTTACTCTTCCCATTGAAAAGTCAAACATTCTCTACCTATCTTTCTTTAATGCACTAGACTTGTTGAGACAAAATTACCCCTCACAACAGTCTAAGAAACAGCTCCTCCGTCTCACTTAACTTGAATATTTGACGGAATGGTAAAAATGGCATGCTTTTAGGAGTTCGATGACATTTTTGGCTAAAAAAAAAGTTTAGTGACCAAAAGACATAGAAGTCAATAGTTTAGTGACATTTTTGGCCATTTGCTCTTTTCTTTTTGATTGCTAGTATCATCTACATGTACTCTACTTCTGAAGTAAAAGGCAAGAAAAAAATATTTTGTCTACCATAGATGTAAGCAAATTTATATGAAAGAAAATCATATTAAACTGTAAGCAAGTTGTCCATCACAGTACATCTTAGCATATTGCACATGGCCATACAAAGAAAGTCCATTCTTGTAGAACTTAACCAAAACATGATAGGAGAACATGTCTAAAGCATGGCAAACAAAACATAGGCCATTCTTAGTATTGTTGCAAAACAAGCAATGACCAAAATAGCAAAATATTTTACTGCACTACACATTCAGGTGTGAACGAAAAATTTGAAGGTCCAATAGCATTTGAAGATCCTTGGGTAGAGAACACAGCTTCTCCAAATCTAGTCCTTTTGGTTTGAACCTACAGCCATGGAGAAGGGGTATTTTCAGTGAAATATCACTAGTGTTAACATATGTATTGAACAAAAAACTTGTCCTTACTGACAGGTGTTGAGCCTGTGCAATAATAAATAATAGACCTACTGCCAATGAAAATAACCAAAAGCTAATTCCAGGTACTGGACCAAGGACTCCGGATGTGGAATGGGTTACTAGTTTCACCCTGATTCCAAAGCGTATACTTGATCCGATATACCAGAATTAGTTAATTTGTATATAGTGGCAAATAGGGTCGTCTCCACAGGAATTGGGGAAAATTAACTCCTTTTTTAGTTACAGGAAATGGGGGATTTTTGAGAATTGAATACCAACAAAAAATTAACTAATTAACCAACTATGAAAAGTAATTAAAAGAGAGAATTAATGGGAAAAACTCTAGCCAAGAATAGACTTCAGAAATGGTTCAAATAACTGATCATTGATGCACATATAATTCCAACATTCATTGACGCACATATAATTCCAACATTCATTGACAAATAGGTTTTTAATTGCCGATACGATCTGACAATTAGTTTCTCCTTATTGTATCGATAGTCAAGGTACGACCATTGACTATTTCCCTAATTCAGGAATAACCCTAGGTACGACCTTAGGATTTAATTCCAAATTGCATTAAAAATTAGAGAAACCCTGTTCTAATTAACAAACACGCTACGAGGGTTTATTTAAATTAGATTGTATATTTTCTTGACACAAAACCAATTATGCCAGTTGCTACCAGGATTAGAGTAATCAAACAATTACGGATTCAACTATTCTAATTAGCAAATCGATCACGTGAATAATTCAATATTGTACACTTATTTAATTATACACGGCCACTATAATCAATAAAGGTAGAAAACATACAAATATCAATGAATAGAGGGAATGAGTAAAATAAATTAGATCTCACAGAAATAGATGAACCAAATCTTCAAGTGCTCCTTGACTAGAAGGATGAAATTAACCACACATCATGTAAGAAATTCCACCAAATTTGTTAAGAGAAAATAGAAAAGTCGCCTATTACTTAAAGGAAAAAAATAGCGAAGGAAGAGAGGAAAAACGGAAAATCTATTGCTTGGCTTGCTTTTGTTCTTCTTCGTCCATCGTTTTCCCTCTTCCTCAGCAAACGATGATAAGTCCCAAGAGATGCCTTTTTTTTCCAAGCAAGGACGCAGCCAAGAGGATTGATTGATCAATCCAATAGTCACCGAGGTATTAGTAGCCTTCACAGCCCAAACTTCTTTTTTTTCTTCCTTTTCCGAATTAAACTTCCACGTTTTCCTCTTTTCCTTTTTTCCCTCCAAGAAACGGAAAACTACTAATAATATAAAATCCTACTCTATTAAGAATATCCTATTCTAAAAGGTTTCCTAATAACAAATACCAAATTAGTTCCCTAATAGAAACCAACTACCAAACAAGAATACATCATAATTAATTCCACACTCCTTCAGATTTGGAATCCTCCAACTTTTGGAAATTGCCCATGCGTCCCTTGAAATCTTGGAAACCTGGATTTGGACATCTGGTTTAGGCGCGCCGGCGCCTAACTATTAGGAACGCTTCTGGATTTACATCCTTTTCAGCACAATTTCACCAATTCCTGCAATTAACCACCAATTAAATAAACTTAGTAGAATCCACCCAAGAATGCAATTTTTAGTCTAAATAATTAGGAAATCTTAACACAATAAATAACTAAAATTTGCACCCTATCACTTACCATTCCAATTTTAGTAGCAGCTGAATTGCTCTTTGAACTTCCAGTTTTAGCATTACTTGAATTGGTTCTTGATCTTTTAGTAGCAGTGGTACTTGAAGGAGTGCTAACTATTGGAGTTCTTGTCCACTATATCATCAATAAGATTAAATAAGTCACCACGTATAAAATACACATATATGCAGAATTTTAAAAATGTAAGTTGACAAGTTGGATTGGTGAGGGATGGTCGTCTTTGAAGCACTCGAAATCTACAAAATAGAAGAAGTGTTTAATCAGTGCAAGTTCAACAACTATAGTTCTAAATGTAAATTAAAAAAAAAAACCCTACCATATTAGAGTCAAATGAATGGAAGTTTTACTAGTTGATACCCCTTGGCCATTCCAAATCAAATGCGGACAGAGGACCATTGTTATGGTCTATACCCCTGCCCTTGTTCATACCCCTAGATGGGCTCTTGCACCAATAGAATTGGTAACAGCACCTCTTCCTACACCTCTACCACTACCACTTTTTTCACCTCTAGTTTCGGTTGAAAATCTAGTAGCTCGTTTAGTAGATTCCTCTACCTTGCAACATATAAAAAATTAAAAATTAGACATGGCTATTAAAAATCCAGCAAGTGTAGATTTTAGCTTTTACCTGTGCATGTCTTGATTTCCTTTGCCTCACAAAGAAGCAAAGAGTGACTTTGCAACTTCTAGCATTGTGATCAGTATGACCACAATGGCTACAATGAATTGGCAGCCCTATTTTAGAAAGTTTCCCAACATGCAAGTCCTCTAATGGAGCCTTCCTTCTCACTTTTTTGGCCTACCAGGGGCTATCTTCCTATGACGTAGGAGTAATGGATCAGAATTTGTTTTCGCCCAATTTGCTTGATCTGGCATAGGCATAATAACTCCTTCATATGCCTTTTTATATGTTTGCACAGAGTAGTAGTTATCAACATATGTATATGGATTTTTATTGTCTTGCAAAAGTCCAGCACATGCATGGACACATGGGATTCCTTTCATATCCCACTCATTGCTTGAACAAGACTTTTGAATTGCATTAACAGTAAATGTTCCTGATATACCAGTCACCTCATACACTTCTTTAGTAGACACAAGTGCATCAAACTGACATAATTGCTTCTTCCTCTCTTCAATCTTTTTACAAATTCTCGGACAAATATGAGACTTTACCTTCTAAATCCAATCCCTTTTTTCATGAAATCTACACATTATTTGCCTTTGGATGGCTTCAAACATTGTCAAAACAAGCTCCTCCCTTGCATCTTTAACGTATTGATTAAAACTCTCACATATATTATTGCTTAACAAGTCACATTTTGTCCTTGGAGAAAAGTGTGTCTGCCCACAAGTTAGCTGGTATGGCTCTTAACCATGCATATGCTTCTGGTGCCATTAATTGGAATTCTCTCATTTTGCTTTCATAGTGACTAGGTAAATAAGCCCTGCTGCCCACATTATATCTGTTAACTATTTATCCTTGAATTTTAGCTTGAAATTAGCATACAAGTGTCTAACACAGAATCTATGCTCCAGTCCGGGAAACTTGTTCTCAATGCAATCAATCAATCCCTAACAATAGTAATAAATAAATAAAAAACACACACACACAGAATTAGTGATATGAGTGAAAAATAGATATTAAACAAGAATATAGTGTTGCTGACCTTTTGTCTATCCTATAAAAATACCCAACCTCTTTCCATTAGAGTCCCAATGTGATCAGTAAGGCTGTCCAAAAACCAGTCCCAACTATCTTTGCACTCAGACTCAACAAGAGCCATGGCAAATGGGAACACCTGGTTATTAGCATCTCTACTAATTGCAGACTTAAGCTACCCTCCCATGACCCCCTTAAGGTGACATGCAGCTAACCCTATTACAGGTCTACATGCATTCAAAAAACTTTCTTTTTGTGCAGTAAACATCACAAACATCCTCTTGAAGATGGGGTTTCTACAAAGTCTGGAATTTTCAGTTACAAGAAGTGCCACTGAGCCTAGATTTCTTTGAAGAAGTGTAGCACAGTAGTCCCTTAATCTTGCATACTGCTTTGACTGTGACCCTTTGACTACTTCTTCTGCCTTCTCCTTTGCTCTATACATTTGAGAGTTTGTACAATTGAACTTATACTTCTTCTTAATGCTCTTCTTGAACCCTTTCACTTTCATACTAGGATGGTCAGAAATCTCCTCCATGAAAATTTTAGACAGCCACCTGGAATTTGCACTCTTGTTCTTGTACGACCATGGACATTCAAGAGGCAAGCCTTTAATGGACTTCACTTGGAGAGTAACTTTGCTTCCATTATGGCCACTAGCATATATTCTCCATCCACATTTATTAGCACATATAGCTGCAGCTCTATCTTTGTCATTCTTAGTGAATGTAACTTCAAACCAATTCAGAATCGAATACATTCTAACCGCAACTCTAAATTCATAAATGTTTGTGAAAATTACTCAGGAAATTCATGCTCCATAGCTTCATCATTTGAATCATAAATTGGTTTTAGTATTTCATCATCACTAACATCTTCATTATCAACCATTTTCCCTTTCCCTTTTGATTCAATGTATGCATTATATTCTTCACCAATCAAATCCACATATTTAGCATAATCAGATTGTTTTAGTTGACAATCTGCTACACCACCATCCCCTCCTACATCACCTATACGGTCACATGCATCATTTAGATTATTCCAATTGAGGAAAAAATCAAAGTCAGAGTCATTTTCATATTCATCTTTCCTCGGACTCTCTCTCTCACCTTTATATGAAGCATTTGTACTATCACTTGCAGCCTCATCATCTAAGGGATATTCAGCATTGGGGTCCTGATTTTGTTTACTATCAACATCAGCATTATTTTCTAAAATAATTTCATCAGCATAATTATTTTGTTCAGGGATATCACCAATATACATTTGTATAATACTTTGAGTTCTATTTGCCACAAACATTTCTAGACGTGTCTGATCACTGTTTAATAGCCTAAGACCAACCTGAAGGTCAAGAGTCCCAATCCTATAATACACTAATGTTTCATTGTGGGATGTCAGCTTCTTTAAAAGTATCTCTTAGCTCAATCATGGACATAAAATCAGGATTAATGTCATTGAAATTATCAACTTCTCCCCCTACATATTTTAAATTTGGTACATGGGCAAATTAACCTCCGTGATGAACCTTTAAAACATAGGTTTTGAAATCCATTTTCCTATAATCACATAGACAAAATTGCAACATTTCAATGCATGCAAATAATATGTAAAGCATACATCTTTTACTATCTCACAAAAAAAAAACCCTAATTTTGTCTGACATACAACTAACAGGATAAACAAATAATGTAGCAAATTAATAATTAAAAAAGACAAAAGGTGCTAACCCCCATCCTTTTCACCCCCATTCTTTTCGACGACAAACGAAGAAAACAAAGGACCACAGTAACTCTATTATTTAAACAGTAAGTTGTCTGCCACATTGAAGGCTATTAAGCCACTACAAAATCCCATTCCCTACTATTGCTATTTCTATAAAAGTTTAAAAACAAAAAATTTCTTAGATTAAAAAAAAACTGAAAAACTGAACCTTAAGGACTGCCCCTGCTATGATCTGCTTCCACAATCTTCGTATTCTTTCTTCAATTTTCTGTGCAATTTCAACCGTAGGTTTACTTCATCTGCTCTGTTCAAAATTGTAGCAAATTTTGCAATTCTTTAATGAAGGTTTTGCTAGGGTTTCAGCCAAAGCAAAAGATGGTTGTGGAAGGAGAAACTGAAGGACAGAAAGGAGAAGGGAAGTTTTGTCTCCCTAATTTCTTTTCTTTTCTTTTTCCTATCACATGTGGCGTCCACTTTTGTAATTAACCCTTGTCAAATTAAACTGAGAGAGTGTGTGAGACAGGCGTAATGTGGTCTGTTCATATTTTCTTAAAGCTATTAGTGTCTTTTCATTTTTCTGTTTATTACCGTTTGAGTTGACCGTCAAAATTGGGGATAAATTGAGGAAAACAAAACGTTGGCAGGTAAAGTGAGAAACAGGCCAAACCTAAAGGGGATAAAGTGCGATTAACCCATATATTTTTCATTCCATTACAAAATAACTTTTACGCAAGTATAAAGGGTATTTATAGAATAAAAGTTGCATCTCTTTCTTCAAAGTACTTTTTTAATATTACTTTTTTTATTTGGACTAATTTTGTTACAAAACCTTAATTTCAGGGGAGGTTTGTGTAATTTTATAAACATTAGGGAACGTGAGCGATATTGTCAGAAACCTCAAAGGAGGTTTCTGAAATTATCCCTTGTAGAAATTATATATGTTTAGGGTTCAATGCAAAATGCACCCCTCAACTATGCCTGGTAAGTGGGTTGCCCCTACACTATCAATTATAGTGATTTACTACCTCATAGGATTATACAATGAATTTCTAGCATATTGATTCAATTAAATTAAGGATAAATCTTTTATTCATTGTCAATATATACACTAGCACTAACAGGTCTAAATGCATAACTATGCAAAATTCAATGTTCAAATCAAATTGAAATAATGTAACATGCATCTAGACCCTTTAATGGATATGCTAACAATGTAGGAAAAATTAATCCTTAAATTAATATAATAAGCAGTTTTTGATTGAAAGAACAACAATGACAGTTACAAATAATGTGTTACCTACAATACTCTTCAATACAATACCCTTCAATAATGTGTGCTCCATTATTTTAACTAGTGCTTGAGGGCACACTCACAACTAACTAAAATATATTAAGATGAATAGAATTATTTTTGTTAGAAAGTAATAGTTTAAAAGGGTTTTATTATGTCAAAAAAGTGTCTTAAAGTGACAATTTGTTTTGGAAAAATGATTGTTAATTTAATAATGTGTAGTAAAGGAATGTGAGTAGTTAAAGCATATAATTATTTTAAGAAGTAAAGGTATATGTGGTAAAACATTAAGTGATAGTTTTTACTAACACCAACCCCTTACTCTAACTTTATATATAATAAGATGCCTATTTTTATCTTATTCTCTGCCCTTTCTACTTCAACTATGAACCATTATGCATCTCTAGCCAATAGCATTTCACCATGACAACTAACATCAACCACCACAAAAGAAGAACAAAAAATCAAAACTAACTTATATGGTAATGAAGCAAAATTAAAATTTTGTATCAAGGTTGGAAACCATCATTATCCTATGCAGGAAATTGAAATACACCTCATACATTTATAACAAAATTTTCAATTAGCAAAACTTATAACACAACCTTATCATATTGAAAACCAACACCAACCTTATGCAAAAACCTATATGTAGCAAACAAAAGTAGAAACAGGTAATAACATATACAGTTCACAAAATTAGAATGTGAGGGGATAATAAGATTAGGCCTTTTAGATAAAAATTGACAGCAGCTGGGAGAGTGGCCAACATCAATCGAGGTTGATAAATATAAAGTTCAATTGGACAAAGGAAATGATAAGTGAATTTGGAATTTGGTAGATGATAGAAATTCAAAAGAACACTCTCAAAAGAAGTGTATATGGTGATGGCTTTATGAGGTTGGGGGCTCAAAGTGGTTAATTTTGAGTAGGGAAGGTGAAGAGGAAGGGTATTTGAGGGTTTGAGGGTTACTCAATCTCACCTGAGCTAAAATAATTGAGCCGAAACTTGGTTTAGATTTTGGTTATGGGAACTTGAGTTCGAACTTGATTGCAACTAATGTAATTGAGTTCAGTTGAATTTATTTAATATAATTTGATACTAACAAAATCAAAAATTAAAATAAAATATTTGAAGCTAGATCAAGCTTCACAAACTTTTAAGTCTCACATATAAGGCTTGTACTTGAACTCGTCAAATTACTAGCATAAATAGCAACAGACTTTGAATTTGGCTAATGTGTGGAAGAGAGGACCCGTTTTGAAGTGGTTATCAACAAAGGACTATAAGACGCAAAATGCTGAAATTTCAATTACATTTGCCGCAAGTTATTTGTAAGTTTGTAACTTACAAATTTTATATATAATAATACAAAAAAGATTTCATGAACCGAAACTATAGTAAAATATATCCCTAGAGAGCATATTGGAAGTTGTAGAAACGAGCTAAAATCAGAGAAACCCTAACTTGACTCCTTCAATTCAACAAAATTCCAGAACATTTGCGGAGAAATGTGTTGTGCTCACGAAAAACGTAAAAAAAAATTTTAAAAAATTAGCTTTCTAATTATATTGGAAGTGAAGTTGAGGACTGAATTAGAACGGTTTTGCCACTGTGAAGTACTCCACTTCCACTAGATAAAGACATAATTCTTTTGCCTTGCGGGTACTCAATTCAGATTTTCTATTACTTTGGATGACTAAATTAGAACTAATCCTTTCTTCTGTAGAAACTGGAATAACTTTACAAAACTCCCTCCATAGTTTGAAAGAGTTCTGGTAGAAAGCATACTATGTTTATTTTCATCCATAAACCCCCATTATTAGACTAGTTAAATTTTTGTTGGTGGTTTGAGGTGGCTATGTAGTATCCAGCTGTGGCGGCGGCGGCGGTGACGATGGCGGTAATGTCTCCCCGGTGGTGGAGATATCGTGCTTTCCTCACCCAACCCTTCTATTCTCTCCTCAAATTAAGACACTTCTGCCAATTTGCCACCGATCCCATTTCGAATTCCCAGTCAGCTGTCAAAACAGTCAGCTCATTAGTCCAGGAATCGTTTTTTCAACAGCAGCAAAAATCCCATTTCAGTCCAATGCTTGCCAACCTTAACATGCCTATAAATCCCGAATCTTTAACCCAAGAAGAGGCCATTACTATAGCTGCATCTCTGGCTAATGAGTCAGGCTCAATGGTGGCACTGAGTTTCTTTTACTGGGCGATTGGGTTCTTGAAATTCAGGCATTTTATGAGGTTGTACATAGTTTTAGCGATGTGTTTGATGAAAAATGGGAACTTTATGAGAGCCCATGAAGTGATGCATTGTATGGTCAAGAATTTTGTTGAGATTGGGATGTTCAAGGAGGCTGTCGACATGGTGTTTGAGATGCAAAATCAAGGCTTGGTTCTCAGTGTTCATACTTTGAATTGTGTCCTAGGTGTTGCTATTGAGATGGGGTGTGTTGAGGTGGCTGAGGATGTGTTTGGTGAAATGTCTGAGAGAGGGGTTTGTCCTAATGCTTGTACTTTTGAAACCATGGTGGTTGGTTATTGCAGGATGGGCAGAGTTCTGGAAGCTGATAGGTGGCTGGTTTCAATGCTGGACAGGGGTTTTCTTGTGGACAATGCAACTTGTACTTTGGTTATGAGTGTGTTCTGTGAAAAGGGTTATGTAAATAGAGCACTGTGGATTTTTAATAAGTTGGTTGATGTGGGATTTACTCCAAATCTGATAAATTTTACTAGTTTGATCAATGGATTATGCAAGAGGGGCAGTATTAGGCAAGCATTTGAATTTTTAGAGGAAATGGTTCAAAAGGGTTGGAAACCAAATGTATATACACATAGTATTTTGATTGATGGTCTTTGTAAAAAAGGCTGGACGGATAAAGCATTTAGGCTTTTCTTGAAGCTTGTTAGAAGTGATAATTACAAGCCAAATGTGCATACTTATACAGCTATGATTGCGGGGTATTGCAAAGAAGAAAAGTTAAACCGAGCTGAGATGCTGTTGAGTAGAATGCAAGAGCAGGGATTAACTCCTAATGTCAATACGTACTCCACTCTTATTCATGGATACTGTAAGATGGGGAATATAGACCAAGCATATAAGTTGATGGACACAGTTCGTAGAGCTGGTCTAGCTCCTAATATTTGTATCTATAATACAGTTATCAATTGTCATTTTAAGAAGGGAAAGGTTAGTAAGGCTCACAAATTGCTCAAAAGTGCCTTTAGAAATGGAGTTTCTGCTGATATAGTTACATATACTATTCTCATTTCAGAAAGCTGCAAGGAAGCAGATATAAGGCAAGCATTAGCACTATTTAATAAGATGGTAAAAGCTGGTATAATGCCCGATGCACATGTGTACACTACCTTGATTTCTGCTCTCTGCAAAGAAAACAGAATGGCAGAAAGTGAAAAGCTTTTCGATGACGCTTTCGTCAAGCTTGGCCTAGTTCGACTAAACAAACTTATACAACTATGATAGCTGGATATTTCAGAGATAAAAATGCTAGCATGGCCTTGAAATTTTTTCAAAAGATGAATGAACATGGTTGTGCTCCTGATAGTCTTACTTATGGTGCCATGATAAGTGGACTTTGCAAGGAGTCCAAATTGGATGAGGCTAGAAGACTATATGAGACAATGATAGATATGGGGCTTTCCCCATGTGAAGTTACTCGGTTGACGATGGCTTATGAACTTTGCAAGAAGGATGAATCTTCTGTTGCTATGGCCCTATTGGACAAACTAGAAAAAAAGCTATGGGTTCGCACTGTGAGCACCTTAGTCAGAAAGCTATGCTGTGAAAAGAAGGTGGATATAGCTGCGCTGTTCCTTGACAAGTTATTGAATAAACACCAGAATGTGGACCGTGTAACTCTTGCAGCATTCATGACTGCTTGTTATAGTAGCAACAATTATGCCCTAGTTGCAAATGTCTCTGACAAGATATCAAAGCAAAAAGGTTATTGCACCCTTTGATTACGATGATTTTCATTGTTGCTTGTTAACTGCTTGTTTAAGATGGTTTACTCAAACTTATTGCAGGAGCATCTATTAGATGATGTAACCCATCTCTGGCAATTGAGGACAGCGAAACGGTGAAAAAGTTAAAAAAAAATAATAATAATTAAGTTGCTGCTTCCTTTAGCTATGGATTAGAAAATCCAGCATGAAAGCTTTTGGGTGACTGGAAAATGTAAGCAACATCCACGAGTTCTTTGAACCTTTGATTCTATGATTGTATCAAATGATGTAGTATGAGCTTTCTGATATTTCCTTCATTTTGAAGCCTCTGAAACGTGGTTGCAGAAATTTTCAAGTTAGTGCCATGTTCAGTCTGGTTGTGACTACTTGGATTTGAGGTAATTTCCATTTCATCTCGTCTTTCTATTAGTTCTATGGATGAATAGGACATAATAGAGGCTGTCTATGAAAACCTGATTACTCTGCAGGTTATTAAATTCTCTAATTTTTGTGGTTACAGGAAAACTGGGAGACAGTGCTAGTGACTACGAAGTTGGATTCAAGAGTTCAGTTCAGTTTTTTCAAATACTTGAATTGGGAATCAAATTATCCTGTATACACTTTTAAACAGTTTACACTCAACATAAAGTTAAAGTCGCTTCCTAGTTTCTTCTGTCCATCCTAAATAGACTTTTCTGAAAATGCCATTCTCCCACATTAACTTACCCCATTCAGGCGTCCTGCTTTATGAGGACTGTTATGGCCCCTATGTGCTTCACAAGGTCTCTGTTGTGCATTCAACAGTGCATATTCACTGTAGTTGACTGTGCATAACAGATGTCTAAGTTAGCTATTAACTACTAAGTATCTATTGCAGGCACTTTTCTGGTAAATATCATAGATTCAAGGCTTCTCGTTTTCCATTTTGAGTTAATTCAAGTTTCAGACAGACCCATCGAGACTTCAAATCCTCATTGTGTGCAGGCTGAAGATGTTATTATCCATTTTGTGATCAACTGAGGTCAGATTGATGGACCTGCAAAATGAGGTTTGCCATTTCCACTTTGTTGCTAATTTCTTGATACCTTTCTAAGAAAGGTTTAACATAATTTGATGCACTTCATAAGCATGTCTCAAATTGAGTTATTCTACCTGACTGACAGATTAAAGACTTATCCTTCTTGGTTGTGCTGTTACCTTCGATGTTTGCCTGACATGTATGTGCTTTACTTTGATAACCAGGAATTTAAGCCCTATATACCAAGAGTCATACTGCTTTGAGTTTAACGTCCTCAAAAGAACTACAACTATAGTTGCAAATGTTATGCCTTGAATCTTGAGATGGACGCAGTAGAAAATGATGAGGCAGCATGAGTTTGCCACAAAAGTTCCCGCGTTAATTTCATATCTATGGAAAGATTTCAGTACCGTTGAAATTGGTTGACAATGCTGAGTTTGCATGGAATCATGCTTAGGTTTTAGGCAGGGGTAATTGGAAACTTGTATAAAGATGCTCTGTCGAAGTAATGACTGGTAACATGTCCACAAATGGAAGTTAGTGTTGCTACTGCATAATCTCCAAGGATAAGGTGTAGTGGCAACATTTACATGAAGAGCAATCTGAAGTCTGCACTCGAGGATTATTTTAGTATCTTGAGACATGATTGCTAGAGCATCAGAGGATGAGCCCTGTAATTTATAATTTATATGAGCAAATAATTATAGAAATAAATATTAGTAAACTCATATTAGCGTCTGCAGTTGTATGTTCGATCAGAGAAACATGAGATTTTAATCCTTGACTTTGATTAAAGGAGATTTTTTTTTTCTTTTTTTTTGTTTCTTCTAATGTTACAAGCATCTTTTTCTCTCTCAACCAAATTAAACGTCCGTTTACTCACCATCTATGATTGGACTAAAGCAAGACAAATCAACAGTTTTGAGTACTTGAAATTGAAAGCTTAATTTACAACTAAATAAGGTATCAAGGGGTATCCACACAAAAAACTTTTTATAAAAAAAAATATTATACCGATTTGATATATGTAAGGTAAAAAGATAATTGAAAAATATGGTTACGAAAAATGTATACATTTTTCTTTGAAAAACAGCAGTCCAAACAGGATTCAAAATGGAATAAAGTTGATGCGCATATGAAATAGCACACTACATACTTCTTCTCGGATAATATGAAGATGTAAATTAGTATTATCATATTGTTCTTAACTCCCTTCTATCATCAAATAAGAACTAAATCCAATTTTCTAAGACGATGACTAAAGAATAATAGACAAAAGCATGTAAGTAGCCCTTTTTTGTTCATTTTTAGCTTGGTTCCTTTCATGCTGTCAAATTTGATTTTCTTTTTTTCTTTTTTTTTTTTTGATCCGTTGAAACTTTACAAATATCTCCAACTTCTGGAGATTTGGAGTCTTTTCATGATAAAAATTCATTGGAACACTTTTCCAAAAACCAGCTGGATCATGTGAGTAGGTAATCATGAATAAGATTGGCTTAGCTAAACTAAGAAAATCCAAATGATCAACGTTAACGAACTTGTAAGAAGCAAACCACCCATGTTAGACATGAACTCATTCCAACACTGAGGCTCTATCTTCATTGCTAATGGCTAGTTTGAGAGTTGAAAATAGAGAAAGAAGAGAAATATTGAGTTCTGACAGAAAAGAAAAGGTGAGAAAATAAGAGGAGAGATTTTAATGTTGTTTGAGAGTTTATGAAAGAAATAGGATGATTTTGGATAAAAATGTCATTAAAATTTTAGTTTAGAAGTCCTTCAAGGATAAAGTTGCTATTTTAAAAAATTAAAAAAAAAACTTTCTTCAACTTTCCATCCAAATCCTGCCATAAATGGGCAGAAAATATTTTGACTTTGGAGGGAAAAAGAAATCAGTTCAATTCTTGTGTTTTATTTTCCATGGTTTTTTCTAAACGACACAGATTAAAAAGTATCCATTCAAAACCTTTCTTTTCTAATTGTTTCTTTGCTTTGAAACGCACAGTAAATATTTGCCTTTGAAGAATACCAACAAGGAATTCGCATTGCCGATTCCATTTATCTTATTAATTTTTTAAATCATTGGAAAAAACAAAAGTACCTAATTCTTCATTGCTACTACAGCCAATGTACTTTTCTTTTTCTTTTTTCTTTGTTGTAATTAGAATGAAAAATAAGAGTACTGTTATAACTTTTCACAAAATTAAAAGTTAAAAAAAAAAAAGAAGAAGCCATCACAATCAAAGTGTCAATATCAAAAAGAATCTCAACTAATCCCCATTAACAATTTAAGGGAAAAAAAAGAAAAAAAAAAGCCGCCACTGATTTGTTTTTTACTTTGCAATTTAAAAAAATAAATAAAAAAAGCCGCCACTTATCTGGTTTTGCTTTTGAATACTTAAAAAGTCAAAAAGCAACAGAAACAGTTTCTCAGATACAATAAATGTCTTTTTCCATTTACAAACTCCAAACGTTCCTGAACTCAGCAGTTGGAGTTGGAGTTGGAGCTAAACAGCGGCATCCATTTTGTCTTCCACAACTTTCCTTCAAGGTACTTCAAACCCATCTCGTTTTTAATCTTTTATCCCCCTCCACTTTACTTTTTCTGTGTTCCTGATGCTAGGTTTTACTGGGTTATATCCATTTACTTCTGTTACTGTACTTTTTATTCAAAATTGTAGCTTTTGTTCCTCTTGTTGAGTTTGATTTATATTTACTGTTGTGGTGATCTGACCAGAGGTGGTAAGGTTTTTTTAATATGAACTGGTGGAGACCCGTTTGTGAAATTTGTCAACTATGAGAGATTGTGGAGATTACCATTTCCTTTTGTCATTGCAATCTTGATTAGTGGCGTTTCTAGCCTTTTCTCACAGATCATTTTGATTATTGGTACTCATGAAAAGGTAAAATGCAATTACAAAAAGCAAGGAAACAGTAATTGATAATCAATTTTGTGCCATGCTGGTTGCTAATTCAATTATGTGGTAAAGTTTCAATTTTTCCCCTTCTGTTGGTCCAATATTTAAAGCTGAAATGTCTTATCTGCTAGTATCACTTTCGATATTGTGCAGTGCTTACTTATTTGGATCCCTCAAATTTTAAGAAAAGAAGTTGTTTTCTAACAGGAGCTTATAGCTGCATCAGCTCAACCTCCAAGTAAAATTTAATGTTGTGGCTGATAAAATCTGTTTGAAACTATTCTACCTGGGAGCTTGCTGATCCTAACTTGAGTAGTTTTCTGCACTTTGTCTTAGTGTGGATTTGCATAAGATTAACTAATCCCTCTGTCCAGTTTATGCGTTTCAGTAATGTAGAAACTTTGTCTTTATGAGCAGCAAATTAATTATATGTTCTTTCTTGAAATTGAGATTTGTGACTTCATGGGCATAGAATTTCAACTCATTTTTGATAAGTCGTTGATGTTACAGCATAAAGCGGTGCTCTTACCTTTTTGTGATATAAATTTCACGATTTTTTAATTCTCAAGGATTAATGTCTTAGCATATTGCATTTTAGCACGCAATACCGATGGCTCGCTCTGCTCTAGATGAGATGTCAGCAACGGGTGCTTTTGTCAGAACTCCTTCAACCTTCCGCAATTCGATATCACGAGATCCTATCTCCCCTTTCCCTGCAGAAGCTGGAAGGTATCACCTATATATATCATATGCTTGCCCCTGGGCATCCAGATGCCTGGCATACTTAAAGATCAAAGGACTGGACAAATGCATCAGCTTTACTGTAAGTGTTGCTGAAACTCTTGTTTCAAAAAACTTCCAAGTTTTACCTGTAATCATATTTATACAACTCAATTGTCAGTCTGTCAAACCGAAATGGGAAAGGACTAAGGACAGTGATGAGCACATGGGATGGGTTTTTCCTGCATCAAGTTCTGAGGAACCAGGTGCTGATCCTGATCCTTTCAATGGGGCTAAAAGTGTCAGAGAACTGTATGAGATTGCAAGCACAAACTACTCAGGAAAATATACTGTTCCAGTAAGTGTTATCTATTGAATATGGAATTCTTTCTGGGCTTTTCTCTGCCTGAATTTCTCAGCTCACTGCAGGTTTATGTTTTCCATTAGGTTCTTTGGGATAAGAAACTGAACACGATTGTGAATAATGAGAGTTCGGAGATTATCCGAATGTTAAATACAGAGTTCAACCATCTGGCTGAGAATCCAGAATTGGACCTTTACCCTTCTCATTTGCAAGATCAAATCAATGAGATAAATGGGTGGACATATGATGATATAAATAATGGAGTATATAAGTGTGGGTTTGCAAAGAAGCAAGAACCTTACAATGAGGTAAGTTGTTAAGTTGCCTTTTTCTCATAGGTCCAAATTAATTATTTTGCATCAAACCTGGTTAAAATAAAGTCTGCATCTGTTTGATAGATAATTTTTTCATAGCATACCATTATGATCTTTTCAGGCAGTGAAAAAGCTATATGAAGCCTTGGACAAAGCTGAGGAGATACTCAATAAGCAGAGATACCTGTGTGGTGGGACTGTGACGGAAGCAGATGTTCGTCTGTTTGTCACATTAATAAGGTTTGATGAGGTATGTATCTTAATATAAAAGAAGATTATCCTACTAACTTCAGATGCTTGCAGTTTCTAAGCTCGTGAAAGAAAAAGATTACCTCAAACGTCCGAAAGAACCTCATAAAATGAACTTCCAATCTGTAATGTTGTTGTTGTTATTGTTATTGTTATTTGTTTTACCAAAATGAAAATTTTAATCGTAGCTATTTTGCATCACAGCCTTTTTAGTGTAGGACATTTGGCACTGGACACTTTTCCTCTTTTTTTTTTTTTTTTTTTTGGGCCAATGACATGATCAGAGGATGAACACTATTAGAATTCACGATGAACTTTATAGTTAAAACTACCATCTGACTATATTTCCAGTTTCACACAGAAAAACACAACATCCTCAAGTTACCTTAAAATTTTCTAATCCTTCCTGTTCAAGAAAGCTCTGACATAATGATTTTGTGCTGAGTTACCATTCTTAATGACATTTAGCTCAATGACCATTACATCCCACAGAACTCCATTCAGCTAACCTATCCTTGGAACAATATGAAATCAATCAGTAGTATTGTAAAATCATTGTAATTTCAAGGGAACTTAAACCATTCTATTGAATATCTACAGAAAGGATGAAGTTGATTTCACAGGAATGAGCCAAATCCTTACTGCATTGTAGTTTGTTTAGACTGAAGCCGGACTTGTTTACTTGTACTAGAGGCCATTGTACACTCGATTCATCTTATTTTTCCAGATTGAGACAATCAAGTGTCACAACTGTACAACAGTTATGATATTGTTGGAATTATGACAAATTACACTTAAAATAAAGCTTTGTAAAGCTAGCAACCTGAGTTTGGACAAAAGAATATCTGATGTTGTTAGACTTAAGTGTTTTATCAAATTTTTTGTCGACCCTTTTAGCTCTTCTTCCATTTTTTTTTTTTTTTTTTTTTAGGGAATTGACCCTTTTAACTTCAATCACTAAGTCTTTGAGCAGTCACTTGCCTATTTACTTTACTAAACTGAATCAAATTGTATCCTTTATAGGTTTATGCAGTTCATTTCAAGTGCAACAAGAAGTTATTACGTGAGTATCCAAATCTTTTCAATTACACCAAGGACATCTTTCAGATTCCTGGGATGAGTAGCACAGTCAACATGGAACACATCAAGAAGCATTACTATGGAAGCCATCCTTCCATCAATCCGTTTGGAATCATTCCCCACGGTCCAGATATTGACTATTCATCTCCACATGATAGAGCAAGATTCTCCAAGTAGAATATGTGAAGAAAATGCGAATATCTTGTGTCTGTTGTGCATATCCAAAGCAATAATAGTTCGTCCAAGGTAGCAACGAGAGTTCACAGCTACTATAGACGAATGCAAGTTTCCCCTTTTTATTGGAAGACAACAGTTTGCTGCAGTTACTGTTTAAAAGTTTTTGAAGAAAGTGCTTCTGGTTTGATGAATCTCTTGAACTAAGTATCAGGTTTGAGGCTGTAAAAGACACTATTTCCTGTGTATAGCCTACTCTCATGAGATTGTATGTTCGAAGTGACAAATAAAAGCTGAGATGGTCTTTTGCTTGAAAGATGTGATTTATCCTGGTATAGAGGAAATGAAACCTTAAAGCTCTCCCATCTGAATATATGAACCTTGGGAAGCTGGCGGTGGTTTTGGGAGGGGGGGTGATGTATCTTCTGTTTTGCATAAGTCCATTTGACGAAAATTGGTATCAGACAACTTTCTCTCATTTTTTTGGGGGTTTGGAGTTAATTGATCTAGTGCGTGGCGTATGCTTCTAAATTCTGCTGTTTCGTATGAATGATTATGCTCCTAGGTCTTTTGACTAGTAGATGCTGCAAAATACTCTACCTATCATCTATACTTCATAGTCCATCTTTAGTAATTTTTTTTTAAACTTTTGGATCTATCTATATGTGCATGATTAAACAAATCTTGACCTACTCCTTGGTCAAAATCTGTTCTTCATGGAAGACTTGAAAAGGAAAAAAGGAAGGATTTAAAAGTCGAAGATCTTGCAGTCACTTAGTGTGCCTACAAATTGAGCTAGTTGTAGGATTGGTCAATAGTGCCTTACCATTGAATGACAATTTGTTCAAGCACCCGATTTATTTGCTTTGGCAGTATAACAGCAATGGACGGGCAAGTCATTACATTAAAATTTTTCCATTCACTCCTTCAGTCCATTCTTCAATGTTGAGCCCTAGACGAAGTGCTTTACCATAACTTCGATGGATCAAAAAGAGGAGCAATAATAGGAAGAGATTGATCATTGAGTTCAATCACCAGGTTCGATTAGGGAAGAGCAGCTGCATCTGGGACACTGCCACTACCTTTGCCAGTTTGTAGTTAGACAAGCAGATGAGGAGGAACATCGCTGCCACTACCATTGCTGGGAGTGGGAGATGCTTAAACTCAGCTGCATTATGATCCAAGAGATGCAACTTCAAGAAAAAAAAAAAAATTAACGCCATTCAACCCCTACTGCTTTGTAAAACGGAAAAACAGGCAAGATAGTTGTTTGAAGGGCCAGTCTAAGTTAACAAAACAAAAACAGGTAAAATACAGAGAACCTCCTTGTGGTTTAGTTAATATTCAATTTAAGTTTTGAGTTTCGGAAACTTACATTATGACTCCTTGAAGTTTTAACTAAAATAAAAAGTTAATAGAAACCATCCAAACTAACTGAGTTTGAGAGACGCGCTTCATTGATGTTCAGTTTAACTCCCTATGGTTTGAGAATTTACAATTTAGCTCCGTGTTATTCTAACTAAAATGTCATTTGACAGAAACCGTTCAAACTGGTTGACAATTTTACCCCTATGGATAAATGAAGACTCACTTTTAAGATTTTAAAGCCCCATTTTTTGACTCTTCTACAGTAGCAAACGATTGATACATCCTTTGCATCATGGTATTCTCTCGAGTGCCCTTTAGGTACTTGGGTTTGGATTTTTAGTGAATCTACATAAGTTATACAAACCCAATTGCACTCCCAAATTACACAAGAAATCTAGGTAAAAATTAAGGACAAAGAAAAATATCAAAGTTTGAAGGGACATTTAGATGTCTTTTCCCTTCCCTTCCGAAATAGAGATGTTATCAAAAAGATGGTTATTCATATTTGGAAAAACCATGTAGTAATTCGCATCTTAAGTTCTATCTTTAATATTCCTTATTTTTTATTTTTCATTTCAAAAAGAAGAAGAAGGGGATGGTGTTGATTGTAACTGTGGTAATTGGGTTGAAGTACAAAGAATACCAGAAGGGAATAATGGGTTTTGAGAGTGAGGGCCTACAGAGAAGAATGGGACAATTATAACATTTTACATATAATTGTTAATTTAGATATTTTCTATCAATATTTCAATTTAGTTAAACTTCAGGAAGTCATAATGTAGATTTTCGAATTTCAGGGAGTTAAATTGAAGATGAACTAAATCACAAGGAGCTTCTCAGTATTTTACCATAAGGACAATTTTGACATTTTCCATCCTACCTTTAGTTGGAACGATTTTTGTTAAAGTTACATTTTAATTAGAAGAATAGGGAGCTAAACAGTAGGTTTTCAAACCATAGTGAGTTAAATTAAACATTATGTAAACCACGGGGGGTTTCTTGGTATTTTGCCCAACAAAAACTCATGGGTCCGTTTGGATTCGCTATTTTTGGACCTATTTTTGAAAAACTGTATTTCGTATCCCAAATGCTACAATATGTGATCAGATAACACCAAGTATCTCTGTGTTTTCTCTCAAATTCTTGGAACTTGACTGAAGGTTATTTAGCTCTTTTCGTGCCTTTCAATAGATTAGATAGGTCCATCCTTCGCCCTATAGGACCGTTTGTAATATTGTTGTACTTGAATATGTGTCCAAAAAAAAAAAAATCTCGGACACAGTTGACAATTTATAGTTCTGAGATTTTATATAATTATACAGGTTGTTTACGATGAATTATAACTTATTAAAAGCTTTGATATCGTTCCACAACTTTTTTGTTACTCCAAATTCAGATTTGGAGCAGGTGCTCCTTTGCCTTGATCCCAACATTATATTGTTGTACTCGTGAGATATCTGCATGTACATAAATAAAATCTCTCACATATTTTTGTTAATGTGATTTGCAGTAAACGTTGTACCAAATACAAGCAACCGGATATAATAACACGGCCATGCTTGCCCCAGATCCCTCAAACACTATGTAATGGTATCCGCCATATCCCTTTTCCACAGACCTCCGTCCTAAGAGAGCCTTTCTTCTTCACAAGTAGCAAATGGTATTTCATTATTCAGTGATCCTTCTACAACTGCCAAAATAAGCCTTCAGTTTATTTGCAAGCTTCTTTTCTTTAAACAACATATTTCCATGAAACAAACAAATGTATCTCTAGCTCTTTATGTTTCCTTTGCCTCCCCTTCAGCAGTTCAGCTTCATCTTCCAATTTAAGCTGTTGTCCCATTTAGTTAATCTCCGTCTTTTTCTCTGCTTGCAGTCCCCATAAAATACTTCAGTCTTTTTCATTCCTCTGCAGTCTGGTTTTTGTCTTTTGGCATCTTCCATGGCCCATCCAGGTCATTTTCGTCAGTGTAGCTGGTCAGAAAGCAGTGACTCGGAATACGACAGTGATTACTCAGATGAAAGCAGTTACTCGGCAACTGGCGTTCCTTTTGCACCAAACAATTTGAGATTTTGTCGAATAGGTCCTCTGGTTGATAGTCGACATCTCAAGCCTGACATTGCTATTTGTCTTTTTGGATATTTGGTAGACAAGAGCCATCTTAACGTCCCTTTGATGAAAGAATATGTTGGACATCATTGGAATCCCCTTGTTGAAGTTCTAGGCAGAGATAAATATTTCTATATCTTTCGGTTTCCCATCAGGCTGATGTGTTGTCAGTTCTTGGCAAAGGGCCTTATTCTGTTCATGGAGCATTGCTTGTTCTGCATCATTGGGTTCCAGAGACAGTTCTCAGGGACGTCTCTGTCACAGAAATTCTAGTGTGGGTTCAGTTGTTTGGACTTCTTCCAGAATCTGTTAACATTAGCTGTGGAAATATTTTTGCTTCAGTCATTGGCCCTGTTGAAGAGATTAATATCAGTAAAAATCCTCTGTTCCATTTGTGTGTTCGAGTCTGGATCCATGTCAATAAACCACTTCTCAATGGGTTCTGTCTGAAACTTCCCTCAGGCGGTGTGATTCGGGTATCGTGCAGGTACGAGCAGCTCTTCAATTTCTGCAGTAAATGTGGAGTTATAGGCCACTCCTTTGATAGTTGCTCCATAACAAGTGAAGCAGATTTAGACCAATTTTTAACACCTTGGCTAGGGGAAATCACAGAAAGATCGAATTTTGAAGTTTGGCTCGATCAGGACTAGATTTTTCCCAGCACCCTTGGAACTTTCCAGGATGCATCTACCCCAGAATCTTCGTTTCAATGCCATCAAGAAAGTAATTCTGTTCCACCATCCCACAGGGTTCTTGATGGTTATAAATTTACCCAAATATTCATCAGGCTAGAATCACTGAGGAGAGTGCAATTCAATGGTCAAGATCCTACATTCCCTATATTCAGGCGTCAGTCTCAGCAAAATCCTTCTTCCAATCCTGCCTAGTCTTCACCAATACAGGGGGCCAACTCACCATCAAACACAAATGCAGCGACCAATAGTCCTCCTTCTGGTTCACATGAACAGGATACATGGGTTATCGGAGTCGTCGGAGACCAAGATTCAAGCCCGGGTGGCTAACCAGTGGCAGGCTCAGGTCATCAATACCCAAAGGAGCCTCAGTTCAACATCTTTTCAGAACTTGAATTTTCTGACAAATGAAGGCCAACTACCACCTGAAGAATTTAAGTTGGGAGTTGACTTGGAAGTTGCAGAGGGCACATCGTATTCAATTTCTGAAGCTGGAATTGCTAGGGGCAGGGGGTGTACCCAGGACTCTGGTACAGTTGGCTCTATTCCCCTAGCTGGTCCATCACAATTGAATCCAGAGATGTAAAAAGGAGATCCCATACTCGAAGATTTTATAGTTGTTGAAAGAGATGAGAGAAACCAAGGTTATAACCATCAGGGAAGAAGTTCCTGCCCAGGACAATGTGCTTGATTGATTATGAACTTGGAGTCTAGTCTTGTGAGACATTTTTAGGCAGGTAATTTGGGGAGGGAGTGGTTTTGTGGGTTTTGCTTGGCTCTCTTCTTAGCATTCAATGCATTCGGATGGTAGTTAGCTAAGTCTTGTCTCTCTCTTTTGGATTATGTATTAATAAATGGAAAGAAAAAAAAACAGCTTTATTTTATGTTGATGGATGGACTATGGCGTTGGGCAGTTTTTTCCTGTTTGCAGTTTTGTTGTCTCTGCCTTCTGGATTTTGTGTTAGAGAAGGAAGGGAGGGGGGAAAATGAAAGAGAGACAATATGGAAATATCTTGCACCTCTTGATGGACTTGGGGCAAGAATGGTTGCGTTGTGTTTGGTCAGACCAGTTAATATATTTAGGGATAATTTCAGAAACTTCCCTCAAGTTTCTGACAGTCTCGCTCACTTCCCCATGGTTTCTAAAATATCACAAACCTCCCTGACAGGCTTTTGGACCCATTTCTTACATTATCATCCACGAAATTACTTAAATACCCATGCTTATTCTAAGATATTACGTGCTTATTTGGACAAATCCCCTCCATGTTATTTTTATACATTGTGCATTTTTCAAGTTTTTTTATGCAAAGTAACCAACAAAAAGAAGATTCTAATCAAGTACTAAATTCATAATGACTGAAAACTTAACTTATTCTTTTTAATTTTATGTTTATTACACCGATTTAAAGAAATATAATAAAAAAGACATAATTTTCTTTCCAAAAAAATAAAAAAAGAGACGGCCTACGACTTAGTTAAGAAATGTGTAAATCTTTATGCACTATCAATGTATACATGAGCAAGTCTAGATATATACTATATGTACAAATTTTAATATTTAAATTTAAATTATAATAATGTGGCATGTATTCAGATTCATTAGTGTATATACTGTCAGTGTGTGAAAAGTTATTCATAATGACTGAAAATTTATTTTTGTTATTCTAATTTTTTTAATTTTTTATGTCTATTCACTACCCCGATTTAAAGAAATATAATTGGTAATTACAATTATCAAGAACTTTAGGCCTTGTTTGAGTTCCACTTATATCCGCTGAATTTCACCCTTGTTAAATAGCATCTATACTGTGCAAAGGAATTTATCTCACCAATCTAACACTTGAGGACATTTCTGGTAACAAATTATTTTCTCTCTCCAAATCCTAATTTTTTAATGTTTCTTTTTTTTAATTGGGTTAGAAATGAGACAAACTAATTACTTTTAGGGGAGGCATATGATATTTGGGATAATTTCAGAAAGCTCCCTTGAGGTTTCGTGAAATATCAATTAGCTCCCCTGACATTTTCAAAATCTCTCTTATCACCCCTGACAAATTTGTGGGTCTACATATCACTATGACAAGGGATCAATTGCCAATAATACCCTTATTTCTTCTAACAATTATTTAGTTTTTAAAGACCGAAAAAAAAAAAGTTTGACAGACCTCATAAGTATGTAATAGCAAAATGCCTAGGAAACAATTGACACTACTCTTCTTTTTCTGTACCAACAAAGGCGTGAAATTATCTGACAAAACTTCCAAAGGTGCGCAATTGCTTGTCAGAAGAAATACTAATAACAATATGACTTTTATTTGTATGTTGTAACCATTCTTTTTTCTTTCCTTTATTTCTTTTTCCTGTGAACAATATGAGAACTTGGAGTAGAAGAGAAGAAAATTGCTACTTCACTAAAATGATTCCCTAAGTTTTGGAGTAAATGTGTAATTTTTAAAACAAAATTGCACAACAGATAAAAATTATGAGCTCATAGTTTAAATGATCAATAAATAACAGGAGATGATATAGGTTTCATAATCAAAATAGTTACATAAAAGTAAAAGAGTGATATAATTTTTATTGTTTGATCGTAAGATATTCTTCCTGATTAGGTAATGGATAGTTGATGCCAAGTGCTTACATGCATTCCTCCCATACGTGAACTACTTTCAGGTGGTGTTTTTTGTTTATTTGGAAATTGCAAATTAGGCAATGTCACTCTGTCTATTGTTGTTATTGACATTATTAGAAATTCCACGATTTGTTAATATGTTTCTACTTTATTTTTTCTTTTTGATAATTTAAGGGTATTAAGGGAATTAAAATTTCCTCTCTCCTCCAACATGTATTTTTTTAATATTGCTTTTGCTGAGAGGGGTGACATTGTTAACAAAATGTCAATTCCAAGGGTGGTAAGAGAGATTTTGAAAACATCAATGGAGCTAAGTGATATTTTATGAAATATCAGGGGAGGTTTCTGAAATTATCCCTATATTTATTATAATATTTAGGGATAATATCGAGGCACCCCTATGGTTTTAAAAATATCACTCACCTCCTTGGTAATTGTAAATTGACTATATTAACCTTCACTTGGTACATGATTTACATATCAAATAAATGGATGTCAAAAATGAAAGAAAAGGATCAAAAGTCACTTTCTTCTTTTTTTTTTATCCAACATTCTTTTTTATTTTTTTTATATGGTACAATTTTTACTTATAAATTGTAATAAATTAAATTTTATTTTTAATTGTGATAATATGGAATATGAATGTAAGATTTTTCCTTTGTTTTGAGTTGACTTTTATAATGAATTAGTACAATTTAAAGACTTGGGTCACAAGTTGTGAAGATGTTAGGCAAAAAAAAAGGCTCAATGAATCAATTTTAAATATATAAATTAAATTGGTACTAGTATATATCTTTAAAATATCTTTTTTTTATTTTTATGAATTATAGATTTGTGATATAGTGCAGTAGAAATTATTTTTAGGTGGTGATTTTGTTTTTAACAAACAAAGTGGTTAGAGTATTTTTATTTAGCAAAATGAGCAAAAGGGTAGTTTGGGGTTTTATAAATTTTGTTACATAAATAACAAAAGTAAGGGAGGTAAGTGATATTTTCAAAAGTTTGGTGATATTAAGAGAAACCTGGGATTTATTATAATATTTAATATATGATTAAGATAATATTATTCTCAATTTGTGTCAAGTATTTTATTTGTGTGAATAAACTTATTGACTAGTAAAATATATTTTGATTCAGTGATTGTACACTAAATAATGTAATAAATACAATAACTACACGAAACCTGAATCAAAGCACAACCTTGCATCCCAAGTCCTTATAATATACATTTGACTCTGTAACGCTTGAGTTCGCATGGCCATTATCACACACCTAATGTGTAGGAAAGGTACCTCTACAAGTCATTAATGACCTTTCTTGGTTAGTTGTAAATTTTACACAATATAATTAATTAGAAAAAAAAGGATTAGAGGGAAAAAATTCATTTTTGACTATTAAAAAATTTAGAATCTAGATATAAAAGACAAATGGAAACATCAATTATCAAAATTTCAAATTAAAAATCAGATAAAATAATCCAACTAGAACGAGCCCCAAATCCCATATTCCCACATATAACACGGTTGGCAAGTCAATTGAGTTTTTGCCTATTCGATCAATTTGGTTTTAACTCATAGATTCATTAGTCATACTCCTTTTCATATAAATGATAATTTTTTTATTTATAAAGTGGATTAACAATAGTATGCTACTAACCTTCTGAATGACTCAAACCTATGACTTGTCGATTACAAGTGAAGTGTCTCACCAATTAGTTTGCAATTCGTTGTCAAATGATAAATTTTGGTTGTGTACACTAATTTTAGTCACACACACACAGATAGATACATACACATACATACATACATACATATATATATATATATATATATATATATATATATATTAAGAATTGTATCCTTGCCACTGACTCAACAGTCAGACTTTTAAAGTGTCTTAACCAGACCTACCTGGTTTGAATACACGTGGCACCCTGCCAACTACCCCTGCCTCAGGGAGCGATTCGCTGCCAATTTGGACTTTGGACACAGGATCTCCAAAGACACGGCAATTTATAAGCCCCTCTTGGAGATTCCTGTTATTCCGACAACTATTGTTGAAAAAGGCAAAATAATCTCTGCATTTCCAAACTTCTGACTTTCTCCGGCAGCAGCTGAAATTGGAGGAAAACAGAGGCATCCCTTTTGTCTTCTGAAACGTCCCTCCAAGGCAAGTCAACCCAATCCCCCATTTCAATCTGATGCTTTCCGAATTCTCAAAGCTGGGTCTAGTGATATATATCTATTTGCTTCTGTCGTTTCACTTGTCATCAGGCAGGACATTTCTAATCGGATTTTTTTCAGGATTTTGTGATATATTTGATTGATATGTTCGTTGATCAATTATTGGCAGGACCTTTCTGTTAGAAACTTGTCAACTATGATGGAGAGAATAGTATCATGGTTTTAAAGATTGACATATGATTGATATCTTGAACTTTTTAGCATCACAGGTTGATGAAAGAACGTTAATAGAAACCAAGAAAAGGGAAGAAAGCCTTAATTAGTGGATTCAAATTTGTGCTATGCTGACAACTCATCTATGAAATCATTTTGAATTTACGAACATTGAGTGGTAAAGAGTCTGTATTTTAAGTAACATTATAGCTAAAACATAACATGGTTCTCATCACTTTCTGATAATCTGCAACTATTACAGGTTCCTCAAGTAAAAAAAGGGAAAAAAAAAATTAAAGAAACTTGTTTGCTGATCTCTTGAAATGCCAAATATGAAAGTCCTTCCGAAATACAAAACTATGAAAGATCAACTCAGCTTGAATGCAATGGTACCGTGACTAAGAATTCATTGGAAGATATTCTCTCAGGGTTCTTGCTGATCCCAACTTTAGCAATCTCCTTGGTCATAACTGTCGGATTGTAAGTCAATGATATAGAATGCTGAAAGATTGATTGGGAGTATTAACGGAATCCTGATAAAGGTTGGTGTTGAAACGAATTAAAACCCACAAGGGAAGCTGTTATTTTATGCATAGACTCAAAGTCTTTTGGTTTGAGAATGGAGTCTTTCTTATGGATGTGGTCTGCTCTGAAAATACAGAATTTCCTTCAATAGCAGGTGACTTTTCATTCCAAATTGGCCCTGATAATTAATATCCAGAAAGGAGTTAATTTTCTGTAGAATAATTGTTGAAATATAACGATCCATCTCCCACCTCGCCCATATCTTCAATCATCCACTCATTTAGGATCATCGTCCCTATGAGACACTGCTAAACCTGCACCAGGGTCCTAGATTACTGCATCTCTGCAGTGCTGAACTGCAGAGGTGAGCTATATAGAAAATCTTTTGTTCATTGGCAACAGCACTGTTCCCATGCGTCTTTCTTGAACTTAATATTTCTGATTTAATGATTCAAGACATTTCTGTCTTCGATGTATCATCTTCTTGAATCATGAAATAGTATTTATTTTCTTGCAATTTTAATTTTACAATGTTCAGAATCAAATACTTGTTACCCAGCACCTGTGCATATTGGCATTTACATTTTTTAGCACATTCTCAAAATTTAAAATTGATGGCACTGTTGCTAATGTTTATACTTAACACAGTTCTAGTGCAACCAAAGAATGGCTGGCTCTTCTCTTGAAGATGTTTCAGCATCCGGTGCATTTATGAGGAGGCCCTCAACCTTCCGCAATGCAATCTCACGAGATCCAAACTCTCCTTTCCCTGCAGAGGCTGGAAGGTATCACCTATATGTATCATATGGTTGCCCCTGGGCATCCAGGTGCCTGGCATGCTTAAAGATCAAAGGATTGGACAAAATCATTAGCATTACGGTAAGGGTGGTGTAAATTACTATGTTATTACTAGTTTTACCTGGAGTTAACTTCTATTTTGGACAACAAATCAGGCTGTTAAAATCAAACGGGCAAGGACCAAGGATACCGATGAGCACATGGGATGGGTTTTTCCTGCTTCAAGTACAGAGGAACCGGGTGCAGATCCTGATCCTTTAAATGGGGCTAAAAGTATCAGAGAACTGTATGAGATTGCAAGCACAAACTACTCAGGAAGATATACAGTTCCCGTATGTTTTAACCATAAAATGTCTTATTTTTTGGGTAGACTGACCTGCTTGAATATTACAGTTCATAAATAAGTTATGTTTTCTATTAGGTTCTTTGGGATAAGAAAATGAAAACCATTGTCAATAACGAGAGTGCAGAGATAATCCGGATGTTGAATACAGAGTTCAATGATCTAGCTGAGAATCCAGAGCTGGACCTCTACCCTTCCCATTTGCAATCTCAAATTGATGAGTTAAATGGGTGGATATATGAGGACATAAATAACGGAGTATACAAGTGTGGCTTTGCAAAGACGCAAGAACCGTACGACGAGGTAAGTATTTTATGTTTCCTTTTCTTCTAGATCCCAATAACCATGTTGGTTTCACATGTAGTACAAGGCAAAGGTTGATGATTTTCCTTTGATGACCCTTTTGCAGGCAGTGAAAAAGTTATATGAAGCCTTGGACAAATGTGAGGAGATACTCAGCAAGCAAAGATACTTGTGTGGTGGCACCGTGACTGAAGCAGACATTCGTTTGTTTGTCACCCTCATAAGGTTTGACGAGGTATGAATCTTATCTGAAGGAAGATTAGACTGCAAAAATAATATGTTTGAAGTTTCACAACTCAGTAGACAAAAGATTAGCTGTTTTTGCCTGTCTTTTTCGGAAACTAATCCTGGATAATTAGATCCCCTCTTTCTCGGTTTGTGCAAGTCCACTGGAAACTCAAACCATCTTAACTGGAAGGTTTACGCATAGGGGATTTGTCTTCCAAATGCAGTGAATCAAACACCATTTAAAAAATGAAACTTCATCAACATGTCTCTGAAGGTGTAATTGCATTGGCTTTAGTTATCCAAATTGAATTATCTACAATCTACAGGCTTATGCAGTGTACTTCAAGTGCAACAAGAAGCTGATACGAGAATATCCAAATCTTTTCAATTACACCAAAGACATTTTCCAGTTACCTGGGATCAGTTCCACTGTCAAAATGGACTTCATCAAGAAGGGTTACGGAAGTCTTTCATCTAACAATCCTTCTGGAGTCATTGCCTGCGGTCCAGATATTGACTACTCCTCTCCACACGACAGGGAGAGATTCTAAGCGTAAAAGTTACATATTATCTTCTCTCGGCACTGCAGTAGTTTATGTTTGTAGAAATCATCCAGGTTTCCTGGAGCCGAAAATGTACTACTCCTGAGGAGCAAATGTGCTACTAATCAATTATGAGATAATAGTCCGGGATGTAGCTTTTCACAGGTTACTGAAGAAAGTGCTGGACTTCTCATAATTTTGTTAAACTGAGGATCAGATTCAAAGCTGTTACATTGATATTCAATTAGGCGCGTCTGGAATAATTTGTGAGATAATTTTTTATATAGAAAAAAAAATCTAACAAAATATGCCCTCTACTACTGGCAGAGACACAGAAAAAATCACTGTAACAAAAATAAGGGAAAGTTATTTTATTTTGATGAATAAAATGGGACAATCATAAAATTTCCATAAAGCCATAGTAGCCATGACTAGTTAATAGATAAGACAATAGAATGAAGGGAGGACTCACTAAATGCAAAAAAGTGCATTTTTCAATATTATCGTTGCGGTGAGGGGCAACAATTAAGTGAGTTTTTTCACCACCTTTTAGCTTCATATATATTATAACACAAAAAGTGCTACACTAAATAAACAATTTTCTATTTACTTGTAAGGTTTGAAGTGGTCTTTCCTTTGAAAAAAAAAATCTATATATTATTTTCAGGTTTTACTCTCAAACTTGATTAAAATACGATTATACTCTATACTTGGATGACTGAATTCATATTCATATGATGCATATTCATGTAATAATAGCCTACTATATTGGACAATATCCATCATCAAAACAGCTAATTTCTTTTGTATCTTGGGTTGCTATATATATATCTAATTACTTTGTAGCTCTTGTTACATGGTTGATTGTGCTTTGAAAAAGGTTTTACCATTTTTTGTCATTTATAGAGAGCAAAATTTTCCTACTATAGAGATGCGAAATAAATAAATTAAAAAAAGATATTTGAATGATGGCCCTCCATTGATTGCCCACGACAGTCCAAATCTGAAATTAATAGTTATATTATGAGAGTATCGAAAAAATAAGCAAGAAGAAAGGAAGAATAATCTTGAAATGAAGAAGAAAATGATTTTGAAAGACAAGAATCCTTCTCCTATCTAATCATGTTGAATGTAACAAGTTTTAACTGACTGATACTGTAACTGGTTTTTCTTTAGTTTCTTAAAAAGATTGCTAAATTTGGTGAATAATCCTCTAAAAAAGCTGATTATGTGCATGAACTACTTTTTTGCTCGATTGTATTAACGAATTTTTTGTGATGGTAAGGATCTCTAGCTGAACAAAACAAAAATTAGACTAATCTTTCGGTCACAATCTTCTCTTATCATTTAGCATCAATAAATTAGGAACTTTCACTCATTAATAAGTTACAAGTTATTTATTTTCAAAAACTACAATATTGTCGTAGGTAAATTACCAATCTTTTATTTTTGTTTTAAATGTTTTAGCAATAGAAGAAAGAAACATGTGCCAAGCATAAAGCATGGTGTCTGTGAAAATTCAAAATTGCAAAGAAAAAAGATGTCTTGCCATGAAGTTACATTCGACGTCACATGCTTTTTTTTTTTTCTCCTTACAACCCAAAAGCAAAATAATAATAATAATAATAATAATAATAATAATAAAAGAAGTGAAAAAGAAAAACTGATCTTTATGACAATTAGTACAAGTTAGTAAAAGCTACAATGAATAAGTGAAATATGTCTCAAGATTAAAAAACACACTTACTAAAAATGAGATTTGTTGGTTTAGAGATACCTTTGCTTTGTATAAATATTTCAACTTTGCAACGGTGGTTACAAGTAAAGGTAGCATATCCTAGTTCAGCATTAAGGTCGTGTGGGGGGGGGGATGGGTTGGGGGGTTTGGGGGAGGGAGTGTAAGTGAGATGTCCCGGGTTTGATATCTCCCTCACACTAAAAAAAAAAAAGGTCAAGCTCTCACCTCTTTTGTAAGTCACGTTTTCAGCAAAGAGAGTGCTCCATTCATAAATCAGGATTAGGATTTCCAATTTGGAGACACAAAAATAAAATGTATTAATTGTAATAGAGTCTTTAGTAAACCATATTCTTAAGTTTGGAAGGTAAGACTTAAGCCCCGTTTAATAACCCAATTCAGCACTTAAACTTAATACGTGTAAATCTTAACTGTTTAGATGCGTCTGATAATAAAAAATAGAACATCTGAATTAATTATGTAGCATTGAATCTTTTAGGCAAAATTTGCTCCCAAAACTAAGTGATAAGCTTTTCACTTATCACTGAATGTGATATACATTTAAATGTAATAGATCTAATACTTAATAATTTAATCACTTAATGATTTCAGATTTCAGATTTTAGACTTCAATTTTCAGATTTCAGTTTTATCAAACGCACCCTTAGTTTCAAAAAGGTATGGTTAAATTCATTTGGATTGACCATATTTGGCAAAAAATTTGTACTTGTATCATTGTCACAATTTTCAACCACCTTTTTATCTCACATACATCACATCAAAAAAGTGCTACAGTATTTTTTTTAAAAATTATCCCAAATAATCTACTATCCAAACAAAGATTTCTAAGATTTTTGGGAGGCAATAGTAAAGTATATAAGAATGACGTCCATATTCTCAAGTTTGGTGGGACGGGCAAGTATTTTATTTCAATATATTCTCTTCAGATAAAAATTCATAACACAAATAAATTTGTTTTTTTAACATTCTTAGTTAGCAAATGAGAATTTTAAAATTTCTTAGGAAAGGCTGCTGGTTCTGTCCATGATATATGATTTTTTTTAATTTAAATGTAGTGAAATAAGTATGTGCTTTTCAAATATATGGCGATTTAAGTAAATCTTTTGAGATTTGCTGGAAGTGTTTAAAACTAATAAGACAATGATGATTACTTACAGTAGTCAACAACTAAATAAGTAAATTTAATTTTTATCCTCTTTATCAATATTTTGTCAGGAAGAGTTTTGATACATTAGACATTTATCAAATGATTGAGAAAAATCTTCGAAATAGACCAATAATACCACCACTATTAGCGAGAAACTATTTACGGAGAAAAGCAAAAGGCTTTATTTGAACGGTAAATTGGAGCTTTAGTCAAAGTACTTAGGTATTCAAGTACACAAACACATTACGATTTTCCATCAAACATGTAATAGTTGTACTCCACCTTAAGATGGCTCAGAGAAAAGATCTTCAGTTTCATAAATTGTTTATCATTCTTAGAACATTCTTCATATTGTGTCATAAGAATGAACCTTTTTTACACTGTGACTAACTTGAAATAAATTTGAAAGAGTGTATATAGTTAACTGTAATGATTAAGAGTCAAAGTGAAATTCTTAGAAATCCAAGTATTATTTTTAATCTCATAATTCTATAATTTCTTAATTTACTTTATCCTAAAATGATGTCATACTAGACAAGTACCTTTATATATATATATATATATGTGTGTGTGTGTGTGTGTGTGTATATATATATTGTAAGTAGAAGTTCTTGAGTTTAGGATCTCTTACTTACAGTTTCTTTAACCTTGCTACCCAACCTAACCCTACCGCTATATTAGACGAATTGTTGGTTTTTAATAAACTTTCATTAGATGAAAAGATACAAAATGTGCATTTTGCTTCATGTTTATCAAGTTTATTGTATATTTTGAAAGTGTATCACCAATATAAATTAAAAGGAAAAAAATAAGAAAGTGAAATAAATTAGGTGATAAGAAGCCCATATCTCGAGCATAATAGCTTGAATTTTACAGCTACAAATCCTCTAAATCTTTTTCTTTTTCATTTGTATAATGAACCAATTGTTAGGTTATACCATACTATGTTGTCATTTAAGACAATAGTTTCGATTGGTTTTTAAAGAGCTCAAATTATTTACCATTAAAATAAACACTATTTCAAAGACAAACATTATAAAATGACATGAAAAGATCTAAAATCAACCAACAATGGAAGCACCATTTCAAGTATACACGCATGGGTGGAGTGAAGAACTCACAATAAGTAGGGTCAAATTTTAGTACAGTAAAATTTATTAAAAAAAAAAAGACTACTAGCATTACATACAAAATTATAATTATATCCTTTGAGCACTCATTTTCTTAAAAAGTTGCAAAATCAATTCATTATCAACTTTATTAAATACATTTTTTTTTCAATGTAAGTAAATGAAGCTCTTGATTTTTTTAAAAGTAACATGTGAACTACCATCAATTTGATCTTCTACGGGTTTCTTTTAAGAAATTTATCTTTAGTGTGTTACATGTAACTTAATTTTGCATTATAAATAACAAATTTAGCATCCATTTGAAAAATTTTGTTTTCTCAAAACTTTGAAGTTGGAACAACTGATTTTCCCACTCCACTCAAAAAAACCTTATCCCTTGTTTTTGAAAACTATAGAAGAATTTATTCTTGAAGAACTTCCATAAATAACTTGAAATAAATTCAAAATTGTTGTAATGGTAAGAATTACAAATTTTCAATTATTTGGGGTCAATGTATGTAGAAAAGAGAATTTGATAAAACCTAGTGGGGTCAAATATGATGCAATTTAAAATTTTCTAAATTTTCTAAAGGTAAAAACTAATTTTTCAAAATTAAGTGGGGTCAATTGACCCCACTTAATTGCATGTGGCTCCCCCAATGTATATACGTGCATTTTTTCTAGTTATAACAAAAGAAAAAAAAAAAAGAAGAGAAAAGCAGAGAAATAGACTCTCAAATGTTGATTATTCAAATATTACTTAATCAGTATAGCAGATGTTTCTTGTTTCCGATTCTACTCTAATAGCATTGTTAGCAATTTAACAACAGACATTTAGTTTATGGGGAGGATAGTTAATTTGACATTCGTTATGTATTACTCAAATGAGATCCAATACTAAAATTTAATGAAATTACATATCAAAGAGCTACTTGGAAATTTCAAACAAAACAAAAGAAAAAGAAAAATAAATGACTAATTGAGCAGCCTTAGTAAAACTTTTATTTGAGCTAAAATTTGGGAGTCTAATTCAAGCAAGTGCAAGCATGATCAATTTTGTACCAAGAAAAGGTTCAAAGGAATAGTTACTAAAAATCAAATTCTTGTAGGTGTGTAAAGAGAGAGAGGGAAATGTGGATCGATAATGGGATGATGCTTCCACTAACATTTTTTAAAGGGATAATTTCAGATAGCACCCCTGAGGTTTTTAAAATCTCATTTACCTCCCTTATCAAGTTGATAAAATTAAATATTCCTATCAAAATTCACAAATTGACATGATGACCCTTGATCTTGATAACTATTTAACTAAAAAGCCAAACCAAAAATAAAATTTTGAAACCAAAAAATGTATATTAAAAAAATTGCTATATAATAACGGTTCATATTTCTCTACATCGAGATCATGTTAGGATAACAAAGGATATGGATAAATTTAATCTAATCAAAATCAACCACTTAGGAGGATTTTAGTGACTAGCTAACATCTTAAAATTTTTTTATGGACAGTTATAATTAATAAATTCAAAAAAGTTTTGAAAAATATGTTTTAATACATGATGTAGTTTAAATTACATTAATAACTAAAATAATCTCTTTATACCTATAAATTTTTCATGGTGTAATTCTTTCAAGGTATAAATTTTACTTTTGTTTCAATACAACTAAAATAAATAGTTTAAATCAATAAATTTACACCTTATAAAAATTTAACCTTGATTTATTTTTTATTGTTGTTTTAAACTTTATAAGTAGAATAATACAAGGGTAGTATTGAAATAAAAGTTTTATCTTTATTGCATTTCTTTCAAAGGGGTTATAATGTTACAAGAAATGTCAATCTAAGGGAGGTAAGTGAGATTTTAAAAATATTAAGGGTGCTAAGTGATATTATGAGAAACCTCAAGGGAGGTTTCTGAAATTATCCCTTTTTTAAATGCAACACGCTTGAATTAAAGTAAGGGATAATTTCAGAAACCTCCCTCATTCAGCCTCAAACTTTTAAAATCTCACTTACCTCCCTTATTTTAAACTTTTTATATCATTTGTAACCCATTTCAAAATATAATGTTAAAAAATTTATTTTGGGTGAGAGAATATAATTTTATTCCAAGTTTGCCCTTTTCTTATGATTTCTCAATTACTATAATACACCAAACTTATCCGTTAATTTTTATAAATAGATGGACAGAGTTTCTTAATAAATATTTAGAAAGTTGATAATAATATTAAAATTTTTTAGTAGTTTTATGTCATTGGTTTGGACAAGAAATGTTAAATTACTCAAAATTATGAATAATTTATAATACTCTTGGAAATAATTCACAATAATTTATAATCATGAAAATACCTTTTTGCCTGATTTAATACAATACAAACAAATTTATATATAATTTTTAGCATATTATATCTTTTTAGTTTTCAAGCCATCAATTTGGACAAAAAGTAGAAAATACAAAAATATGTAAATAATTTGTAAAACTTCTTAAATTAACTCAAAACACTTTGGAATAAAGAAATATTATCTTTATAACTTGTAGAATTCAAATATTAAACCTTGCTATATAAAAACAAACTATATTTTTTTCAATCAAAATAAACTTTCATTTATTTTGTTATGAATATACTTACGCAATAAAAAGTAAGACAATAAAGGGTAATTTTGGAATGAGATTACATTTACTTTTCCAAAATGAATTTTTTAATATTTTATTTTAAATTGGGTTGTAAATGATACCAAAAGTATAAAGTAAGGGAGGCAAGTGAGATTTTTAAAAGTTTAAGGGTACCAGGTGAAACTGTCAGAAACCTCAGGAGAGGTTTCTGAAATTATCCCTTAAAGTAATGGCCTGTTGTTCCACACTTCTGCTCCTGTGTTCCATGGCAATGCAGTCATCTACCTATTCTTCAACCTACAGAGTCAAAACGTGACTGCAATTTGGCAAGCGATGCGGTCAACTGCTGATGTGTCAAGTTTTCATTGGCTAAGGTGTGGGTGACAGCCAAAATCACGTGCCCAACTAAGAATTTTTGGAGTGTTTCGCTTTTGCTGACTTTTCCAGCCAACGATGGACTGGTGAATGGATCAAAATTCAAAACATCAGATTTCAGAAGCCGCGTTCTCCGCTCTCTGCTCCGGTGCTCTCTTTCATCTCCAATCTCCTCTCTCTCTCTCAGAGCCCATCTCTCTTTTATTCTTGTTTTTCCTCGTCACCCTCAAAGCCCTTCCACATCTCTTCTTCTCCCACGGCCAAAAGCAACGGTAAAACAGATGATGGTTTTTTCTTTCCCTCTTTGAACATCTTTAACCCTTTTTTTTTCCGCTTTAGTTGTGTAATCTAATTTATATACATTTGTATGTTGCAGGTGAAGATTTTGGAATCTCATCCAGCATCCAACTCTTTAAGAAGTTTTTTCATTTTTTCAAGTGGGTTCTAAAAAAGGGGTTAATTTTACTCTTTCCGCCCCATTCTTTCCCTTATACTCTTCTTTCTCTCTCCATATTTGATATTTCATATCGAAATTTTGGAAAGATTCTTCAATTCTTTCTTGAAATGCTCTAGGTTATGCAGTAAGTTAGTCTGGGTAATTAACAGCACATCTATGGACTGTAGACTGATGTTAATCTTACCTTTTTTTCCTTTTTAGTGATTGTAGGTGAAAGAAAGTTGGTCTTTTTCTTTATAATTTGTGGGTTTTTTCCCCAAATATCTGATGGGACTTTTTATGCTTTTGCAGGGGAAAATGTTGAATGCTTCTCAAGGACTACCCCAGATTACGGTTAGTTTCTTACATAACGTTACTTTTTTATTTTTATTTTTTACTTCATATTCTGAACTTTTTATTTGTTTCTTTTTTTTTTTGTGGGGGTTCTGTTATGTTTCCAAATTTTTTTTGTCTTCTGTTGAACATCTCGGAAGTTAAGAAAAGAAAAAAGGAAAGATTATTGTGTGTGTAGTAATTTGGTGAAATGGAGAGAATGCTACTGCAGTTAATTCAGTTCAGGGCGTTCCCATGTCAAACGCTCAGATTCACATGCTTGCTATTTTTACTGTGTTTTATGTCTTATTTGCTACTGTTAACTTTTAGATTTATCAATTAATATCCTCTAGAAGGGGAACACTATTTCATTGGAACATCTTTAGCCAAAAATGGCGGAGGGGTAAAATTTACAAAAATTAGTGGTGAGGGAAAGTTACCAATCAAATGCTGTAACTTTATTTCAGACTAAGAAAGTTCGACTTTTTCTTTCAATTGAATCGGATGATCAGCTACTATATTTGGTTCATATACACACACACACACACACATATATACATACATCTTGGGTTTCCTTTTGCCTTCATTGTGATATATTGGTTTGAATATTATTACAAGAAGAAAAGTGAAGATTTATTTGGGTTTCATTGATCAAAAAATTGTGCTCTGCAGTTTTCTGAGTGTTGTGTTCGTTGCTAGATACTATTGTATAAAACTTTATAGGTATCAGTCATGAATACTTAAAATGCATAAGTAGATGATCATTTAGTGGTAGTGATAGCATTGGACATGCTGCCCGGCTGGATTGGATAAGTTATTTAAGAGAGGACAAAAAAAAAAAAAAAAAAAAAGAAAACTTGAAGCACTCTGGTCAAGCTAACTTTCAAATGATTCACCATATGCTTAATGCCTACAAGTTCTATTTAGCTTTACATAGTACATTCTTTGCCTGAAACATCTGGCTATTTTTCCTAACTTAGTTTATCTCTTACCAGAAAGTGGATGTTCATATTAATTTATATGCTTATATGCCAAGAATCATTCATACTATGGCCTAGTAAATTTTAGGGAAGGCCTGGTCAATTATAGCAATTATGCTATAATTGCTTCTTGTCTTTATTTATTATTTTATTTTGTGTTTTGGACTTATTTCTATTTTGGAGTGTATCTTCTCACCTGCATGGTATTTTTTTCAGTATGCTTTTGCCAACCAAAACTATTCATTGTTTCTTAATTAATATATAAATTGATGTCATAATGGTTTATGGTTATGCAATCGGCTGTTCACTCACTGTCTAGCTTCTAGGAAGTTAAGAAAGGTGTGAATAATTAATATTTAAGCTTGTTATTTCTCTTCATGTGCTGTCTAATATCTGTATGTTATTGGACTATGAATTTTTTTTTTCCCACTCTTGTTTTGTAAGCAATCCATGATGCAGAAGATGATTTAAATCCTTTTACTCTTGCATAATTTCAGTTTTAGATATGATTATGTAAGAGAAGGTGATAGCAGCGTATGAACTTATTGTTTCTGGAGACGAATTAAAAGTGCCTAAACGGTAATATGGCTTAAAGATGTGATCTTGTTCATAATGTTCGCTGCTTCTTCTTAGAGCAGCAAATTAGTTTATGTCTTACCGACATGTTTTCTAAATCAATGATGTTGAGTTGATCTGAATTTATTAAGCTCTTTTGTTTTGTTAGAAGGTAGTGATGGTGGTGAATGCATGCATGAATAGCAAACTACCTATTCTAAATTTGGTGAAAGGGGAACAATGAGCCAAGCACTTTTGTGCTGCTTAAGTCAGTAGATGTGATTTTATAAAATGCAGGCTCCTAAGAAATTTGTAGTTACATGTTTGTTTGGCCTACTGTTTTACTTGTGTTTTTGCTTTATTTTTTTTCCCTTAGTCTTCTTTGCTTGTTTAATAACATATTGATCTAAAAGAAACTCTCTGAAATTTTTGGATTGGATGTAACTAATTATGAATTTATAATTTCCGTGGGTTTGAGAGTTGGAACCTTTTTCAATGGATTCTGCACTCTTGCAGCTTTTTTTTTTAATCAAGTTAAATCTGTTCATACATAACTTGTGGTAGATACGGTATAATCCTTAGTGTGATGTATGGCTCTACCATGCAATTTTCTTGCTTTTTATAGGATTGAAAACTGTAAATGGGGCGACCAAAAGCAAGGAGCTTTCTAATTATTTTTTTAAATCTTTATAGGCTTCTTTGGTTATTTACTGCCCTGGTTTTTATATTAAGTGGGCAATAAATGGCTGAATCATAAGCTTCATTGGTTATTTACCACATTAATTTTTTTATATTAAGTGGGCAATAAGTGGCTGAATTGTAATCTTTGTTGGTATTTACCACATTAGTTTTTCCTTTAGTTGAACACTTTTTCTCTATGCTCCTGTTTAGTTATGCTTTCTCATCATTTGTGTTCTCTGTTCTTTTGCAGATATAACAGATTGAGGTGTAGAAATTAGCAGATGAATTCTACTTTCAGAAGGTGAAACTTATCTCCACATTTTTTTGCCATCTGGTTCTTTCATATTTTTTCTTTTTTCTTTTTACTTTTAACTATCTTACTGGTTTAATAAGACAAGAATGTCAGATATTGCCATATAAGAAATTTTGATATTTGTGAAGTGGATGTGGCTAATTTTAAATTCTTAACGGGGTTTTGAAATTTGAAAGATTATTGATTAGATTTGCATCAGTGTTAATCTGATCTATGACTTGCTGTTTCTTGCACACTGGTTGTGCTTAATAATTTTGTCAACTTGAGTTTTGGATTATGGTCAATTACTTGTGGTTCAGTTTGTTAGAAAATGGTTCTGAATTTTTTAAATGGAATGGAGAATTGCTACTTGCATTCCAGAGTCATTAAAAAGTTAAATTTTGGACATTTGATTGAACTGAAGTTTATGGTCTAATGAAATAAAACGTGAATTCTTTCCATGTTGAGGTTTTTGATTGTCTTCGATTTTTTAGGTTTAAAAATGAAGTAGTTTCTTGACAGAAGCTGAGGGGGTAGTTTCTTCTAGCTATATTTTTGTCTTCTTGCCGTATCACTTTTTTTTGTATATTTCTTTTTGTAATCTTATAACTAACTTTTCTTGATTTATTTCTTGACAAGAATTATGCTCTAACTATTTTAGGAAAATTTTTTTTGGTCAATCTTTCTTGAGACCAACTATTAAACAAAAGGGCCACCTTAGTGAGATTGGTACGAAACTTTGTAAGTGGAGTTGGCTTTATTAGTTTTGCTTGATATGATCTCATCATGATTTCTCTGGGTATTTTTTTTTTTTTTTTGCTATTAGAGTAAGATTTTGATTCTAAATTATTTCTCAAAAAAGTTGAATTGGATTTTATCAATGAACTTCTGCGCTACAGGGAATTTTGACTATGTAGTGAACGAAATTATAGTCGATGGATGCTGGCGTGTTGCTTATGATTCTAAAATAGTGTCATCCTCAAATTTAATGTGAAAAAACTATATGCAGGAGGCAATTAATTTTTTCCTTCAAATTTGATTGATCAAGAGCCTAAATATTGGAGTTCTGAAAGGTGGAGTTCCTATCTTGATACCTTGTTCTTTCCTTCATTTTAATATTTTTATCAAGTTGCTCATTATGTACCCTAACAACAATGATTATAAAAAATTGAATTTTTTTGCAGTTTTTTTAGATGATTTCATTCAATGATGATCATCTGATTCAATGAAGCTAAAATTAACCCAAAAAAAAAAAATTATCAGCTTCTAGATTACACATATCTTTTTTATTGATTCTGTTTTCATTGTATGCAAAAACATGAAACATCTTAATGGTTTCAGTAGCCTATTCATTATCTTACCCCACAAAAAAAGTCTATTATATTGTCTTGTGTTTCCTTGACAAATTACTTATTTTCACTACTTAATAAAATGACAAAAAACAAAAATTTAGATGCACCTTTATGTAACTTTTCATACTTAATATTTGAATTTGAACAATTGGGCATATTTGGGCAAGCCTAAAAATTACACCATGCATTGCGTGGTGTTCCCCTCATAGTCTTCTAGTAAAAGCACGAATGCATTTGCTAAAATGGAGTAGTTGTTTGATTATGTGGCTTTCTGCCATTGGCTAGAATGTTGTCGTCACTCACGTGATCGGCACGTGAGAGAGTAGAGTTTCTTTTTTCTCCCTCCCCCCCTCCTCTGCTCTCTTTTTGCCCGATGAGTTTTGGGCTTCAACAAGTTGCCTCTCTCGATTTCATCTCTCTCTATTTTTCTTCTCATCAAAATTCACTGCTGACCAACTTCACCTTTCCTAAATTCCAAACAACTAACAAGCCCAGAAGAGGCACACACAAAAATTATCCTATATCCTCTCTTTCATTTATTTTTTCTTTGTGATGAGATGTGATTAACCAGCAAATATGCTCCAGGTTTCTAACTTTTTTCCCTCTTATTTTTTCTTATTACAACAACTTTCTTCTTCTAACATTCGTCTCCTCTTATATGCCTGTAAAGTTTTTTTTTTTTTTCATCTCTTATTTTTCATTTTTCTGAGTTTGCAGGAAGAAAGACGAATAAAATTTTCATTTTTGTGAGTTTGCCGGAAGAAAGACGAATAACATACTGAGCTTTCCTCCTATTCTTCATTGAGACACAAGTAATTGCAGATCTGTTCCATTTTTGGTTCTCCGGAGGTTTTCTACTGCTCTTTTTCTTTTGTGTGTTTTATTGTGTTTTGGCTGTAAGAACTTTGTTAATTTCTTTTTAAATTTCTGTCAGGTTTAAGGCCCTCTCAAGGTTTTTTGTTTGTCTCTAATTCCATAGGAGGAAAGATGAAGATTTATTTGTTTTTTCCCAAAGCAATTGAACTCAATTATTTACTTCTATATTTATTTGTTTCTAACATTAATCACTAGAAGTAACGTCAAAGATGCTAAATAAGTTGATCAACTTTTTATGTCTAATGGACTTAAATGATAATCTCATGTTTTAGCATTGTTCTCAAAAAAGACAATGTTTTTCATATTCTTTAAGCTGAATAATTATTTTTGAAAAGAAGGCTAAAGTTCCTCTTGAGACATGTAGAAGAATTATTAGTTTATGATGTTGCTAGCTTCAGTTTCAGAATGTTCACTTGGCCTTTGTGTATTTCACTGAGATTTTGAGTTTATAAGATGTTAGGAGTATGTAAAAACTTAAGTAGCAAGGGGGAATATTAATCTAACTTCACTTTGGCAGCTTTTTCTTGATTTGATCTCTATAACGACATTCTTGCTGTGCTGACTATCTCATATAAAGCAAAATTTGGAATTTGCTTCACTATAGGTGAAATGGATGCTGCCATTTCCACCTATTAGGCCTGATTTCATTTTATGTATTAGCATTAAATTGTAGTCTAATATATCATCACCATTGTATTGTTTTGCTGGGACTCCAGCAGACTCATTTCCTTGTAAATCTCTCAAGTTCTTTTTGTCCAATTTGTTCCATTTTGTTTACTCAGATTTATGTAAGAAAAGTAGATGAATTTTTTCCCATTGAACATTGGGGATAAGTAAATTGCTCCAAATTTAGCATTCAACAGGTGGTATTTTTGTGTTTGAGCTATAGCGTTCTAGGCTATAAACACTTCTTTAGTCTGATTTGATTCATTGTGCTTACTTAGGTTTTATGTCAGGAAAAGGAACAAGTATGGAACCTTTCTGTTAAGCGTTGGGGTTAGGTAAACTAATTGAATTTTACTGCTTAATGAACATTATCTTGCTATTGTGGGAATTTTTTTTCCCTTTTATTTTGGAATCAATGTTGAGTGGATGGCTTGATGCTTTTTGTGCTTAATTGGACTAAAACTCAGGACTCAGAATGTTGCTGGTGTCTTAATATCTATTTGTATTTTTGTTGTTACTTTATTTTCTGCTTTTGGAACCTCAATTTATAAGGATAGTGATAATTAATTGGAGATTAAAGTCATCATTTGCAACTTTTGCTTATTGTGGAACTCGTAGTGGAGCTAGATTGGAGTATATTTAAGGAAAAGGCTTGAATGTTTTGCTTAAGTAATTATGCAAGGAGAATTCTACTAGGTTGACAAGAATAGTTATCAGATTATTAAGGTGCAAAGAATTGTGAATAATTTTGATCTTTTGGAAGCCTTACATATTACTCCTTAAGTTTCTACTTTACTAAATAAAGTACATAATACTGTCATGCAGGATACGTATTGGAGTTAAAGCCTGAAACATCAAAGACCTTATTATACATTATTGGCTGATTGTTCAAGACTTTAATTCAAGAGATACACATTGGGCTGGGAATGACATGGTAAGTCTTGAAGCTTTTGCCAGATTGTTTCTAATTTTGTAGTTTTTTCGTTGTCTTTTGTTTCTACTATATGCCTTAGATAGGAAGCAAGTTGGATTATTGAAAGCCTATAATGACTTGAAAAATTTTGTGAAGATAATTATAGAAAGATGAAGATTTATAGGGATTTGCTGAGAAAATTGTAAAAACTAAAGTCTCTGTTGTCGTTTTACATGACCAGATTCTTTTTTCATATCATGTTTTGCACTGCTTATGAATTTCTCTATTTGCAATTGAACTAGCCATGCATTTCCATTATGTCTATTGTTCTTTTTACTGCAATGAAAATGCTTAGTTTGCATGTATTTTTTAACATCTAAACTTTGTATTTTGCGCCTTTAGAATGCTGCTATTGTTTTAAGTAATTTCTTATCCTTTCCAATCAAAATGCAGTGCTAACTTTGATGTTTAGTTACATATATATATATATATATGTATATGTATGTATGTATATAAGAACTCGAATGGTTGTGAGATTCTAATATACTTGCTGTGGCAAGTTTGAGATTGACATATATGATGTGATGGATATGTTGTTACTCACATTTGGCCTCATTGCTATGGGATAAAAGCAAATCCATTTTTTGCCTTTCGTATCACTTACTTTTGCATCATTGTGCTTTTTTTTTTTTTTTTTTTCTTTTTTCTTCTAGCTTTTATTCTGCGTGGATTCTGTCGTGAGTTGCTTCCTCATATTTACAGGTTAGTTTTTCTGCTATTCTTGTTTATGTTGTTTACCTTTTATTTTATTTTATTTTTTTTTAAAGATGTTCTCATATCCTGCCTATGGACTTTCTCTTCTTCTTTTTTTTTTAAATAAAGTTTAATCTATTCAATTTCTGGTTAACAATACAATGTAGAGGTCTTTGTTTGCTAATGATTGATCGGGACTCTTAGAAGTTTCCTTTCTTTCGCAAAGCTGGGCTATTCTTTTTGACTTCTTTGATGTCTACCGTTTTGTATTGATTGAAAATCTAGGAATTTGAAAATCTACATAACTACTTATCTTTGTAGTGCTTATCATCCTATATGTTTTAGTGTTTACTAAGGTTCCAAGAATTTGATGTTTTTCTTTCTTTTTTCTACTTTTAGAGTTTAGGTGCTTTAATATTTGCCTCGTTAGCATTGCTAATTTGCTATTTTCCTCTTAAAAAAACCGTTGATGGCACCAAAGGTCTCTCTCCTCAAATTCTGTTTTTGGCCTTGACTTTCTTTTTTTTCTTTTTTTTTTTATTTTCTATTTTGAGGTTTTGCTTTGACCTCACCAAATTTGCATAGTTACTCTCAAATTAGCAACAAACTTTGACAACGATTTTTTTTCTATTCACTCCAAAGTCACCAAATTTCAGCCATTCTTATGTTCTAGATTGAGAAAAATTCTCTATTACACTTTCCCTAATTTTTCAGCACATATGAAGAAATATAATTTGCTTCCTTTTTATCATAAATTTAGCTTAGCTTACGTAAAAATAAAATAAAATAAAATGAATGTTTAACCTTACATGTTCTATCGCATTTGTTTTCTAGAGTAGATCGGACTTGAGTATTGGCTGCTCTCTTTTGAGGTGGGATTAGATGATAAAGATTTCTCTTTTATTTTTCCTTTCAGTTATGCTATGAATTTGCTGATCCAGTGTTGTAGGAGCCAATATTGAGGACTTTGTCTTCAACCAAACACTTCGCATGGTTGATGAATGGTAAGTTTTGTGGAACTGAAAAGTAATATGTCGTATAATTAGCTATCTTGATATAAACTTGAGAAATTCTGGTAAAAATTTCATATTGTGGTTTGAGCGTATAAACATTGTCCCACTTACACTATAACAGCAAATTACTCCATCTCTTGTCACGATTAGAGGGTTTTTTTCTTGTTGGTATTTAAACTCGGTTTTACTTGCATGAATGTTATTTAGTTGGACTTTTCGTCTTCTACAGTTTCCTATTTTATAATGATATGCCATTATAAATTGGAACGATGAATGTGCTAAAAAATTGCTACTTGCATTCCAAAAAAACTTGTTTGGTTCTTTTTTGTTTGTTGTCTTTGCAATAGTGATTGTTTGAATGGAATGGAGAATTACCACTTGCATTCTAAAATCATTAAAAAAAAAAATTTGAACATTTGGTTGAATAGAGAGATTCATGGTCTAATGGAATAAAACATGAATTCCTTCCATGTTGAGGTTTTTGATTATCTTTGGTTTTTCAAGTTTAAAAATTAAATAGTTTCTTGATAAAATAAGCTGAGGAAGTTCTAAGAAATTACTCCATTCTGTTTCTTCAAACTATATTTTTTTTCCTTTTTCTATCACTTTCTTGTAGATTTCTTTTTGTAATCGTATCACTTCTTTTCTTGATTTATTTCTTGCACAGGAATTATATTCTAACTATTTTAGGAAATTTCTTTTTTGTCAATCTGTCTTGAGACAAGCTATTAAACAAAGGGCCTACCTTCAGTAAGATTGTTAACAAACTTTGCAAGTGGAGTTGGCTCTATTTGTTTTGCTCGATATTAGATCTCATCATAATTGCTCTTTGTAGCTTTTGTTGCTATTAGAGTAAGTATTTTGATTCTAAATTATTTCTAAGAAAAGTTGAGTTGGATTTTATCAATGGACTTCTGCACTACATAGAATTCTGATTATACAATGAACAAAACTATGGTCAATGGATGCTAGTGTGTTCCCGATGATTCTAGCAGGATTGTTATCTTCAAACTTAATGTGAAAAAATATATACAGGAGGCATTTTGCCTTCAAATATGATTTGATCAAGAGCCTAGAAATTGGAGCCTTGAAAGCTAATGGAGTTCCTAGCCTGATACCTTGTTTTTTCCTTCTTTTTAATATCTTTAGCAAGTTGCTCGTTACGACCCTAACAATTAGTTACTATAAAAATTTCATTTTCTTCTGCTTTTATGATGATTTCTGTAATTGTTTCAACCCTCATGATCATCTGAGTCAATCAAACAGATGTTTACGAGCAAAACTATTAGCTCCTCAATTACATCTGTCTTTTTGTTTATTCGATTGACATTGTATGCAAAAATGAGGAACATTTTGATCATCTCAGTGTTCTACTCAGTATTGTCTTGCGTTTCCATACTCATTATATTGTCTTGCATTTCCTTAACAAATTACTCATTTTCATTGCTTAGTAAAACTACAAAATATAACTGCAAATATTTTGGTGCACCTTTATATAACTTTTCATACTTAATATCTGAATTTGAATAATTGAGTATTTTTGGGCAACCTACACGGTGTTCTCCTCCTTGTACTTTATAGTTCTTAACAAGAGTATCTGTGTGTGTGTGTGTGTTTGTTTGTTTGTTTTTCTGTCTGTTTATTTTTTTGCATGTGGGGTCGCTTAGAGAGTATACTGCCTTGGATACCTTCTTCCCTTCAAGGCCTGACTAGCTATAGATTTTGCTTTACAGCAGGCAGGTCAAATGTCAATCCATTGAAATTAATCAACAATTACCTACATTCTTACCCATTCAACTGATCGAAACATGGTTTTGCTTTATTGATAGATAGATTGCAACACAGATCAAGGTTCATACCAGCTCTTGCTTCTTCCTTTCACAATACTACTAGTTGACCATTCTACAGACAAGAAAGACTAAAAATGGCAGAAAGAGTTCTCTCTTTTGTGGTGGATCAACTCTCAACTTTTCTGCGCGAAGAGGGACGACTATTGGGAGGGCTTCGACAAGACGTTCAACTCATCAGGGATGAGTTGGGGCACATGAGAGCTTTCCTGAGAGAGGCAGAAGCAAGAGAAGAAGATGCTCAACCCAGGCTCCAAGAATGGATCAAGCAAGTGCGAGAAGCTGCTTATGACACTGAAGACATTCTTGACGAGTTTGTAGCTCGCTTTGCTCGGCATCGCACAGCAGGATTCTATGGCTCTGTTCAGAGAATTTTCAGCTCCATCAAGAATTTGAGAGCTCGTCATCGAGTTGCTAGCGAAATACAAAGCATCAAGTCTAGAATCAAAAGTATTTCTGAAGGTCATCAAAGATACCAATCCGAATATGGTATCTCTGACCAAATGTCCAACTCACTTTCTGCTGTGAATAACACAACATGGCGCTATAGCAGGGATGATGCACTTCTAGTGGAAGAAACTAAATTGGTTGGCATTGACCAGCCCAAACAACATCTGATTTCTAAGCTTCTGGAGGGGGACGATCACCTATTCAAAGTTATTTCAGTGGTTGGCATGGGTGGACTAGGGAAAACTACCCTAGTCAAAAAGGTCTATGAAGATCCAGATGTTAGAAAGCATTTCGCAGTTCGTGCCTGGGTAACCGTCTCTCAAACGTGTGACTTTCCAAAGCTCCTGAGAGACTTGATTTGGCAGTTGCACAAGGAATTGAACAAATCAGTCCCACAATTCATTGAGTCTATATCTACCATTGAGTTGAAAGAATTTGTCAGAGACTTTCTTCAACAAGCTGGAAGGTATGCAATTGTGTTTGATGATGTGTGGGATGTGGAATTTTGGAATGAAATCAAGCTTGCAATGCCTGAGAGTAACTATGGCAATCACGTCATGCTAACAACAAGAAAAGTCGATGTAGCCTCTGTGTCTTGTACAGAATCTCAGGATTATGTGTACAAAATGGAGCCACTATCAATTAAAGACTCATGGACCTTATTCTGTAACAAGATCTTTAAAGAAAATCGTTGCCCTGCCTACCTGATGGATGTTGCAAAAGGTGTATTGGATAAATGTGAAGGTTTGCCTTTGGCAATTCTTGCGATCAGTGGACTCTTGGCTTCGAAGGATGTGAGCAGAATAGATGAATGGAAGATGGTTCTAAACAGTCTCAGGGGTGAACTAGAAGGCACTGGTAAACTAGAGAGAGTTAAAAGGATACTTTCTCTGAGTTATAATGACTTGCCTTCGCATCTCAAACCCTGTTTGTTGTATTTAAGCATTTATCCGGAGGATTATGCTATAGGATGCCGCAGACTGATTCAATTATGGATTGCTGAAAGATTTGTGGAATGGAGAGAAGAAATGAGGGTTGAAGATGTAGCTTGGGTTTATTTCAACGAGCTCGTCAATAGAAGCCTAATTCAAGTAACTAAGATGCTTTATGAAGGATTACCCTACACTTGTCGAATTCATGACCTATTGAGAGAAGTTATTCTTCTCAAGTCAAAGGAACACAACATGGTCACAGTTACTACTGGACTACCAATGATGTGGCCATCTGAGAAGGTACGCCGTCTTGTCATCCATAGTAGTAGCAATGGTAATAGCATCCAACACCACCAACAAAGACAATATTATTATTATTTTCAACACCTTCGATCATTCATCACAATTGGATCCATGAACCCACTACTATCCAAAACTTTGTCATCTGAAGTTTTAAGGAGTAGTAAGTTGCTAAAAGTTTTGGATTTGCATGGTCAAAAGATAGAGGAAATACCAGATGAGATTTTCGACTTGTTTCATCTCAAGCATCTGAACCTTTGGGGTACAAGAGTGGGAAGAGTCCCGAAAGCCATTGGAAAGCTTCAACATTTGGAGTATCTGAATTTAGCAAACACTGAAGTTAGGGAACTACCTGTCGAAATCCTAAAGCTGCGAAAGCTTCAGTATCTCAGAGTACACAAACAAGTTTTTTCTTTAGATGAGGATTATAGATTTTATGGGTTTAAAGGTCCGTCAAAATTGGGAGGACTTCTTGCCCTTCAAATATTAAATACCGTAGATGCAAGTAGTGGGTCCATAATAGTTAAAGAGATAGGGAAATTGACCCAATTAAGATGCGTTATATATTACAGAGTTAAGGAGAGAAGATGGAGAGGAACTCTGCTCCTCTCTTGCCAACCTCACCAGTCTTCAGGAATTAAAGTGTTGCTTCAATTGAAAAAGGGAATGATTATGAGATAATTGATCTAAATCATCAGCCTTCTTCTTCTTCTTCTTTGTTTCTTCAATCTCTTCGTAAGCTTATTTTGCGTGGCTGCTTAGAAAAGATGCCACAATGGGTAGCTCATCTTCACGGCTTGGTAAGAATAGATTTGGACTGTAGCGGGTTAAGGGGTGAGGAGGATCTGCTTGAATCCCTTCAACATTTGCCCAATTTGGTTAGAATTACTTTATATGGATCTTACCAAGGAGAAGGGTTGTGTTTCAAGGCTGGAGGGTTCCTAAAGCTGAAGGACTTGCGACTAGGGAGAATGGAAGGGTTGAGATGGATGAAAGTGGTGGAGGGTGCACTGCCTCGTCTCCAAAGACTATGGTGCTGGAAAGGCTTCCATTACTGGAGGACTTGCCTTGGGAATTCAACACTTGAGCCATCTTCAAGAGCTGTCTTTGTATAAGATGAGTTCTCAACTCATAGAGAAGGTAGAGGATCTAAAGGAAGACGGTCAAGATTACAAAAGAGTAGCACACATTCCTGCAATTTTTATTGGTTCCCATACCAATGATATGGATGACGGGGAACAGAGAATTCCCAGGCTACAGGGAAAGAAGGTGGAAACATTCCTTGGCTTTTCAATAAAGAGTTAAAGTTTTTAGGCCAAATATGAAGGGTATTTGCACCAACATTTGTACAAAATTTTACCATTGTTTGTACACGAAAATACACTCAAGGCCTTTTATAGATAGCTGAACATTGTGCTTCTTTATCAAATAAGGTTCCAAGTATGCCCTCTTCTTGAAATTTTCCCTATTATTAACAGGACTTGATAGAATGAAGAAGCTGTAGCATTGTTGGAGTTCTTTTTATCTTGTTTTACAATTTAAGAGCTTGGCTTTTCTTTGCTCAAGAGTGTTTCAAGGAAGGATGAGATGGCATGAGTGCTTTTGTAGGCTTTCTGTCTAGTCTAAAATTAAAAAGAATTGTTGAAGGCCGTGTTTAGATAATACTACAAAAAATTTTGCAAAAAAGGACTCTGTTGGCATGATCAATCATGCACTAAAAAATGGTTTAAAGAAATATCCAAAGGAAAACAAGAAAGGAAATGAAAGCCATTATCTCACTCCAGTCTTATATGCCATAGACAAATAAGCAATTGACACTTCATCCCTAACTAGAAAGTTCAGTTACACTATAAATAAATATGGCTACGGTTTTGAACAATCGGTTCCGATTTAAAAATTTACCATTCCAATTCTTTGAAAAGTAGAAACTGAACCAACTTTTGTAGGGACTGTTACGGTTATAATTTTTAAACTTATGGTTTCGGTTCGGTTATAGTTTCAATTTCTTCCGATTCCAGTTCTTTTAATTATGTTAAAATACTTGTTATTACAAAATTGATTTTAAGTAAATATGACAACGAATATAGAAAAAAAATAAATTCTATTGTATTATAATTTGGCAAAGGAAAAAAATACATATATATTCTTGATTTAGTAAATTGTTATTTTTTGATTTAGCAATGGCTATTTTCTTGATCCTTTGAAAAAATGACTTCTTGAGAATTTGTCATTATAGTTAGTCAAACTCAAAATCTTATCAAGTGCTAGTTTAATATTTTGATTAGTTTGACTTTAATTTTTGACTAAATTGGATTTGGACCTAAATCAATTATTGCTATGTTTACTAATGAATTGAGATAATAAGTTGGGGTCCAAAATAGATACTATTGGTATTGAGTGTTAACTGTTAAATTTGAACTTTAAATTGAGTCACATGGACCAAACCACTTAAAATATATGTGTATTTTAGATGATTTGAATGGGTATTGAACCGCTGGTTCCAATTCTGATTCGAATTTCTTATGAATCTAAATCTAAATCTTTAGTCACATTTACAATTTCCGTTTCTCAAATCCGATTCTGGTTCCGATTCAATAAACCGCCTTTCTGGTTCCGATTCGATTCGAATTTAAACTTGAGCCGTGATCACCCCAAACTATAGTTTCAATTAACTAATCATCTAAGAGTGGAAGCTGAGGGCTATTTTAGTATTAACAACGTTACCAGTAACTAGGATGTCAATAATTTTAAAGTCTAAGCTAACATTATGAGCGGACATGAAGTTTGTTTGCTTTTCCTAAAAAATAATGGGTAAAAAGATTGAAACTATGAACTCACGAGAGTTAAGGAAAATGGGGCACACGGATACTTGTGAAAGGTTAACAGCCATGATTTGGCTAATATATATATATATATATATATAAGTGCAAATTACATTTTATACATTGATTTTAACACTTTGTGTGGGATCCATAAAATTTTGTTCTATTTTTACAATGTATTGCAAGTAAGTTACATCCTAAACAATTGAAATTATATCTCAAAGAATTGAACAAAGATCGTCCGGAATGATTTTATGATGAATGTTTGAGCCCCTGGTCCTAAGCTAAGTGATCAGGATTCTGTGGGCTCGATTCCTGGCTGGAAACAAGAAATCAATTCCCATGAAAGTAATGTGTTAAATTTCTAGCAAATATAGCTGGCACAATCATATACGCACAGACCCAAAAAGAGTAAACTAATAGACTAGAGGTGTAATCAAATCGAATCAAATTCAAACAATGCACTATTGGAATTCGATTCAAGTTACGAAACTTGCATTCGAGTTCGAGTTTGAACTTCGATCTTGATTTTATTTCACATTGCTCAAACTCGAGCTCGAGAACTCTTTCACTTATCTCATCTTTACCGTAATGATAGAAGCCAAGATTTACATTTTATTGAGCCTAATTGAGTTCTATAAAAATTTATTTTACTTAGCCAAGAAATCCATAAGGAAAGATATACTGATTGGGATAATACATTAATATTTATGTTAAAATATTAGTTTAAGAATATTATATTGATACAATGGAATAATTTTATAAAATAAATATTTTGTATTAAAGAAAAACTAATACAAAATTATAAAAATAAAATAACTATAACTATATATATATATATATATAGACACACATAAACACACAAACACACACACGTGAAGCTTGATTGAGTTCAATTAAACTCGATGAGTTTTTACATTGTCACATATTAAGTTCGATTTTGACTTGTCAAATAGCTTGAGTTAATCGAACTCGTACACAAGTTCGAACTCGAGTTTTAATCCAACAAACTTGCAAACTACTCAATTAAGTTCGACTTATTTGCACTTCTGAACTAACCCAAAAATAGCTGCAAGATCAAACATGCAAAACTAATAAAATAAAGATCATCTTTAGAAACTGTGCAGTCAACGCAACTATTAAATCTGATAATTCTACACATAAACTAGACCTCAAAAGTACATCTATTAATTAATTTTTCTACGAATTAAAAGCAGCATAAGAGTAAAATGCAAATTGCAAGAATAGCCTTCCTTGAACAAGAACTGCTTAGTATGAGGTTAAATAAACTATCTATCATAATTAGCCGCATTTAAAATTGAACAAAGATTCAAATAAATATTAACATGATTTTTTTTTTTTGGTGTTTGGTTTACCAACACGGGGGATGAACTCCATGTTCCACTCTTAACAGTTTCGAAATGTACCAGTTACCACTGAAATGTAGCTTTTGCTGATATAGTAATGCAAGGTGGCCTCTATCCAGTTGACTGATTGATAAAAATATAATAATGCAACACACTTGAATTAAAGTAAAGACACGTTATTCCAAGTTAATGCAGGTACCGAAAATGTGATTATTTTTACGTTGAAATCGCTGTCCATGATGAGTGCAGTATTTTTGCTGGCTTATGTTCATGATTTCTTCATCAGCTTAATTTAGATGTAGGATAGAGAAATAAGACGAAGCTTATTATTGTTGTTGTTCCTCTTGTGAAATCATAAATGTGTTATAATTGTGAGCTTAATATAACTTTTTTAGCGATCACTAGCAGACTGTATTTTGTGTCTTTCACTGCTTTAATTTACCTTTCGAGCAAAGGATAAGAATAATCACTAAATGATTTAGAATTCCTTATCCGGTCAATAATTTTTTAAATTTAATCAAAATTATCAATCAGTAGAGAAGAACTAAAATTCTGACCCGTGCTATGCATGGGTTTACATTTAAAATAATAATAATAATTAATAAATTATTTATAATAGTTATATGAAAAAAGTTAAAAGAAATATAAAGGATACCAATGGGTTTACATTTAAAATAATAATAATAATTAATAAATTATTTATAATAGTTATATGAAAAAAGTTAAAAGAAATATAAAGGATACCATTTTATAGCTTACGTTATCTTTGCTCTACCTTACTCTCACTCCTTTGTCCTATCTCTGACTTAACTTTATAGCCAAATTATCTCCTATTCTACTATACTTTTCACCTATTTATAACTATAAATGATAGCTCATTTATTTTGACTTGTCATTGACAAATATGAGTTTGGGTATGTAATTTAATCGGATTTAAATGGGTGACCTGATTAAATTCATGAATTAGTGGGTATACAAAATGGTAGACTTAGATTGCTTATTTAAAATCTAATTAAATTAGAATTAGATTCAAACATAGTTATTAATGGATAAATTTAAATAATAACAATCCAATAGTTATATTCTAATTTTTGTAAAAATATATTTAGCATTCTTTTCCTCTTCTTTAATTTTCATCCCTTTATTCTTTTCTCAATTTTGTTCTACTTTCTTCATCCCTTCCATAAAAGTTCAATAAACTTCTTTAGTATTAATTAATTTTTTGAAATAACATCTAAGTTATTTTTAGATTCTTGGAAGAGTGAAAAAAATCTATAAGTCATTATAATTACCATTTGGATTCATTTGTGTAATATTTTATATTATTTCTTTTATCCCGATAATTGTGATGAGTTAGTTATCGTAGAGTTAGAAACCACTATTTTGTTTGGGGATTAATGATGGAGGAGGCTGTTAGAATTTTCAAATGTGCAAGGATATTCTGTATGGCATGGTGAATGAGGGGTTTACTACCAATCCACCAATCCTGCCATAGTCTTATTTTCCCTCCATTGCCAAGAACCCAGAAGATTTGTTCTTCTGTTCTGTTAAGATGGGGATAGTCTTGTGGATGGTTTTCCATACTCTGAAATGTGTCGGAAGCATACCAGCTTGTCGAAAATTTGTCTGAGGGAAATAATTGCTCTTGAGAGCGTGGGAGAGGAGGGTTTCGGGGCTTGAAAGAAGTCTCCAGCCTAGCTTTATTTAATGGGTCATGTTGGGTATTCTGGGGTCTCTAAGACCAAGTCCTCCATATTTTTTATGTATAGGGTGCTCCAGAGAATTCGCATTTGCGTTTTGGAGGCAGGTTCCGATTTCCAAAAAATTTGTTTATCGATGTTTCTTAGAAAATCCAGCTTTAAAGCCACTTTGCCAGCTTTTGAGGATGATTTCTACTTTTCTTTTTTTATTACTACTATTAATACTTCACGTGTTTTAAATGTGATTTTACATTTCAGTATATAGTATCGTAAAATATTAAAATAATTTTTATAATTTGATTGTCAGCTTCACATTAAAATATTTTTTATTTTTGTTTTTTTATGGTAACAAAACATTGATACTATTATGTCTTACCAAAATTATTCAACACTTTAACATCACTACACTTAAACTACAATATCACAATTTTTTACATACAAAATAATATTGTTTAGCGAGAAAAATGAATTTAGATGTTGAGCATACTTTTACTATAACTAAAATACAATAAATGCCATTATTGGACTAATAAACATTACTATTTATCATGATTTAAATTTAATGCCATATTTTTGTACCTATTACCACAATTGAAATACAATTAATTTTATTATTGAATGAAGGGTAATTTGGATATAATCAAAACTAAGATAATCATTTTACCTACACTTTAAATTGTCCAAACTCATGGTACTTTTATAAGGGTTATATAGTACTATTTCGGATTTTATTTTTTCCAGTTCAATATTGATATTTCAATTTTAAAAGTGTCATAATTTTTTGTATATTGAATTTTCATTGGGTGCAATATAAAAAATTCTTCCTCTTTTGAATCTATATAATTCATCCCAATAATGTTTCTCAAGTCGTTTCATTATTTATAACTTTAAAGGGATTTTTCTTTTTAAAACAATATGGTATAAGACAATATAGTGACCTTAATAATCAACTATTATTTTCTTCTAAGCAAATATATATGATATAGTGAATTTTGATCATCAGAAATTCATAATGAGTCTTTAATCTACAATCAAGTTTATGTAAAACTTTAACCATAAATTAAGAAGGGTATAATTGGAATAATATAAATTAAGATCATAACAATGCTTACACTTACACTCTAAAGTATCAAAACTCATGGTACTTCTATATAGAGTATAGATATAGATGTAGATATAGATAACTATTGAATATCACATTAACTATCCATCCCATAAATTGAATGTCATTGTTAAATTACCAATAGAGAATACTAGAGTGGAATTGGAAGTAAGAGACATCTGCTGTACTGACTAAGCAATATTTGAATAATCAACATGTGAGAGTCTATTTTTCTGCTTTTCTTTTTTTATTATAACTAGGAAAATGTATATGCATTGCACTTGTATATTGTGAAATTAATCCTATTACAAGTACTATTTCTTTTTGCTTATAGGTTTTGCAGTTTTCACGTTTAATGGATAACTTATTGTTTATTTTTTCCCCCCAGAAACGGTAGGAATTGGATAACTTATTGGTTGAAAAGTTAAAAAAAAATTAAAGAAAAAAAACCTCATTCTCCACATTCCACACTCCAGTCACGCATTTTTTTGTGAAAATGCCTAAGAATTCATCTTGCAATGGGGAGACACCATCAAGGGGGAATGCACCAATGAATAGACATTTAAAACTGCCTTCTGTGTGTGCTCTCAGACATTGAAACTCGCATAATTCCCTCAAAAAAAAAAAAAAGAAAATAACTCACATAATTTCTTCCAACAAGAAATTGATATTTATATTGAACTTTCACAATTTGGAGACGTAGGCCACTTCTGGCAATTAAGGGCCTCAAAGCCCACTAAGTGGCACAACTGGCACTTTACAGAATGGCAAAAACATCTCGTAACTAAGAACTGGGCAGGGGCCGCGCGAACGCAGGCCCCCACTGCCACAAATTATGACGTAGGCTCAACCAACTTGGGCTGACCTTAGGCGGGCACCCCTCCCAAGTGCAATGGAGGTCACCAACCTAGGCCATGGGCCTTCTTGATCGCCCATTGACCCCGTCCAGGTAAGTATGTTTCAATGTAGGCTCGACCGGTATCTATGTATGCGTCACAAGGCTTGCCTTCTCCTCTGTGTCCCGATGTGGGATAATGTTGACGTCAATTCTTTTGTCATTCTCTTCTTTATTGTGGATGTTAACTCCAAACTAGTAACCTGTATTTGTTGCTTCTTGGATAAAAAGAAAATCAAATTAATGATCAATAAAAATAAATGAGTGGCGATTTTACAGTCTCTTTTGAGTATCTACCCATAAGTGAAATTCACCATTGAATGGTGAGAAGTATTACGGATCATTAAATTAAACATTGTTAAATATTTAAATTTTAAATTATTATCTTTGATAAGAGACATAATTTGAGAGATTGGTACCCAAAAGGGATCATAAAATTGTTTTTACAATTTTAAGTGTCTGAAGATGTCTAATTGCAATGACCTTTCCTCTTTCTCTCTCTTTTTTTTTTGCCTTATAATATACTAGAGTGAACTTTAGAAGTGGAAAAGTTTCATTTTAATAATCACCATCCCAATTAAAACATATGAACTTCGATATGAGAGGTGAGGGTACCATGGAAATAACAAAACACTTAGAGCCAAACAATACCATCACTTGAAAAGAGAAGAAACTAGGGCTCCAAAGAGGGTATATAGATATACATAGATTAGATTAGAAACAGATAGTTTCAATGGTCAAATTGTCCTTTGAGAGTTTGCTTTCTTTTAACCTTCATGAAACTAATTTGAGTTTCAGCATAATCTGACTATAAATAACCATCAAACACCACCAGATAAAAGCACCCACAATCACACAAGCATCTACACATAGACCCTTTAGTTCTTTGGCCATGGCTTCTTAAGAAGAAGCCAATTTACGTGAAATTGTAAAAGCAATATACAAAATAAAAAAAAATTGTGGACCAAGAATTTTCTTTTCAAAACCATTTCTAGTTTGTGAGAAAATAAAAAAAAAGGTGACCAAAAAAAAAGGGAAAAATAAAAAGAAAAGAAAACGAGAAATCAGGACCCAGAATATATTTGCAGTACGTAACCGTTAAAGTTTCTAGATAGGACTTTTTAACAAAGTTGTTGTGCAATACTGCATGGTGAAAAGTCCAAAGCCATCAACCTTTTGCACTCTTGAGCACAAATCAAAAGTTAGGACAAATTTTCTTCAATTTCTGCTGCTCTTCACTCATCTCACAATTGTTTCTTCAATTTCTCCCATCTGATCAGAGACAGACAATTCACATCTCCTCTCCTCTCTTCTCTGGGTCCACCCACCGCTTCCGCTGGGCACCACATCAGTTTTGCAGGTATTGATCGTCTTCATTTGGATTGGAAAACTTGGTTTTTATTTGCAGAAGTTCATCCATGAACAAATGCAATCTGAGGTCATAAACCTAGTTTGCAGCTATCTGTTACTGATCATCTTCATTCGGATTGGAAAACTTGTTTTTAGTTACAGAAATTAATTCATGAACAATTCCGGTGCGAAAGTGATCTTGAACAAAATGTTTTGCTCTGATGATTAACATAGTGGAACCTGATTATTTCTGATTCATGTCAAGCATTTGAGAGATGCTGATCACAGAAGCTAGCTTCAACATGCATGTAATCTAATGTATGGAATTTGGATCCCAAAAATTCTTGGATTATTTCTTTAAATTAGGCGTTGATCCAACAAAAAGCAAGCTTCATTAATTAGCAAACTTGCATGTGTTAGAATTACTATAAATCTGTTTCCAGTCGTTCCAAACAGTTTCTTGTGCTCTTTTTCTATATTTCTGCATCTGTTTTTTTTTTTTTATTTATGTTCAAGATTGATTTATGATTGTTCCTCCCCCCCCCCTACACACCAACAACAAATTAAAAAAAAAAAAAAAACCTCCTGCTTAGAACCCCAACCCCTTCTCATAGGATTATGATTTTGAGAAATACTTTTCTCATTCATTCTCCAACCACTTGCCGAAGCCATGCTTTAAATTTTTTTTCGTTCCAAAAATTTTTTTTCCTCCAATTTCATACTTTTTCTTATCATTATGCTATAATCTCTAAATGCTGCAATAGAAGTTGTTGTGTTAGTTTGGGAGTTTCACTTGAGAAGGATTGAAGAGAAGAAATGGAGGGACTCAGTAAAATCTCTCAACATAGGAAAAAATAATAATAATAATTTGTTTTCTCGTTGCTAAGAAAACGCGGGAAAGAAAGTCGTTGGTTTAAACTTGCCAGTATTCCAGATTCGCCCTCGCGGAACTGGTTTATTTTTTGAGTAACCCTCAACGGAAGCGTTGGTTTATTTATATATTTTTCTTTTCTTTTCTTTTCTTTTCTTTTCGAGTAACCATTAATATAACTTTTTATTAACGTCCGAAGGATATATTAGACGGAACCCATCAAATAACATGCTTGCACAATATTAATTTTGCAGTTTACAAGATTGTCTAAACTAATTCCGACAGGGCACTATTTTCTTTTTCCTCTTTGAAATCTTCTCTCCATATTAAATGTTAAATCAGTTTTTTTTAATTCGTTAGTATCTATTTTTTGAATTATTTTTTTATAAATTGACAGTATCAAGCGTTCGTGCATGATAACTAACTTTAATTTCAATTTAAAATCTAACTTTTACGTATATATAGCATAAATTCAAATTGGATAGCATATATACAGTTAATGTGTGTGTGTGCATATACACACATAATCTAAATGTATTCTTACTAATGCAGGAGGTTGAGTGACTCAGGTCTCTGTTGATATTTGTCCATCATGGAATCAGGTATTCACTAGGAACCTAATAAAATCTTAAAACATGACCCTATTTCTTGGACCTAGTATTAATTGCTAATATATATATATTTATCGACAGGAAACGAGGTGCAAACAGGAACAACTGTGAATGATGAGAGTCTTGGCAACTTTTCCCGGGTGCCTGAATCGATCATCCATCATATCTGCTCGTTCCTACCTGCTCGGGATGTTGCTCGCACCTCTATTCTGTCCAAGACTTGGTGTTGCATCTCCGCCATTTATTCCTACCTTACCTTCCATTTTACTTTCGAAAGGTCGGCTTCCAGAGGTCGATTCAATTACGATTTTCCCGATGAAAGGTTTAGTCAGCAAATTCAATGCAACAAACTTGATTTCCTGGTTGGTATGGAAACTCCATTCAAGAATGCCTCGAAAGTGAGTCTAATGTACTCAGGTTTGATCTACATATCGACTTCCCTGATATAAATCTGTTGGCTCCTAGACTAGATGGATGGATTTCTCTTGCACTGGAGAAGAATGTTAAAGATCTTGTCCTTCACGTTGACAGTTTAAATGGCAATAGTGGTTTCTGGGCTCGGTCTTATTACACTGTTCCTCAATTTGTTGTAAGTGCTAGCTGTTTAAAAGAGTTGAGCTTGAGTTCTTGTACATTTGAGAGCGGGTTGGATATTAAGCTTCCCCAGCTACAGAGGCTTTCTTTACGGGACTGTTGTTTCGTGGGCAGGTCTTTATTTGAAAGGTTTCTCTGTGGATGCCCTGAGATTGAGTATGTGAAAATATGGTTCTGCAAAATAGACGAGCTTCTCTCTATCCCAAGTCTGCCTCGACTGGGGTATTTTGAGTGTGTGAACTGTGCTGTTGTTGACATTATCAAAATTGATGCAGCTAATCTACAGAAACTCTATTTTGGAGCATCACAAATTGGCTGGCCTAAAACGATTGATTGGGCAACTAACTGTCCAGCCTTGAAGGAAGTGATACTTAATGGAAACTGCAGTGCATGCATTGATGCCTTATCAAAGGTATTATCTCAGCTTCTGTTCATTGAGACGTTAGAATTACATGACTGCACAAGCTGTGGGAAGTTCAAGATTTCAAGCCAAACTCTTAAGAGACTGGTCTTTAAAGACTGCAGTAATTTGTCATTTGCTCAAATTGATGCTCCAAACTTGGAGTCACTGGAATGCGTTAATTGTGACGAGCCTTTTCTTCCAGTCAGTGCCTCACATCAGCTCCAAGTTCACTTCAGCATCGTGTTCAGAGCACACTCTGTTGAGTGGCTTTTGACATTGAAGGCTTTTGTCAAGAAGTTAAAGCATTGGGAAGATTTGAGACTGATCGTCTACCCTGAGCATCAGGTATTACATTTCTTTTCTAACCACTTAGTTACGGTTCTTCGGATACCTTACTCTTTCTTCCCTTCATATATAACCGATTCTTGGATCTCTGAAATGGAGAATACCAAACTGCATTATATTTCTTTTCGATTTTCTCTAAACGGCATAATGTTGTGATTATAGGCTCCCCTCTTCTCTCTTCTCTATGCTTACATTTCTGTTTTGATTCTTGCGCAGAAAAAGATTGCTGATGAGCTGCAAATTGAGGTCTGGTTTTCTGTCCATTATCTAGTACATTCATTTTTTCTTTTTTTGGGGTCTATAGTTGCCAGTCTTGTCGTTCTTTCCAAAATATTCTTCTTAATATAGATTTTTTTTTTTTAAATTCTTGTGCAGGGCATGATAATTCATGACAAACTGAGCAAGGTCAGGTTTTCCTGTCTTCAGAATTTTATACACTCACTAGTGGTTGATTGTTTAGCAATTTTATGCAAGATCATTTCATGTACTGTACTAAATCTGTTTTGGTCATTGTCTTACCTCAGTTGGTACTGGAAAAGCTCAAGGGACTTAGCAGTAACGCAGATCTAGAAAACCAGCTAATCCGTTGCGAGGTAGGTGCATCTGAATCAGCTGAAAATTTGAAGGATCCAGCCTCAAGTTCTCGCTGCAGGACCTCCATGATTACCTTCAAGTGGAAATATGATGCTTCGCAGCAGAGGTTCATATTCTAGACTTCCTGTGGATTGCTTAAGATGAGCACATTGGAACCTGAGCTCATGAGAACACATGCTGGAATATTGTGTTTGGAAATGGTTTTTGAGTGATCACTGAGGCTTTTAATAGACAGACATTGGACATATTGAGTATTGTATGTATTTCAGACATTTTTTTCGGTTTAGGAGTCATTTTCTTTAATTAAGATGAAGATACATTTTTCTAAAATCTTTCTTTCAATATGCTAAATTAGTTGCATGGTGGGTTAAAGTGTCTAAAGAATAATATTAGAGTGCAAACTGATAATAAAGTTATAATTTATGGGGATAAAGTTTTAATAACTGGTTACATGGATATTAAGGCTCTATTTATTTGACGGGAAAGCCGCATAAGAAAGTGTGTCATGAAAGTTGTAGAGAGTTGAGTGGAGAAATGCAAAGTAGGATAAGATATGGGCCATTTTGAGGAAAAGTCTCTTAAAATTATGTTACTAATTTTGGAATCGAGTGTGTTATGCTATTTGGTTAACAAGAAAATGATGCAAGAAAATACAAATTCTTGTGTTTGTGTTTGTTTAGCCAAAAAGATACGAAAATTTTGGCTAATGTGTTCATTAATAGAAAATATTCAATGTTGAATTTCTTCATTTTTGGTATTTAATATATAAAAAATAATTATTATTCTAACATTTTACATATTAGAAGAGTTGTTTACCTGAAAACTAATCATATCCTTTAAGACTAAGGGGGGTTGGGGGGTTGTGTCTCTCTCTCTATATATATATATGTGTGTGTGTGTAAGTTATTTCAAAAATATGCAGACATAAAAAAGAAGCATAAAATGTAAAAGAAAAAAAGTACTAATGTCATATAAATTCGATAAATTAATAAAGAATAATATCTCTACCTACAAGTCGGTTATGTGAACTGTAAATTCTAATATATTCTAATTTGTATAGAAATTTATAATGAAAGAAATTGTTTAGAAAGAAAGGAGTTATAAAAGAAATAATTAGTTTAAACTTTCCTACGAAGGAAGGAAAAGTTTTACAAGAAAATGAAAATTTTATGTGACGGATCCCATAAGTTTCCTGTGGAACAAACATTCAAAACTTGCCGAAAAGTTATTTTCCACCACTTTACTTATAAACAAACACTTGTCTAAGAGGTGGAACATGTTTTTTCACTTGTGTCAACAACTTCCGTTACGTTTGATAGTTAGTCTTGGACGATCACGTGAGCAGCAGAAGTAATCCTAATCGTCCATTCCGAGTACCGTGCAGTTTAATGACTGCCATCAGTGGCCGTCAGATATCCTAGCCCTATAATATAAGACCAATCAGGGTTGCCACATTTAGTAATGAATCGTCGTCTGGTGGTTGGATTTCAGGGAGGAGGAGCTCGTCGACAATCTCAAGCGAAACGGTAACCTAGGCGGTCCTCGGCTAGCCACCACTCACAAGTAGGGTTGTGGGCGGCGCAATTCTTCTTATTAGGTATCTTGCCTCCGCCCTTCCCTTTTTGACCATTTTTTTGACACTACAATGGAGATGCCTTTCCTCACTTGTTTCCTTCCTTTGGCTCTGAGTGAGTGTGTGTGTGTTTTTTTTTTTTTTATGAATTTCTTTAATTGTACTGGAATTGTTGTCTCTGTTCGGTCTTGTTGAGCTCTTCAATTTCTGTTCTCCGGCTGGTTGCCCTTTAAATTCTTTATTTTTTTTAAAATTTATCTAATTTGTTTTCGATTATTGCCTTTATATTGTTGTTGGCTGAACCAATATGGAATTCCAGTTTGTGCAGAGTTACCCTTTTGTGTATACATGATAGTTAACTGTATGAATCTTGAGGCAAGTTGCTCTCTTGTTAGTACTCCCATCCTCATTTACTTTATGGCTCAGTTTCGGCGGCTTGATTGCCCCGTTTCACCAATTGATGGAGCACCATCGTTTACTTTAAGGATGGATGATCATTTACTTATGCGCTTGATTGTCCCGTTTCACCTATTCATCGACTCTTCTGACCTGCTTAAGGATGAATGATGCCCTTGATTGTCGCGTTTCTCGTATTCATTGAGTCGTATGATCTACTTCAAGGATGAACGAATCTCGTATTCATTGAGTCCCATGATCTACTTCAAGGATGAATGAATCCTTCACTTGTGTGTCAAGAACTACATATCTGCCAAACTTTATTTTGTCTTCAATTTGTACTATGGATTTAGGAATATGTCTTCTATCTTTTGGGTATGTGAACGGGCAACTAAGCAACAACTTTCCTTGATCTGTGAAACTTTCTTGTTGCACCGATGCCAGCTTTTAAGGTGGATTTGGAAAAAGGAGACTACTGGGTGACTTTCAGAGACTCAAAAGTATGGGTGCAGGGCGTAGATCTTCCACACAGGTGCCGCGGAAGGAAACCCGTGTAACTGGGCGGACTCAGGTTCCAACAGGTACCTCATCTCAGCCTCTCGAGCCTGATATGCCTGCTAGAATTTATGAGTTGCTTCAAGAGTTGCATGGAGAGTTTCAAGAGTTGCAGGTTGAACTTGATCGCCATTTTCAGACAATGAAACGAAGAATAGATAGTCTGGAATATGGACTTACACTGCTGATGGATGAATCTCAACGGCAGCAGTATCAAATGTTCAAGCGACAGCAGCTTATGGACAATAATATGGAAGACAATGAAGGTGGGGAAGATGAGGATCAACAAGAGCATCATAATGAAATACCCCCGAAAGAGCAAAATGGTGGGAACGAGCACGAGCGGAGGACCAAGGCTCGACACTCATAGATAATTAGTGGTTATGGTTGTGAATTGTGATCCAACTTTTAGTGATGAGTTTTTCCTTTTTATCCTATTGTTAGTGGCTGTGAATTACTGGTTAATGTAAACTTAAACGCGTTCTGATTCTTGTTTTGGTCTTTCTGGTAGGATGAAACCTAAGCTGCTATGTGATGTTTTGCATTCAACGTCTGGTTGACTTTTGTTGGTCTTGTAAATTCTGTTTTGCAGTTTTGGTATATGGTGTGTTGATTTTGCACTATTTTGGACCATGGGGAATGATGGCATTACTGGGAAAGTATGCCTAACCTTCCTCAAAGATCGGTTACTACGGCTCCCTTGGATGTAATGTAGATGCAGTAGAAGATAAGCAAGCGAAACAATTTTTTTCCAGAAATCATTTAGGTAAATACGATTTTTCCAAAGTCATTTCAAGTCAAGTCAACAAGTAAAATTCCAAATAATAATTTTTGAATAATACCCAAAATAAAACAATCTAAATGCAATAGCAAATTTCTACTGGTCCACTGCTTCAACTGATCAATAAAAATTGAGGTGGCCTGGAGGTGTCATTAGCTGTGGTTATGACTTAGACTCCCACTGCCACAAATTATGACTTGGGCTCCACCACTTGGGTAGAACTTAGGCAGGCACCCCCAACCAAGTGCAATGGAGGTCACCAACCTAGGCCATGAGCCTTCTTGATCACCCATTGACCCTGTCCAGGTAAGTATAACTATTCCAGGATAACCTTTGTCATGAGTACATATATCACACGAGTATTCTTTTACAGGTGATCCATTCACCTGACAATTATACATCTTCCAAAATGAACATGATCCAGTATACTACTCTCGTATAGCAGGTACCTACAAGTGAATCATGTTCCCGTTACATATTAATGATTTCTTGGGTAGCTACTTAGATACTCTTACTCCTACTAAATCAGGGAGAAAACAAGTACACATCCTCTAAAGAAAAACAGCTACACAGCTGGAATCAGTTTCCTCATTTGCTGTAGAGATATGCAGCAGGACTAGATTCTTTCTTAATCAGTATCTACTGCTCCAAGAAAAGGTATATCTCAGCAGCAGCAAGCACCACTATCTACAGCAGGACAACACTGTGACACCAAAGCCGATCATCTTCTCAAATATTACTGAGGTAAAAGTCTATTCTTAAATAAAATGGTCACTGGACCAACATAATCAAGCACTATAAGCACAAAACTTGTAGATTATCATCCAGTAAGAATGAGAACAGAAATTGGATAAATAAAGAATTCACACCCGTACAACAAATTTGATTTGTAGCAGGTGTTCAAATTAGTAACCAGACCAAACCAAATTGAGGGCATAGGAAGCCATATCTGAAATATAGCAGACTAAAAACCTCACATGACTTGAATGAGTATCACCAAAAGTACAAGAAGAGTAGGATTCAATCACGGATATTCATAAAGAGCACCATTCTGGCACCAAAAAAAGAAAATATAAAGAAAAACTGACAAAAAATTAAACCAGAAAAACATATATAATTTTTCCCAGTCTCTTCTTTCAGTTCCAAAGGTTCAGATGAATCCTAACGAGATTGGCACCATTTCTTTACTGTAAACGTTAAAAGAAACTTCAATAACCAATACAGAGCAATCATCCCTTATAGTTTGCCATATAGAAGGGAAAAAAAAAGGACAAAGTTTCTGTTGTAATGAGCAACTATAACACTA